>JANHMN010000007.1:73192904-73242723 GCA_030674055.1 Rhabdomys pumilio | reverse complement strand
ACACACACACACACACACACACACACACACACACACACACACACACAAATGAACCTGAGTTCATTACTGTTGCTCATATGTGTATGTGTGCTGGCTGCTTGTGATTGGATAACCCCATCTCTGGAGAGTTGATTTTCTCTCCCTCAGCATCCATTGACTGTAGCTCTTTATCTTGGTTGATGTCTTGTGGAATGTCCCTTCATTCATGTTGGCATATCAACTGGTACAGTCATTATATAGGTCTTGTTGAGACAACCATATTGTTGAGCTTTTATGGGTGCAGATTCCCTGACATATCTAGAAGTCACTGTCTCATAGTGGTTTTTCTAGTTGGTCCTTTGGCTCTTGTAACCTTTCTATGATGTTCCTTGAACCTTAAGGGTATTTATGTGAGCCCTCTGATATGATGAGAGCCATATTATAAGAGAGGAGACTCAGTTCTAACTTGATTTCTCCAATTTTATTGTTTGAATTATGTGGTAATTTTAGCAATAAGATTGTACCTTCAAGTTCATCAAGGGCAATGGCTGTATGCAAGGGGTGCAGTAAAGAAACCACTGCTCTTGGATTAGGGAGAAAGTTTGTATTGTGGATAAGAGAGGGGCAATATCCAGAGGCATCTGGGAGAGTCTGGAGCAGAGAGAAAAAGAAGCAGACTGGATGTGGCCAGGACTGGGGAAGCTGTGGAAAAGAAGGAAATAGCAAGAAAGAATAGAAGGAGTAGCCCTGTAGAAACTTTCCCATTATAAAGGGAGCCTCCATTCTGGAACTGCCTGGGGGCTAACTTAGTGGTGAAGAGCCAGGAGGCTAGTGTAGACTTTGAAATGTATAACAAGTACCTGTGAATAGGGACCGAGGGAGCCTGGAGGCCAGCATGGCTTTAATATGCAACCACAGGCATAAGTCAGTGGAGAGCCCTCTGTCCCTTCTGCCAGAGGCAATGAGAATGACTTCTTTTGGAGACAGGAACCCAACCTGTTTCATAAGTTCCTGAGGAATGTTCACTTTGATCTAACCAGTAGAAACTAGTGCTGGACTATAGTCCAACTTGAACTCATTTCTGGACATATGTACTGCCAGAGACAAAATACTGACAACAACCTATGTTGTTTCAAGATCTCTTAAACTCCCTTGACCAGAAATTTCCCTTGCTGGACACTGGTTTTGAATTTTAAGAGCACACTGTACATTTTATTATGTCTTTTGTCAAGTGTGTGCCTTCTAAATAGTTTCTCTCAAATTGTTGATTTTTTAAAAATTATATTTACAGTGTCTTTTACAAAATAGAAAAAATAGTTAATTTTTTAGTTTTCCTTCATTGATTATAGTTTGTTGTTGATTCAGAAATGCATATTTACCTCAGTTTTCATTGTTATCTTCTGTAAGTTTTATTATGCTTTTATAATGCACATTTATATCTGCTGCCCCCCCCCTTCTTTTTATCTCTGTCTCTTTTATTCTTTTTTCCTATGACCATTGCAGCAGCCTGGCCTTAGGATCCTCCTGCCTCACTCTCCCAAGTATTCAGATTCCAGGAGTTTGGAACCATGCCTAGCAGTAGAATAGGCTAAGGGACTTTGAGTCAATTTTCAATAATTTGTGTGTATATTAATTTTATCTGAATGTCTAATATTTTAATGGGGATTTTTGCAGTAATATCAGAGGGTGTATACTATACTCATGTGATTTCTTTCTCTGTTTATGTATTGGTGTAGTTTGGTATAATACTGAAATAAATTTCATAGACTATACTAGGAACTGTTCCTTTTATTATTATTTCAAGTAAATGTTTTCAACTATTGCAATGATTTCTTACTTAAGTGTTTATGGAAATCTCCAGTTAACCCAGCTGGGCCAGGCAGAGTTGGGCTTGGTTCACTCCATTTTGGAAGGCTGATTTGTGTGTGTGTGAGCACGCGCGTGCATGCGTATTCAGACTTTGGTAGGTTTCTTTAGTCAACTAGTATATCCGTTTCATTTTGAGGTTCAGCCACATTGTATGGAACATTCTCTTGTTGGCCTGGCAGACTAACAGTAACATGTTTGTCTTAGTTCCTGTGCTTGGGAGACTAACATGATTTTGTTTTTTTTTTTTTTTTTTTTTTTTTGTTTTTTTTTAATTTGGTTTTAGTCAGTTTACTGTAGGGATTTTTCTCAAGTTATTCTTTCTATGAACTAGTTTTTGTGATTTGTTAATTTCCCCAGATTTCTATTTTTGATGTCACTGATTTTATGCTCAAAAGCTGGTATCTTCTTGATTTAGGTGGCCTGTATTACTCTCCTTCAAATTTTTTCTTTTTCCTGTGTGTGTGTGTGTGTGTGTGTGTGTGTGTGCATGTATATGCATGTGTGCACACTCAAGGCACACATGCCCTGGTGAACTTTGTGGAGGTCATAGGACAGTTTGCAGAAGTTGATTCCTTCCTTGCACTGAGTTCAGGCATGGAATGCATCAGGCTCCCTGACAATGGCCTTTTCCTGGTGAGCCCTCTCCCTGGAGAACCCTCTTTTTCCTTTGTTAAGGTAAAAGCTTAAAAGATGGATTTTAAAGCTTCTAATCTTATGTATACATTCAGTGCTATAAATCTCCAGGTTAGCATTCCTTTTTCTGCATCCCATAAACTACATGGTGTTTGTGTTTGAAGTGTTGACAGTAACTCCTCGCCTTCCCCACATTTAGTCACTGGCACTGAGGTACAGTCTCATTCAACATTCACTTTTTCTTTGTTTTATTTTTGAGACAAGGTCTTGTCATGTTGACTGGCTGGTTTCTGAATGAGACCCAGTGATCTTGAGTGCAGTGGAGTCTACTTGGCACTTTGGTGCAAAGGTCTTAAAGAATCAGGAGGATCAGCCACAGAGCTCTTAGCACCAGCAGCCAGTGAAGGTTCCCTTCTCACAAGTCCTACAATAAGTTCTGCAGAAGAGGGAGACTTTATTAAGCAGCAGAGAAAGGAGCGGTATATAAAGACTAGATGGTCAGTTGAGCTCTTACTAGCAGGAGGAGGCCTAGGTAGGTTAAGTGAGTTGACTCCTACAGATATAGAGTGAAAAATTATAAAGACCATTTTATAGAATATATACAGGCTCGCTAGTTCCAAGAAAGCAGAACTGAATATAAGATTCCAGGCCTTTCATTGCCCCGATACATTCCTCAAGCCTCAGGGAAGAAAATCCACCTGTGGGTGGGGTAGGCCCAAAGCAGGAAGCTTTCCACTGATCTTGGTTACCCCTCTCCCCCCTTGAGGTCTTTTCCAATGTTACAGCTTGCTGAGTTCAAAATGTATAAAACAACCAATCATGTGTAACCGCGCGAAAATACAACCAATCATGTGTAACCGCGTGAAAATTCCTTCCTTTCCCTACCCCTTACTATAAAAAGTTCCTTAGCCCACCACGCGGGGTCAAACTGGACTTGTGCACGATTATGCAGTTTGAACGCTGGCTGCCAGCTCTCTTCCCTAATAAACCTCTGCTGATTGCATCCAGGTACGGTGTCTTGGAGTTTGTGGGTGTTCGCGACTTCCCGAGTCTTGAGTAAGGGTCTCCCGAATTTGGGAGTCTTCACAGACTTTTGCTTGCAGTTTAAAAGATTACTTTGGGGAAGGGTTGGGGACAGACTCACAACTGCCTGTAACATCAGCTCCAGGGCATCAGACACCCTCTCCTTGCTTCTTTGGGTATCTGCATTCAACTGTACGCACACATGCACACACACACAGTTATAAAAACAAAAATTTTTTTAAAAGGACTTTTTAAAAGGAGAGAGGAGCTCTAGAGGAAGTAAATATGTACTTCCACAGGGCTTTTGGTTGTCTGCGTCTGGTTTTCTAGGAACCGGGGTGTCTTCACAGCTATAGTCAGCAGTGGTCATCAGCAAGGAGAACCCTTTAGGGTTGGCACCCATCCTCACTGCCTGGTAGGGTCTAACTTATGGTCTCCTTAATGCTGGTGCTCAAATAATTCTCTTGCTTCAGTCTCCCAAGTAGCTGGAATACTAGGCATACACAACTATAGTTGACTAAATTGAACTTTAACTGGCACTCTATCTCTTGTCTTTTATTTTTCCTCCTTTTCCCTTCCCTCCTTCCCCTCATCCTTTCCACTTTCCCTCTAAACATAGTTTCTTACTGAACCACACATCCAAACTCATTCCATAAATGTTGACATAAATTTCTCCTTCCTCCCTCCCTCCCTTCCTTCCTTCCTTCCTTCCTTCCTTCCTTCCTTCCTTCCTTCCTTCCTTCCTTCCTTCTTCCCTCCCTCCCTCCCTTCTTTCCTTCTTCCTTCCTTTCTTTCTTTCTTTCTTTCTTTCTTTCTTTCTTTCTTTCTTTCGTTCTTTGTTGTTGTTTAGTTTTTCTTGGCTTTTCACTGTGAGATCCAAGTTTGGCCTTGTCAATCCATACTGTTTCCGTGTTTGCTTCTTTTTCCCTGTTTATCCACTGTGGTTCACCCAGTAACCTGGTTCTCTGTTGGTTCTAAGAAGAGCTTCAATGATCATGTTTTTTCTTCTAAACTCTTACATTAGGTTGGACAGGAAGCTAGAGTTGTATCTTAAATGCCTTCACTGCCTTTTCTGTGTTTTAAAAACTTATTTATTTATGTATGAGTGTTCTATGTGCTCATATGGTATATGTCAGGAGAGGGCATCAGATCCCATTTTAGATGGTTGTGATCTGCATGTGGTTCCTGGGAATTGAACTCAGGACCTCTGAAAGAGCAACCAGTGTTCTTAACCACTGAGACATCCATCTCTTCTGCCCCCACTGTCTTTCCTTTCTGCACAGGTTCTAAAGTCACTTTCAGTGAGAAGGATAAGAGTTGAATGCCCTACCCCTTCCATCTGGTCTATGTTTTTAATTTTCAGTTTCTCTATTTGTGAACTTTATTCTCTGAAGTACTTTGGAAACTTGTTTTTTTGTGTGTATGTGTGTGTAACTGTCATTCTTTATTTCAACATTTCTTAGTAATGTGTTTATGGTGCAACATTATGTTTCTAAATTTCTTTTATCTTGTTCTTATTTTTCTTTCTTTGAATAATTTGGACATAGAATTATGTTTTTTAAAACTTTAAAGAGTACTTTTAATTTTTTTTACTTATTCTGTTTCATCTTTTTTACTTTTAAGATTTCACTTTGTTATTTTTAAGTTTCAGATTTATAAAATGCTTGGAAGAAGAGAATACCTGTGTACCAGTCACTCAGTCTGTCTAAGTCTTAGAAAACCCTGCTACCAATATCCTGGTACCAATATCAGCCCTGGTATAATACCACTGAGTTATGTGATACAATACCATTAACTTACATATGACTCTTAAAACTGACAATTGTCTTAATGCCTTTTTAAAGAATTCTCATATCTGGAATGATGTAACAATTAGTTTGTCACCATTGGACAAACTCTTTGATATTTTATTTTATTTTATTTTATTTTATTTTATTGTTTGCAGTGTTGTCCAGTCTGCTCTCAGACTTTAGGGTTCAAGTGACTTCCCACCTCAACATCTTGGTTATGTGGGATTCCACACACATGCACAATGTCTAGTGATTCTTCTGTCCTGCTTTCTCCTTTATGAGCTTAGTATTTTTTACCCTTGTGTTTTAAGCTACCATTTGCTGTTTATATTGAAGACTTTAGAGGATAATACTGGTAACGGAAGCCTGGAGAACTCTGTCAATTCCATGTGTGCTGGCTGCCCCGCATGTGTCCTCATGCTTCTAATTTGTTTCTCTTCTTAGAGAAGAATAGGATACCTATACTTTTAGTGGTCTTTCCATCTACCCTCCTCTTTTCAGCATGCTTTTGAGTCATACAGAAAGGATTTAAAATGTCTTAAGTTGATTCAAAGAATTAAGTAGTTCTAAACTATAAGGTGCTCCCAAAGGAATGCAAGCACGATAATGCATGGAGACGTGTACTCTATCCACCCTTCCACACTTTCTTTGGCTGCAGTCCAGAGCTTCTAGCATTGTTGAAAAACTCAGTGTGAAAATTAAATGTATTGGAGTCTCCTGCACTGCCACCGTGCACTGTAGAGACATCTGTTCTGTCGCTACAAGAATAAGGTCAATAATACCACATATAACTGTCCCTCCTGAGTTCTGTTAATTCCCTTACTGTTTCTGTGCTTCAAGCAGAAGGATTAACAGGCCATACAACTTTGTTCTTTGTGCTATTTCTTCCCGGGCTGATCAGATAGCTGCCTGTTGGCTTCTTGCAGGTCTCTCATTTTCAGATATGAAATTTCTACTTAAAAGCCATATATTGTAGAGTGATATACTGACATTTGGATCTTTTCATCCATTTACCTGTTAATTTTAACTTTCATTAATAAATTTTGCTTACTATGGTTATTACTGTGATATTTTCCAACATTGACTTTGGATTTTTGTGATTATTTATTAATTAATCTTTTACTAATTTAATTTTACTCAAAAGAAAGCATTCCCTTATGTTTCTCATTTGTTTATTCAATTATTTGCATCACTATGGTCAATGGATATTTTTATTTGGATTAAAATTTATTGCTATCATATATTTTATAATTTAAGTAGCTTGTCTTGCCTTGCCTGGTTCATCACTGGAGTTAGCCACTTCTCTAAGCAGCTCTGGTTCCTTTAATCAGAAATGGTATTTAGAAACCACAATGTGTGTCCTAGATTTGCTCATTACCACATGTAAACTATATGGGGTTTTTAATCTTTTAAAGTTTGATTTTATTAATTTTTACTTATATTTTTAGCTTTCTGAGTTATTAAATTGGCCATTCAGATTAGTCATTTTATAGTTTTTGTGAATAAAAATATTTCGTGCTATAAATTTCTAAGTACAGCATCAATTACACATTAACTAAATAAAGAATGAATGTGGCTGGGTGCTCATGACACAACTGAATAAAACAGAATTTCTATCGTTTGGTTTACATCCTATCAAACGAAGACAAGAATTTTTTAGTTTGGATATATTGTCACTATTATCCAGTCTTATGCATTTCGTGTGTTCTATTACACTTTCTCATTTCTTTATGAAACATTTACTGTGGTCAGAGAACATAACTTAAAATTTTTAAGAGTTATTTTGTGAATTTATGCAAGTCTTGTACTTGATGTCATAGTTTTGGTTGAGTTCATATGCGCAACAGTCCTGTTTTATCTGAAAGGCATTGTTGTTACCTTGGAATCATCCATGACCTTTGCCTAACTCCTCTTCTGCATAGATCCCTGATCCCTGTGGGGGGGGAGGGATTTGTTGAAGACATTGCATTTAGTGAAGACATTGCATTTAGGGCTGAGTGCTTCAAAGTAAAGAGTAACTTCCAGCACCATAATGTTAGTTAGTGTTGGTGAAGCTTCTAGTTGGGGACTTGCTTGATCTTTTTTCCATGTTCCATGACCAGCATAGAGAAAGGGAACTAGATACAAAGTTCCATCCCTAACCAAGAAGCTATTTGTAACTGATACCTATTGGGAAAGGGAAAATCCTTTTCCTCCAGTGGAGAATCACTGGGTATATAATCTATCCTCCAAGACAGACCTCATGTCCAGGAATAGTTAGCAAACACAAAATAGACTCCATGTGTTTTGTTTTCTGTCTGTATGTGTGTGCATATGTTTTACTTGGTTTAGGTATTTTTTTGTTGTTTTATTGGTTTTTATTTTAAGAGAGAGAGAAAGAGAGAGCTCACAAAGTTGAGTGGGTAGGGAAATAAAAAGGTTCTGGGAGGAGTTGTAGATGGGGCTATATTGTATGAGAAATTTTTTTAAATTAAAAGGAATTCAAAACTGGAGTTATTTTATGAATATAAATTTGGGCAATTTAAAAGTAGTAGTGTTTTATGCAGTCTTAGAGAGAATGTATGTTCTTTACTGTTTTTAAGTCTAGCTTCTAGAAACAAATTGTGAACTGTACATTAGTGTCTGTCTGCCTGTACATTATTGAATGTAAAGTTTCCACTTTCCTGTCACTTTGTCATAAATTTTCCCTGTAATTCTGCTAGTTTTTACTTATATATCTTGAAACTATTGTTATATACTTTCAAGTTGTTTATTAGACAGTTCCTTCATGATTGGTTGTTATCTAATAATTCTTCCCTCAGTTTTTTCAGTTTTGAAACTCCATGTTCTAGCTTTCTTTGTTATTTTACTTAATTTTGATATGTTAGTTTATTTTCTATTATCTGTTTAACATAGAAATTTGCCATCATCACATTTAAGTTTGAGTTTTATCAATAGTATGGATTAATAGTATGTTTAATAATAAATAGTATGTAAATAGTAATAGTAATAAATAGTATGTTTTTTCTTATTTTAGATAATAAATTTTTTCTATTTAAACTCATGAAGATACTTGAAATTGTATCATGTATTATATATCATTTTTATGTGTGTATGCTTAACTCATGTTGGATCCTAACACAATTCAGAATCATTATTTTCATTTTGAGTAATTTCTGTTTTTTATTGTGTGGGGAACTTGATATAGGTCTAATACTCAAAGTGCTGCCCTTTAAAGTTTGACAAAATACCTTAAAAGTTGTCATTTGTACAATTTATAGAGTACTCAGTTATCACAGTTATGTTGTGATAATATTTCTTCTCACTAACTTCAATTTTTCCTTCTACTGTTCTATTCTGGGATCATCATATTTTATATTTATAGAAATTTTAGTTAATGACAATTCAGTTTTTGTTAACATCAATTCAATGACAATTGTATTATGCAAAACTGCCATTGATATGCAAGATCAATAGATGACAAAGGAACATCTAGGATTGAGTTCATATGCATGCAGTGATAGTTACATTCAGTTGCTACATGCTGGATAACATCTGCAAGATGTTATTAGTTCCTAGATGTTTTCATATATCAGAGGTGACAATTATAATATATTTTATCTGTCAGTGTTATTATTTGACTTTATTATTGATTGCAATATTGCATTTATATAAGTCGTTGTTTCACTAGACAGAAAAAACAGACACTGTGTTATTTTTTGTCATCATTTTAATGTGTAAAATAGGCTTGGCGTATCGTTGAAAGTAGATACTCATTTCTTCAAGTTACTGATTATTTTAGTGTAACTGAAACAGTGATGACTGGAGCAATGTTTGTGTATGTAAACACCTGTCTCCAAGGACCTTCTTGTGGTCAATTGATTTTTAGATTGAAGTGCATATAACTTGACTTAGAAGATGTATAGCTATATCATGAAAAGTATGGAGATTTGTCAAGTGTGTATGAACACATGATTATGTTCATATGAAAGAATGTAAAAGAAAGATTCAGATTACATAGTGGTGAGAATACAGATTGAAATTACCCAGGACTCAAACATTTAACAGACTGGATTTCTTCCCCCCAGTGGTAACATAAGCTATTTATCTAGGAGAAATCACCATTTTTCTTCTGTTAATTTTCAGCTTCATACATTCTATACCTTCTACTTTCAGAAGGTCACCTAGTCTTGGTTAGAATACAGGTTCAGCTTCCTTTCTCCCTATAAGAACCTAAGAACCTGATCATCAAGCATCTGAGATTCCTGAAATGCCTCCCCATGCTAATGAGGCATCTCAGTACCTTAGCCTTTAGACAATGACTCTTGCCCACCCTGGATATTCCTACTGCACTCCCCCAAAAGTGTATAACTCTTGATTCATCTCCAATAAAGTTGGTCTCCCCAAAGCCGATTCTGGAGATAAGTCTCATATTTCCATTGTTCTCATGGGCTGTCAGAAACCCTGTTTGTCACTCTGCTCCCTTTATCCTCATGGGCCGTGGCCAACAACCTCAGGTGGAAGGAAAACCCATAACCCAGACAAAAACTAAGTAGAGAAATGCTCAAGGTAAAGGACATCATCTATATCAAATGTACCTAGCAGATATTTACCGAACATTTCACCCAAACAAAAAAGAATGTACCATATTCTCAGAAGCTCATGGAACTTTCTCCAAAACTGACCACATATTTGGACACAAAGAAAGTCTCAACATATACCTCCCCCCCAAAAAAAAACCCAACAACACACACACACACACACACACACACACACACACACACACACACACAATTTCCTGTCTGATCAACACACATTAACGCTGGATATAAACAACAGGAAGTTTACAAAGTCATGGAAACTGAAAAACTCACTACTGAATTAAGAATGGGTCAAGATAGAAATTAAAATTTTTTAGAACTGAATGAAAATGAATTCACATATACATAAACAAGGCAGTTCTAAGAGACAAGTTCATAGGACTAAATCCTTTCATGAAAAAAATGGTGAGAGCTCATATTAGTAACTATATTTCATCAACTACAGATGAAAGCTGTAGAATAATAAAATAATATAGAGAAGGAATAGATAGCAAGAAATAGTCATGACTGAGATCAATGAAATTGAAACAAAACAAAATACTAAGAATCAACATAATTGAGTTGATTGAGAAAAATTAGTAGGATTGATAAATAAACGCTTAGCCAAATTAACTAAAAGATGGGGAAAGAAAATCCCAAATTTGCCAGAATTAGAGATGAACAGGGATGTAACAAAAGATACCAGAGAAATCTAGAAAATCATAAGAGCATACTTGAAAAATCTATACTTCACCAAATTAGAAAACCTAAATGAAATGGATAATTTTATTGATATATCCTGCCTACCAAAATGAAATCTAGATCAGATAAACAATCTAAATTGAACTTTAACCCCTAGTGAGATAGAAGTAGTCATTAAAATTCTCTCAACCAAAAAAAGAAAAGTTCAGGGACAGATGGATTAAATGTACAACTTACCAGACATTCAAAGATTGTTAACACCAATACTCCTCAAATTGTTCCCCAAAATTGAAACAGAAGGAATATTGCCTTGTTGTAGTAATTATTAACCTCAATTAGAATCTACATTCCCATCAATAATGCTGAGTTCTAACTTGCCATGTTCTGTCTGGGCAGCTCATAACGCCAACTGGCCAGCCCTCATGACCATGTTGTCATGACTCACCTATCCTGTGGCAACTTCTCTTTCCACCTTCTTTTCTCTCTCATCATGATCCTCCTCAGACCCCTAGCCTGGTAATTGAAACCTCACCTACCACTCTTCTGCCCAACTATAGGTTGTGAACATTTTTATTCAACCAATAGTTTTAAAATAAGGAGCAAGGACATAGCATTATTTTGTGTCCATGCAGATTTTCTTATCCCTGGGGGTAACCAAGCCTTAGGGGCCAGTATTTAGCATTATAATACATAGCAAAAGACCAAACCTTAACATTGTCTAATTCTTTTTCAAGGCTACAATTACTCCCCCCCCCCCCCCCACACACACACCTAAACCACATTAAAGCCCAGGAGAGAAAGAAAGTTAGAGACCAGTCTCCCCTATGATCACAGATGCAAATATACTCAATAAAACACCTGAAAACAAAATCCAAGAACATAGCAAAACAATTATCCACTTAATCAAGTAGGATTCATCACACAAATGTATTAAAAATTCAACATATGTAAAAAAAAATAAGTGAAATTCACCACATAACAAAAGAAAGGCAAAATCACAAAATCATCTCATTTGATGCAGAAAAGGTGAAATCCAACTACCCTTTATGTTAAAAATCCTAGAATACAAAAGGCATACCTCAACATAATGAAGTCTGTTTATAACATGCCTACAACCTAAATGAAGAGAAAGTCAAAGCAGTTCCACTAAAATCAGGAACAAAACAAGGTTGTCCATTTTTCTATATACCTATTCAACACAGTATTTGAAATCATAACTAGAACAGTACAACCAAAGAGCAAAGTAATACAATAGAAAAGGAAAAAGTCAATGTATCTTTATTTGCAGATACTATGACTGTGTACATAAATGACTCTAAAAATTTCACCAGGAAACACCTAAGCTGGTAAACACAACATTATCAAAGTAAGACACAATGTTAACTCACAAAAATCACTAGCCCTTCTATACACAAAAGATGAACAGACTGAGAAACAAATCAGGGAAATAATACTTTTCACAATAGCCCCTCACACTCCAAAATTGAAATATTTTATGGTAACTCTAACCAAGCAACTAAAGACTGGTATAATAAGAATTTTAATGAATTAAAGAAAGAAATTAAAGAACATATTAAAAGATAAAAAGACCTCCAGTGCTCATGGATTGGTACAATTAATACAGTAAAATTGTCCATTTTAATAAAAGTCATCTACAGATTCAATACAATCTCCATCAAAATTACAAGACACAATTTTTCATAGATCTTGAAAGGACAATTTTCAGCCTCAGATGGAAACACAAGTAGTTAAAAAAATCTTAACAACAACAACAACAACAACAACAACAATAATAATTTAAAACTGTTGGACATATTACTACCTCTTATCTCCAACTATACTACAGAGCTATAGTAATAAAAACAATATGGCATTGGCACAAAAAATCAATAGAATTCAGATGAAGATCTATACATAAATCCACACATCTATGGATACCTGTTTTTTTATTAAGACAACAGAAATAAACACTGAAGAAGCAACAACATCTTCTGTAAAGTCAATGGAAAATTACCCCTGCACCCCTCCCTTCCCAGAAGAGTGAGGCCACAGGGTTCCTAGAAAGAACACGGATTATCGGTAAAATGGAGTTTCTTTGCAGCAGATAGCTCCCCCTTAGAAGGTCCCCAACAGCACACGAACGCTAATCAACCAGATTAAAGATTAAACTATATCACCAATAGTATCATGCCCAGTTGTTGTTGCTAAAAACTGCCCTGCTCAAACTGTATATAAACTTCTGCTAAAGTGTGCTCGGAGCCACTGCATTAGTGATCAGCCCCAATGAGTTGGAATAATAAAGTCCTCTTGCAATTGCATTGATTGCCGTCTCCACCAGCTTCCTTCAGGGGGTCCTGGTAGTGTGGCCTTCGGGATTTACACTTCAACAAATGATGCTGGTCAGACTGGATGGTTCCATGTAGAACAGAAGATCTTCATCAGGCACTGAGACTGTACAGAATTTGATGTTTGTAGTCATGATGTTAAGTTTTGTTTTGTTCAATTCTAGTCCTAGCATTACTATTTTCTCCTTCTTTGAAATTGTCTGAATCCCTAACTCAGTGCCTGGGGTACTCTAGCTTTTTGATAAGGATTAGGTAGTTGATGAGTGAAGGAATGAATAAAAGACTGACAAGATTTGAGACCTCTAAAATACAAATAAGGAATATATATATATCTATCTTAAGATTTAAACACAGAATAATCTTATAATCATTGAGACAGTGTAAAAAGGGGGATTGACTTATTCTAAAATGTGATCTGTGGAGTTTTGAAAGGTTTAATTATTATTAATACAGATGGAAAACATGAACAGACAAATAAGTGATTCCATCTAATTATGACTTGATGAACAAGTGGCTTTATTGGAGTTACTGATAAGAGCATAAAGGATTGTTGGCCCCGTGTTACTGGAAAGCCTACGGTAACCCTGATGACAGGTCATGAGAACTGCATTCTTGGAGCTCCCTGCCCAGTTTGCAGCAGCTCCATCCACAGGGGTCTTCTCTAGCAACTGTTTACTGCTCACGGATTCCCTTCTTCCAGGAAAGAATGTATGAATTTGGTGGCAATAGCACACAACACTCCACTCTGTCTTACAGCTATCAGCACAGCCGCCTACTCCCAGCAGCTTAACTGTGACTCTGCTGTGACCACTGTTCTTTGCTAGGATTTTTTCTTTTATGATTGAGGCTGACAGTCGTATTTTATGGATGTAAACAAAACTGTGGTAAAGGCAATTTGGTAGGCACATCACATGATTTAAGAAAATAAGCACTGGGGCTGGAGAGATGGCTCAGAGGTTAAGAGCACTGACTGCTCTTACAAAGGTCCTGAGTTCAATTCCCAGCAACCACATGGTGGCTCACAACCATCTGTAATGGGACCTGATGCCCTCTTCTGGTGTGTCTGAAGCCAGGCAGCCACAGATTACTCATATACATAAAATAAATAAATCTTTTTTTTTTTTTTTTTTTAAAAAAAAAAAAGAAAGAAAATAAGCACTACTTTCCACTGGGGCCTTTGACTTTCTCCGCCATGGACTTTTGTTCAGACTTGTGGGGTTGACCTAAAATCTAATCAGCTTGCATCCATGCTGTTCCTCTGTGTGCATCTTGCCCAACATTCTCAGTAATATAGCATGCACAATACTTACTTCACAGCTGTTGGTGACAGTGTTTCCCCTGCAGCCTGGCACTATAAAACCAGCCAGTGGGGAGTGTCCAGCTCTTTGGATCATCTGCATTCTTCAAGAGTTTACAGTGCCCTCATCAATAGGGACTTACCATGTACTTACCAGCATGTACTCGATAACAGGAGCAAAAGCTTTTATGCCCTTTAGAACCTTAGCTGCATTTTCTCTTTCAAGGCTTTCTGCCAGCCCTTCCAACCAAGTGCTCATTGGTACTGACTCAGAAGCAAGGGAAATATGTTTTAAAAAGCAATAATACATGAAAACACATGTTAAGTTGTACATGTGTTTCCTCAAAAGAGCATATTGGGCACGGTTTCTTACAATGAAAGAAACTACTGTATTCAACTCCCCATAATTCCTGTGAGCTTTCCTAGTTCCTCATCCTAAGACACTTTGCCAGGCTGCTGGGCATCTCCCTACACCTGATGCGCTTCAGCAGCATCAGCTGGTACTGTTTGGTCCAGCTGAAAGCCAAGGGTCGGGTAGAGGGTAGGGATATGCTCTTGTGTGGTGCAATTGCTAGTGGAGTGACTCCTCAATTCTGAGAGACTCCAAACACCCACAATTGTTGCCTCTCCATTGCCCACACCTGGCTACTGAACAGGGCTGGGTTGGGAGAACAATTCACACCTCACTCTTCTTTCTTGCAGGGAGGGAGGGAGGGAGGGAGGGAGAGAGAGAGAGAGAGAGAGAGAGAGAGAGAGAGAGAGAGAGAGAGAGAGAGAGAGAGAGAGCACAATCCTGGAGCGGATTATTTCCCACTTGACAACAAGCACAAACTTTGTCACCTGTGCTGTTCTAATCATTTGTCCTCCAGCCCTTCTTGATCAGGCCCTCAAGGTTTCTGGAAGCTTACTAGGATAGAATTGGTTTTCTGTCAGATTTTTTCCCAAGAATTCTGCCTTGACATAAATGCTGCCACATTTCCTTGAGTCACCAATACCTTGTAATCATGATTTATTTGCATGCGTGCCTACATGGTGATGTGCCAGAACCTACTTTAGCTCCTAAGATCACTTCTCACCACAAGGTTTAGCAAAACCCCTAAGACCCCATAACAGTCCCCAGATCCCTACCGCATCAGCCTCTTAACTAACTCTTCTGTGAATATCATTCTATAAACCCAGTGAGTGAGGCAGCAGACACTGCCTCTAACATGCCCAGTTCCCTCAGGAGTATTTGTCTTTTCCTGTCTTCCAGTTAGCGATGCTCATGGGAACCTGAGCCAGTGATAAGCAAGGGGCTAATGGCTCACACATGTGAACCAGTCTATCAGGACTGCTTTTGTATGTATTGCCTTAGGTTATTCAGCCTTTATTTGAAGAAGGGATGAGTAATTTTATATGTATATTCTTTTTCCATATCATCCAGACTGACCCCATCCACCCTAAATTCAGTAGCTTCATGAGCCAGGCTTGGGTTTGGTCTCCTTCTCCTTCATCTTCTACTTAAAAGTTTTTCCAAGTCATATGGTTCAGGTGAAGTGTGTCTGTGAGGATGATAGTGTCCTCTACTGGGCCATGGTTAAGACCCCTATCTGGATGCAGAATCTTGGATGATTCCCTTCTTCTGTGTGAAGGTTGGATCAGAAGAATGTTTTCTATCACTCAGCATCTCTTTCTTCCTTCTCACTGACTGATTGTCTCCAAGAATCTTAAGTTTTTGAATCCCAGGAAGGCCTCTTTGGTCTCATCCTTACTCTCTGCCCCTTTTCTGCCACATTAAAGGCTAATGTACCCCTTCCGCCTTTCCTGCCGAGTTAAAGGTTAATGTAGAGAATAGCACCCTTAGCCGGACAGTGGTGATGTACACCTTTAATCCCAGCACTTGGGAGGCAGAGGCAGGCAGATTTCTGAGTTCGAGGCCAGCCTGGTCTACAGAGTGAGTTCCAGGACAGCCAGGGCTACACAGAGAAACCCTGTCTCTAAATAAATAAATAAATAAATAAATAAATAAATAAATAAATGAATAAATATATATTAAAAAAAAGGACTGTCCTTCACAAAGAGGGAAAATCTAAAAAAAAAAAAAAATGGATGATTTTCTTTTCTTGATTAATACCACTGCCATGGTGGTTTTTGTTTGTTTGCTTTTTGTCACTTAGATCAGTTCTCTGGACACACAGGTCAGTTTCAGTTGTCTTATGCTCACAACAGAGGCCATACAACTGACATTACATCTGGCTTAGAATAATGTTCATACATTCTGGTGTCAAAGATTATGGTATATTCTCAGGTCTACTGGAATGTTTAGGGGCATAAGACAGATTCCATTCATCAAGGAGGCATGTCATCCCATATCTTATAAAAGAAGAAAACAACCCTGGGGTTCCTAGCTCAGATTGGTCAGGCTTGCTTGCATGTCTTACCAAACATAGCAAAGAATATGTAACTATCACTACCTGGAGAAGCCACATCATCCCTTACAACATGGGGAAAGGCAGCCATATCGAGATTGCTCCTTCTGGCATTCCACCTACAGACAGATCAGCCATTAGTTGTATGTAGTTTCGTCCATTGCAATTGTTTCTTTCTGTTTTCTTTGGTTTTGTTGAGTAGTGTTCATGCATCATGTATTCTATGGCACTTCCTGGGGAAACCCCAAAATGATGACAGGGATACACCAAAGCAAAGAGTCCACTCAAAACTAGTTTCGCAGACCAATGCTTATTGGGGTTATGTATAGCAGCATGGAGAAGGGACTCCTTACAAGAGGATGGATGAGGGATCCTTACAGAAACGTGGCTCATTTGGGCGGCTGAACCAATGAGAAGTCCATTGTGATGTGGATGTAAGAACTGTATCCCTGGGACACCTTCACCATGCTCAATCTCTTCTGTTTTAGCATTCTTACTTTCCCCTACACTTGGGTGATGTGCTTAATGTTATCTGTTTATTTCCCATGTCTGAGTCCTTGAATATAGACTATGTTATGTAGTGTGTTCTGTTTCAGACAGATATGAGTTTCAGACCTCAATCTATTTTTCTTTGTGAGAAATTTATTCTATTCCTCTAGCTTCAATAGCACCTTTTGTAACGTAGAGATGGTACCATAGTTATGAGAAGAGGCTTTGTGTATCATCTACTTCACTTACTAAGAGATCTAAGATCTCTCTGTGATTTGGTAAATATTCAAAGATTTAGAGTAATTATTATTATCCAATTGCCTTTTTTTTTTTCTGCAGCTTTCCCCACAAATAAAACAAACAAAGATGCAAGACATGTCATAAAAGTGGTAAGTGTTGTTCCTGTATTTATATTCCTGTATTTGGCTTTCCCTTATTCTGTTTTATTCTTATAAAAATACTTCTCACCTTAGCTTCTGAAGGTGCACAGTAATAAAGCACATATTTCATTTACGCATCATTAGTGTGTGAAGACTGGAAGCCATGGTGACATCTTGCCATGTGTGCATTTGATCTGTCCTCCTGCACTCTTGCCTTCACTCCTTTAGGTAGTTAGGCCCCTAAAATGAGGCATAGAATTTCACTTCTGTCCATGTGCCCTGTGCATAGCACAATGAATAATATGCAGTAGACAGTGAAAGAGGTGTGTGAGGGAACCCCATAGTACTTTCCAGTGTGCCTGTCCTGAAGGACACACCGGTATACAGCCAGTACTTGTTCATGTACACAGTTCTTGGTGCTTTGATAATATCTTTGAAGAAGACTTTTTTCATGTTTAAGACTATGTTAGGATTGCAAAACAGAATGTTGTTTAAAATGAGACTTTTCACATTTATTTAGTGGTTTAATTATTTTTTTTAGTAGAAATTTGGTGCCTATTTTTGATGAGAAGAATTCTATAACTATTACATATTTTGCATGTGAGAGCTTATATTTTCACAGTTGAGATATAATTTATCTTTAAGATAATTTTTCCTAGTAAAATTATTGCTTTTCTTTCATAGGAATATCAAGAAAATGGCCCATTATTTTCAGAGCTTAAATTTTATCAGAGAGCTGCAAAAAGAGAATGTAGTAAGTAAAATTAGCTAACCAGCTACTGCCATGTATACACTTGCTCAAGTGAATGTTAACATTTTGGTCTTTTTCTGGCCTTCTGGAAAATTCTTTTCCATAAGAAATTTATTGTAATGTGATATACTTAACTGTTATAACATATAAAAGCAAGACAGATGGTATACACATCTTGATATGCCACATATAATGGGTTATATATTTTAACTCAAATTTTTTTTTTTTTACTACTTTACATAACATGCTGACTTGTTGAATTATCAAGAATTTTCTAAACATTTAAAGGTTGTATAATGAAATTATTTCTTTTATAAAGATGCATTTAGATAGAAAGGATATAGTGACAAAACTAAAGTAGGTAGATAATAAACACACACACACATACACAAATGGAATGATTTTAAAGTGGATTAAAGTATTTATAAATGATTAAATGTTGAGATTTTTAAGAAAATATTCAAAAGTTGAATGTTGAGAAATATTTAGAGTTAGGTATAAATAAGAACTACTGGTTGGAGATTTGAATGTGAAATGATTATAAACAAAGATGAAGAAAAGTGAAAAGTTTCTAAGAGTTACATATAATGTTGCTTGAGTTGGTAGGAGTCATGATGACTGGTGTGGCCAGGCTCCTTTTTATCCTGTTGGTGAAAAAGAATGATGGATCTGGTCTGAATAATTAACTTTGCTACCCGTAATAAAGCTTCTAAACACTCTGACTGTAGTCGCCACCAACTGCCTAAACTGTGTCAGAGTGACAAATAGAATCCATTAAATGTGATTGTTTTATCAGGAAAGCTGTCTGTAGCATGAAACACGTATGGCAGAGAAGTAAGAACGGTGATTACACTACCTGATTGTTTAACTGGATTAAACAATTCAATTAGGATTTTTTTCTTTTTCTTTTTTTTTAAACTAAATTTATTCAAAACAGTTATTTTACCGCAATTTCACAGTCAAGTGCTTTTTGTGCTCAATTTGTATTTTGTGGACTAACATGACTTTAACCTTTGAAATGTAGGTAGTGGTGGGGAAAGTACTCATGCTTTGTAGTCAACGTGTAATATATAGAGAAACTTGGCTAGCATATGATGAAATGATTTATTTTTATGAATATAAGTACTAATGAATGAATGATAACAATGTATTTTGTAAGACTTTGTCTTTTCTGACACTCTTAATTTAGCTTAAAAAGAGATATTTTGTGCTAATTATAGTGGTAACAAAAAAGTTCCAAACCATGGGGGAGATATATATTTAAGTTTTTATTTATTAGAATATCTAATGACTATTTTGGTTTGATAAATATCCCGTGGTATCTTTACCAAGGCAAAAATACCTTTCTAAATATTATTTCTTGTTACATTTTTCTTTTCAGTCCAAAAGTGGGTACAACAGAGGAAACTTGATTATTTAGGAGTTCCTATATTTTATGGATTTGGTCTGACTGATTTCAAAGGAAGAAGGTAAAAAGCATATTATAATCACAGCAAATTTATATAATCAATTGTCACCAAATGACCTTCCTCAATGATCTATCTGATGTTTTTTGGCCAATTAACAAACTACTCAAAACTGGGCATCAGGAAGCCCATGGTAGCTAGTCTGCTTGGTTTAGGTTCTGATCTCCCTGGTGAATATAATCTGATATCTACCAAGCTGTAATCATTTTAGGTCCTACTAGGGAAGGGCCTACTTTCATTGGTCACTCATGACTATTGATAGGCCTAAGGTTTCTCTACAATGAGCTACCAGTGTGTTATAAAGCAAACACAGCTGATTTTACCCACAGAAAATGTGTGGGCAGTTGGTGATGGAGGAAGGAGAAAGGAGGAGTGGGAGATTGAGAGAGAGGGGGGTGAAGGGGAGAGAGAGAGAGAGAGAGAGAGAGAGAGAGAGAGAGAGAGAGACAGAGACAGAGAGACAGAGACAGACAGAGACAGAGACAGAGACAGACTATCAATATAAATATGAATATAAATGTGCAGGCGAGTTTATCTGAGCTGGATCCAGGTCATACTATTTCTTTATGATCTAATCTTAAAAGTGGTATCCCATCTTACAGCCATCTTCTCTCTGCTAGAAGTCAGTCACTAGTTCTACCTCTGAAAGTTTGGAGAGAATCACTCTCCACCTTGAGGAAATAAGACAGCAAGAAATTTATAAAGCTGTCTTTAAATGTGTCTCTGTACACATAAAAATTTATTACTTGTGATTGTGAAAAAGTCACTTGTTTTTCACCCATTTTGTTCTAGGGACTGTCATGGATGTTAGCCTACTTTGTAGTTTTTAGACAGGTTCTACTTTACATGTGCAAAAAGAAGCTCAGCTCTCAGCCCCATGTTCAAATACCTTTAAATAATATAAAGAAAGTTTAAAACTTTCAAACAGAGCACGAAATGAACCATGGCAATCATCTGTATTGTGTTACATGTTTCTCTTATAATAGTTAGCATAAGAATTATGTAGGATATTATTGAAGAAAGAATAGAGAGTGAATTGGCAGAGTAGATTTTGTCAGTGTGATCAGATGAAGAACAATTGTCAGAGGAAAAAAATAGATGCTTCTGAACCAAGGAAGAACTGTGGAGATTAATAGAAGTCATGAGAAGGTACATCCAAAGTATGGAACCAAAGACTGCAACATTCCCATACAGGGCCCAAGCCACATGTTTCCTGTCCTGGTGGAGGGCAGCAGGGACCTCATCCCCAAAGGTAATCAAATGGATTCTGGTAAAACAAAACAAAATGCTCATGAGTCCTCTGAACAGTCTCCCATATCCCTCACAAGCTTTGTCATGTGTGACAGTTTCCTCCAAGACTAAACTACTCAATCCTGCAGTGAAGTTCTTTAAACAGGAAGGTCAATAACTCAAAATAACTTCATTGAGTCCCTGAAACTGACAAAATACACTAGGCGCCTCCCCATCAGAGGAAGTAATAGAAGCTGAGAGTCCCTCTAAGAGGAAGCAAAACTAAGCTGCGAAGCAAACTCAGATCAGGCCAGCTGCCTGGAAGAAGCAGAAACCAGCTAAGTTGCCTGGAGAGGTTTAGACCAACTGAGCCTGGAAGGGACACTTTCCAGGCCTTGCAGAAGGCTTCAGGCTCCCATCTTTGTGACCTGTGAGCCATGGCTGGAGTGGGTTTTGGAGATGTAACTGTCCTTTCATCATTTCTACTCCATACATAACTCTTTGCCCATATCTGCTAACCCCAATAAAGCTCACTGGTTCACCAAGCTGGGCTTTGATGATATCCATACTTTGGTCTGTTGTAGGCTCCCTATCTGGCCTGAGGAAACGTGTGCTTCTTCTGGTCTCCACAAGAATGTTTTGTCATATAGCAAACAAATTGTAGGTTTTAGTGAGGTGATGGTTGAAAATGGATCTTAATAAACTCTTATTAGGGATTCATATGACCTGACCAGCTCCCTAGTAATTGAGGCAGAGTCCTATGAAATTATCTAATCAGATCTTGTACAATTACTTGGAGATTACTCTTAGTCTATTTTTCTATATGCCACACTGGCTACTTTCCCAGTTTCTCTCCTCAAGTACTTTTTGTTTGAGTCTTGTTTGTTATTTCTGCTCCAGCAGTTTACCCTGGCCACATGTTTTCACTTGGCCACATGCTCCTGGTTTATCACATCTAATGGAGACCATCTGTCCTCTCCTTCTTCTTTCTTGTACCCTTCTGTCTCCTCCTCCTCTCTTCTTCTTTTTGATGCCTGCCTACATATGACCCCAGCCTGGTAATTCAAACTCTGCCTCTTTTTATTCTCCCCAGTAATTGGCTGTACTCATGTTTATTTAACCAATAGCTTTAAATTGGGGAGCAAGGTTTATATAGCATCACTTAGCGTATGTGAGGATTTGCTTGTCAGGACAACCAGATCTTGGAGACCAATATTTATATTTGAATACATAGCATCAGACCAATCTCCAACAGATGATTTTTTTCTGATGGACAAGTCAACAGTAGGAAAAAAAAAATCCTTGGCCCATGTCAGATTCTTGCCAAGCAGCCCCAATGGCTCTCTGCTTCTCCCAGTCTTTTATTTCATTAATAAAACTGAGACTGTCTTAGGTCATTCTGATAAGAATTCCTTCCTTACCCATCATGGAATATGCATTATCAAAAGCAGTGCATTTCTGTCTTAGGTTGGTAAGGCTCTGTGCAGAATCTTACCCATCCTTGGCTAGCCAGCCTGTTAATTTATTAATTCTATCTGGGGATCAATTTTCAGGTTCAAGCCATGTACTTTGGCTGCCAACATGTTGATGTTGTTAAAGAAAAGCTTTAACACAATGGGCAGGAATAAAAGTATTCCCAGGACAAAAAGGACTAGCATGATCAAGCTATACATGCCAGTTTTGAAGCTTGACCAAAAGAGAAATACTGACCTCAGGCCATGGATAATTTTATCAGCAGTACCTGCCTCATCAGTGCTCAGCAGAGCAGCATTCTTGAAATTTATAAGCTCCTTATATATCATTAAAACATCCCGAGACATGTTAGAATTATGCCAAATATATTGCAAGTGTCATTAAACTTCTTCCTAATTATAATGACTACAACTATAAATTGTAGAACTAACATGAATCCAATGGTATTTGGCATGACACTCAAGATGGCTCCTTACCCTTAAATTCTGAACCTCTTTCTGGTAATTTGAATAGAATAAAGAGCATCAATCAGTTCTTCCAAATGGCTATCTAAGTCCTCTTGTATAGTCAACACATTAGAAACATTTTTTTGCTAAATGATTAACAAAAGTAGCTGTCTTAACTTCTTGTGTCACAGCAATTGCAGAAGCAGTGTTGCTAGCAATTAATGTAATTAAAGTTGTTATACCAGCAATAATCAAGCCCACTACCCTCTTGGCTTCTGCTTAAGCCTGACTCATTTCTTCCAGTACTTGCCAGAATCTGACATGGGTCAAGGATAAGTAAATGGGCTGCTTGGCAAGAATATGACATTGACCAAGGACAAGGAAGTAGGCTTCAGGCAGGAATCTGACATTAGGCTAGTACAAAGAAGTAATTTCAGGTAGGAATCTAAATCTTAGGCTAGAACAAAGAAGTAATTTCAGACAGGAATCTGAATTTTAAGCTAGAACAAGGAAGTAGGATTTAGATGTGAAAATGACCTTGGGCTAGGACAGGGAAGTAGGCTCAAATACTTTGATCATCCTGATAAGCCAAGGAAGTGCTCATGTAATTGGGTTTAATGCCTTGCTTTTTCTTTGACAATTTCTGTTTATTGTGTTGCTTGTTCCTTGACTATTTGGATCTATTGTTTTGCTAGACCCTCAACCTAGAACTGACCTTAATACATGCATGTAATTAAAATGGTATAAAAGCAGAAAGGAGGGGGGATGTGATAGAGGATTCTTGGGAGGGGAAATGGGGAAAGGGGATGACATCTGTATTATAAATAAATAAAATATCCAATAAAAAAATTAAAAAAAAAGAAAAATCCATTTGACACTCAGTGTGATTCACAGGGTTGTAGACAGGCATCATCTTGAGGAAAATAAACTAACAAACAAAAAACAAAAACATAGGTTGAAGGAGGTGGTTCAAGCTTTGAAGTAAGTAGTAGATAAAGTTAACCTTGCCCTTGATGGATCAGAGCAGAGCTTATCAACTGAGAATAACCCTGAGCCTGCGGTCAGTAGGTAGATCACTTCTGGAACCCTCTACCTGTGCTCACTAAATGTAGAGCCCAAAAATTCTGTGGGTAGCTGAACATGCACAGTAGTAGTGATTAAATAGTACTTGAGAAATCTTAACAGTGTGAATGTAGGTCATTGTCGTCATCTCTTATCTCTTCTTCCTCCTCCTAGTTATTACTAAACTGAATATAGTTTTCATCTTTTTACTCTTCCCAGTTGCTCCTCACCTTCTCTCACGTCTGGATTTACTACATTTGTATCTCTTATTAGAAAAGATCTGGCTTCTAGGAAATAACAAGAAAATAGTCAACTAGAATATAAAATGAAAACTAGCATGTAGAAGTTGGACAAGCCAAGCCAACATAAAAATAAAAGAGCCTTGAGAAAGCATAAAAATTGGAGATCTACTCATTTACATACTCAAGAATACCATTAAAGTACTAAACTGAAATTGATAGTATATATACAGAGGACCCGTTTCAGATCCATGCAGGCCCTGTGCTTGCTGCAAGTCTCTGTGTGTTCATAGAGTATTGTTCAATTAATTCAGAGGGCTTTGTTCTTCTGGAGTCCTCCATCTTCTCTGTCTCCCCCACTCACCCTGCTTCCCTTTCCATGGAGTTTACTGAGCCCCGAAGAGAAAATATCCCCTTTGCAGCTATGTGTTTCCAAGTCTGTCTGTGTTATGTCTTGCTGTGGTCTTTATTCATTCCCATCTGCTGCAGGAGGAAGCCTCTCTGATGATGGCTTAAGAAGACATCCATCTATGAGTATAGTACATTGTCATTAGGAGTCATCATTTTGTTGCTTTTTTTTCTTTTAAGAATAGCAATATTTGATTTTACCCTAGGTTTTTGGGCTTTCTTGACTCTGTTTCTTGGTCATCCAAGCAGTGGACTTGTTATCCATAATCCTAAGACTTAGGAATCAGATATTCAATTCCTTAAAGTAAATTACTTCCAAACAAGATTGCCATATTCAACTATTTTATCTTTAGAACTGATACAAAATACAAGACATTTCAACACAGCAAAAAACCCAAGGAAATCAATGACCAACAAGTCAGCACTAGAGAAGACTTAAATAAACACTACACATAGGAGGAAAAAAGGACATTCTTGGCCCCAAGAGCAAAGGACCGAATATATTTTATTAGTATAGTAGATGAATAAAGGAGAGCTGTGAAAAACTCTGTCATTTCCAATATAGTACACTAGCTAACCTCTAGCATTAATGGTGGAGAAAGAAAAGGATAAATAATAACACAGAAACAACCAAGAAAAATTACAGGAGTTTATAAGCATGTCTCAGTAACAATCTTACAAACACTTGACCTCAGAGTTACTAATAAGAAACCATTGGCTAAATAGATTAAAAAACAAGACTGAACTACTATTCATCTCCAAAAAACAACCCTCACTGGTAAAGGCATCCACAATTGAGAATCAGTGGAGGGAAGTCAATCTAGAAAGTGTGTGGAAACTTAGAGCAGCTGCTGAAATTATTTTTATGCTTAATAAGGTAGACTCCAAATCAAACTAAAATTAAGCTGAACAGGACATATTAACAGATGGAACAGTTCATCAAACATCCTTAGGAGCTAAACTGAAAATGTGTTTGTTTGCTTTACTTTTGTGTATGTATATGCAACATACTATGTGCACGCAGTTCCTTGTGAGGCCAGGAAAGTGTGTTAGATTCCCTGGAAGTGGAGTTATGGATAATTGTGGAGCTGCCATGTTGGTGTAGAAACAAAGTTCCCTGAAGAGCAGTCTGTGTTCTTAACTGCTAAACCATCTCTCCAGCCTGTGAAACAACAACAACAACAGCAGCAGCAGCAACAACTACTACTACTACTTCTTCTTTTCCTCCTCCTCCTTCCCCTTGTCTTCCTTTTCCTTCTTCTTTGTCTTCTCTTTCTCCCCCTCCTCCCCTCCTCCTTTTCTTCTTCATCTTTCTCTTTGTTTTCTTTTTCCTTTTTTTTTTTTTCATAAATAGAATGACTGATGCATTAGTTTAAAAAAAAAAAAAGTCTTCCAAGAAAGAAAATCCAAGAACTAGATGGATTCACTTTTGGATTCTACTAGATGTTTAAAGAAAAGCTTGTAAATCTGAAAGAGAGGAGCAGGAAGGGAAAGAGAAAACAGCTACCAGCTGGAAAGGGCACTGTTAAACTCACTCTGTGAAGCTATCATACTCTGATAACTAAGACTGGGAAGGATATAATTGGGAGGGGGGCATGGATGGAGAAAATACCAATTTCTGTAGTGAACATAGGTGCAAAATTTTCAGTGAAATTTTTATAAAATTTAAGAATACATTAAAGAGATCATATATTATGACCAAGTTGGTTTTATTCCAAGGATGATTGGTTTGCCCAATATGGACATCTCTAAGTTTAATATACATGAAAACAGACTCTAGGGAATCTGGAATCATTAAGAAATCACATGAGTATCTTAATCAGGGCCAAAAAATGCCTTTGATGATATTCAGCTCCCTTCATGATAAGTGCTCAAAAAAAAAAAAAAAAAAAAAAAAAGACAGACAGCAAAATGCTTCAATGCAATAAAAGCTCTATGTGAATCACTATTGCCAACATTATAGAACTTAGGAGGAAACTGAAAGCATTTTCTCTAAATTCAGAAAGACAAGAGTCTCCACTTTCTGCTCTTATTAACATAATACTTGAAAATAAAGGAGAAACGTGTAAAAGGAAATAGAAATACAAAAGGAAAAATCCAACCCATTCTAATTTAAAGCCTACTGGATTCTGTATTTAAGAGACACAAAAGTATCCACCAGAAAATATGTAGGTCTGCTCAACATTTCAGCATGGTAGTAGGACTAAATAATCCTGCTACTGTGGTCTTAGTGAACCAACTAAGCAAACAGCAGCTTAAGTACTCATAACAAAGATGCTGAGAGTAAAATGAGGACAGGAAGGGGTTACATTTAAATACATTTTTTAAAAATTCTAGGAATAAGCATACTTGTGAAAGGGAAATACCTCTACAGTGAACATGGTCAGGGACTGAAGAAAGAAATAGGAGGAGACAGTAGAAGATGGACCAGCTTGCATGTGCATGGATTGCCAGAATTACTGTGGTAGAAATGGTTATATCACTAAATGTGATCTGTAGGTTCAGTAGTTTCCCCATCAAAGTCAAAGTACATTTTCAAAATTAAAACTAGGAAAAAAAAACCATTAAAATACACATAAGACCACAAAACACCCAAACAACCAAAGCAGTCCCAAGCAGAAAATGCTAGTGGTATCAGAATACTTGGTCACAAATTGTTCTATGATCAGTGACCATGAAAGGTGAAGCCATGGCACAGAAAGGGACTTACAGACCTGTGGACTAGAACAGAGGCCAGAAGTAAATCCAC
The DNA here is from genome assembly GCA_030674055.1 of Rhabdomys pumilio. NCBI lineage: Eukaryota > Metazoa > Chordata > Mammalia > Rodentia > Muridae > Rhabdomys > Rhabdomys pumilio. The sequence goes on along the minus strand of JANHMN010000007.1, from coordinate 73,215,425 downwards.
ATAGATTCACTTCCTAACTTTTAGTTATCAAAAAGACAAATGGAAAGTGCCTGCTTGACAATGGTTTTGGGAATGTTGGCTATCATTACTTGTAAAAGACTGACCTTTTAATACAATTTCTTGTGTTGTGGTAACCCCCAACCTTAAAATTATTTCCATTGCTACTTCTTAGCTGTCATTTTGCTACTTAATGAATCATTATGTGACTATCTGTTATATAGGATACCTGATATATGACCCCTGTGAAAGTGTTGATTAACACCCCACCACCACCAAGGATGTCACAACCCACAGGTTGAGAACTGCTGTATCTGTCATTGTGTGTAAAAAATCAGTCTGAAACACATTAAGGCCTTAATTTAAGACCAAATACCCTGTACTGTTAGAGCAAACCTTAGGTAAAGTGCTCCAAAGCAGAGGCATAGGTTAGGACTCCAATAACTTAGGAAGATTTCCTAAGTAGACTTATGGGGTTGTATTAGTTTCTTTTCTGTTGCTGTAATAAAACATTATTGTCAGGGCAACTTATAGGTGAAAGACTGTTTTCACTTATGGTTCTTGAGGGCTAAAGTCCATAATGGCAGGACAGCGTAATAACATGATAGCAAGCAGCAGGCATAGTGATGAGAGTGGAACAGGAATCTTAGAGCCCACATCTTTTTTTTTTACATTTTTTTATTGGATATTTTATTTACATTTCAGATGCCATCCCCTTTCCCCATTTCCCCTCCCTAGAAAACTTCTATCCCATGCCCCCTTTTCCTTTTTGCTTTTATACAATTTTTTTAAAAAATGTTTATCGAAGGCTTTATAAGTTTGGTAATGCTCAATCAGAAGTGTAATGCATTACCCAAACTAGATATATCAACTATCTTTGACTGGTGGAGACACGTGAACATCTGCCTCCATGTCCCTCCCCTCTCTCTCTCTCTCTCTCTTTCTCTCTCATCACCTAGCTTCTCCTCTCCTTAATCCTTCTCTTCCTCTTGGTACTCCACCCACCTTAGCTCCTCCTACATATCACCCTTCTTGTTAAAATAAAACTTTTCTCTCAAAATACAATTAGAGCATAATTATGCCTATTTGTACCAGTGAGTTACAAGATAGTCCTAATACCCAGTCCATCATTTTGTTGACTAACCAGAACCTCTGTCATTTCTCCTAACTAAAACACTTAGTTCTGAACCTGGCTTTTTTCTTGGCTTTAGGATGAATGTCAGCTGAAAACCATGCACTCAGATCTTTTTTCTCAAAGTAAATAGCCAGGATTGGCTATGAGACTATAAGTTTTCAACCCCGTCAGAAATCTAGAATGACTGAGTTAATTGAAATTATGGGAAGCACAAAGCATAGCTTCTAAAACTTAGCCAATTTATAGAGACCGCTGAACACCTGGACAGTCTCTATACTACTGAACGTTGGAGCATCAAATCTTCAGCCTTCTGCCCCAGGATCATCTGACAGACCTTAGTGATGCAGAATTATTAAGGGCTGATTACTCTGTCTAGGCAGATGTAATCAGTCGATTATTCTGCTAGTGTGTCCTTTTCTGGACAGTAATTTGTCTGTAGATGGAAAGAGGCAATTCTTGTCTAGTGGCTGTCTCACCACAACTGGAGTAAGTCCAAAGATGCTCAATTTCTTCTAGAATCCAAGACAGGAAGCTGTCAGGAGCAGACAGGTCTCTAATCAAAATGAACATTAATACAGAAATGTTTGTAACATCAATTCTGTGGACTTCGGAAGCTTTGAAAACCAACTATCCATGTAAGAAAATCTGGACTGTTGTCTGTTAACTCCTCTCAGTTATTTCTAAATAAAATATAGAAAACACCCTAACAATAAACTCAAAGCCATGATTTTGCTATAGTCCCTTAACTCACAGGCTAACCATCTCAAATCAGTTAAAAAAAAGTTAAAGAAGGACTGGGTCTAAGCCTTGTATTCCTAAATGTGTTATATAGACACAATGCCTATGAGAGTAAAAATATTCATCTCACTTTTATATCAATAAGAAGCTCGTACCAATGAAAACCTTTAATTTGAAATCAAAGTAAATTTTGTACCATTTAAGAAATTATAACTTCATCTTGATAATAATTATACAGATTTCTACCAATAGGTTATGGCTGTGCAATAAATTCTAGCTAATCCTCTCTGTTCCAACAAAACTACTACTTTTCCCTAGGAAGACAGCCCAATATTAACCACCTTAGTCCCCAAGCCCAGGGAATAGGGGCGCTGACTCTTCTTTAACTTCTTCAAGCTGATTATGGGCATTGAGATATTAGAAGAGGGGTGGGGGAGGGAAGAGTAAATTGATAAGCCGCTGATGCTGTGTATTCACTGCATTCAGATGGAATTCTAGGACATCAGAGGTTTGAGCAGGTCTGCTCAGCTTGTTTGATGAGTAGATACACCAAGGCTGTGTATTCTGCAATATACAATTCTCAAAACAAGTTTTAGTATCAAGATAGTTTTTTTTTTTTTCAAGAAGGCTGACATTTTATTAAAGATGTTAGTTCTAACAACTTTTCTTTTTTCCCCCTTTTTAAAAATTCGATATAATATTTACATTTCAAATTTTATCCACTTACCCTATTCCCCCCACCACCCAGGATCCCCTTATCCCATCCCCCCTCCTTGTGCTTCTATGAGGGTGTGATTTTCCTGTTTCTTTTCTTTTTTTTTTTTTATTTCTTTAAAATACTTTTCAGATTTTATCCCCTTACCCCATTCCCCCCCACCCAGGAACCCCTATCTCGTCCCCCCTCCTGCCTCCACAAGGGTGTGCCCCCACCTACCCCGAACTTCTCCTTCCCACCCTCGAATTCTTCCCCACTCGGTGTTCAGCCCTCATTGAACCAGGGATCTCCTCTCCCACCCATGCCCAACAAGACCATCCTCCCCTAAGTATACAGCTGAAGTCATGGGTGCCTGCCTTTGTGCTCCAGGGTTGGTGGTTTAGACCCTAGGGAGCTCTGGTTGGCTGGCTCTGTTGCTCTCCTCTTGGGGCCACCAATCCTTTCAGCTCTTTCAGTCCTCTAACTTCTTCAATGGGAGCCCTTGATCAGATCAATGGGTAGCTGAGAGCATTCTCCTCTGGATATGTCAGACTCTGGCAGACCTTCCAGGAGACATCTGTATCAGGTTCCTGTTAGCATGCACTTTCCTGACATTCATGTAGGCGTCTATCTTTGGTGACTGCACATGGGATGGATATAAAGATAGAGCCCACATCTTGAACCATAAGCACAAAGCATCAGAGAGAGGGAAATCAGAGAGATCGAAGGGCTGGAGGCTTTCTTTCTCAAAGCACTCCCCTAGCTACATACTTCATCCAGAATGCTACATCTAATAAACTGCTCCCAAACAGCACCACCAACTGGGGACAAAATTCAAATGCCAGAGACTGTGGGGGACATTTTATCATTCAAACCACTACAGGAGTTTCATGAAATTAAATAGTCTCAACACAGCAAAGGAATCATCTTAGTCAATAGATAGACTTTATGATAGAAAAACATCATTAACAACTCTTCAGTAAATAAATACTTGTTATATGAAATATATTGAGAACTGCAGAGATTAAACATCGAAAGTACTAAATCATTCAATATATATAAGTAGACTAATGATCTTGATGAATAGGTTTTGAAAGTGAGAAATAAAAATGGCCAGTTTGAAATAGTGTTTAATATTCTCAACCATCAGGAAATATAATTTAAGACTACCTCAAGAGGACTGGAGAGATAAACGGTGGTTAAGAGTGCTTGTTGCCCTGGTGGAAGAATGAAGTTCACTTCCCAGCATCCACATAGGGGGCTCAGTACTGCCAAAACACTAGCTCCATGAAACCTGACTTTCTTTTCTGATCTCTGTAAACATCTGTACATATGTAGCACACAGTCACAGAAACACACACACACACACACACACACACACACACACATGCATAGGTAAGCAAAAACAAATCTTAAAAGAATAACTATTTGTGATTATTTCTCATGAGTAGCTATCATTTAAAACAAACAAAACAAATGACAAATGCTAGCTAGTATGTTGGGAACGAGGAGTCTTCATGCACTGGTGGTAGTATGTAAAGTGCTGAGATCAGTAAAAAACAGAATATGACTGTATAACCCAACAGAGTCACTCCTGGCGGTTTGTTTGATAGGGTCTTAGGCAACATTATGTCCATAGAGACATTTATATAGCTATGTTTATTATTGCAGTGTTCATAATATGTGGGAATGGAATCAACCTTGATGCCCAATTAACAGATGGGTAATGAAAATACACAATAAAATCTTATTCAACCATAAGGAAAATGAAATCATGACATTTATAGGGAAATGGATACAACTGGAGAATATTCACTAAGAGAAATAAGCTAGCCAGATTCACACAATTTCTTCATGTTTTATCTCATCTGAGAAACCTACGTACTTCATTATCTGTACATGGTGTGTGTGTGTGTGTGTGTGTGTGTGTGTGTGTGTGTGTGTGTGTAAAGAGGGGGCTATGAGAAATTGGGAAGACATGTAAAGGGGGGAATAAGATAATGGACTGATGGGACATGGAAGCAGGAGCGAGGATGTTTGAGGGCTGCGGGGTGGCTGTGAAGGCCAGTGGGAGAGGAGAGTGAGTAAGACAAAGTATGCTATGTAAGTGCCATAAGAAACCTATAAGTCTGTATGGAGACTTAATAAAGGGGCGATGAAAGCTTCCATGATATCACACTTCTGTAATGCAAAACCTCCAAAAGGGCTGTGTGTGTATTTCTCTGATTGCAGATGTAGAATGAGGGCTGGTGTGCTAGAAAGGGGAATGACAAAGGAGACTGCTGAACAGAAAAGGAAGAAGGGAAGTCACAACAAAGATAGGTGGGGATGGAGAGACGGATGGAGCTGTTCCAGATACAGCTGCACACCTACTAGTAACCGAGTTCGGATCCCAGCACCCATGCAGCAAGCCATGTGGCTGTTCCAGAGGTTCCTCCAGCACTGAGGAATAGGCAACTTCTGCTATCCTCTATGCCTACAGGCTCACACTCTCATTCCCACACACATATGTCCCCTAAATAAAATGTTTATAATAATGGGTAAAATACAATTTTTTTAAGATAAAGAAGTGTTCCCATTTTCTGTATGGGTAGTGACATTTTTGAGGTCATATGATAAGGCTGGTCCCCATCATACTTATTGATCCATACTGAGCGATTAGCACTGTCATAGACAACCAGAAGAGAAAAATCTGAAACATCACTCTCTCCATTATCTATGACACATTAACTGCCCAGCGCTAGTGAAAGAGATACAAAGGATGGACTGAGCTGCGTCACAGAGGCTGCAGTTCACTGTGCACACCCTCTCCAGCTGCTTAGACTCCTTGGTTGTTAGGCAGATGTATTGTTGTTCTTTATTCAAGTTCATTAAGAGATAATTTCAGAATTATTATTTCAGAAGGCTCTCTCTCTCTCTCTCTCTCTGTCTTTCTCTCTCTCTTCCCCTCTTTTTTCATAATCTCTCCTCACAGTTACAGATTCATGGTAATGGAAAGACTTGGAATAGATTTACAGAAACTCCTGGACCAGAATGGTGTTTTTAAAAAGTTAACTGTCCTGCAACTTGGAATCAGGATGGTGAGTTTGAGATGGCTTGCTTCAAATGCCTTACAGATGACTTATTTGATTTTTGCTTTAGATAATTATGAGAAAATCTGATTTTTGCTTTGGAATGTCAGTTGTAGAGAGTAGGAGGTATTTTAGTGAACTTGCTAACCAGGGGCTCTCCTGATGACAGGCTATGTTGTAGTTGCCTATTGCTGTCAGACTCAGTTTTCCCTGACAGCTTGTTTTTACATCTCAGAAGAAGTCTGTAGAGCTGTAAGAATAACCTTTCTGTTGTCTGTTATATTTGTAACCACAAATTATGGTCAAATAGACTGCTTTTCATACTAAATATGCTTTGGTTTGATTTTAAATATTTTAAGTGTAAGTTGGAGACAGTGGCAACAATTAGTTTTGGCCGTGAATAACATATTTACAGGTGTACTTTGTTAACTAGGAAGCAGTGTAGTCATAAATGAACCACGCATACAGTCATTTGTCAGTAATGCCACATATTTATCTTACTTACATGTTAGTCTTGGGTTTCCCCCACCTCCAATCATAAGTAGGATGAAACGACTTATACCAGGTTGTGTTGTGGAAAATAATTATTTTCTGCATTTATTTATCTGCTCACCTAGAAAATATTTATGGAATGTCCTCCTACCCCCCCCCCCCCCCACCACACACACACACACACTTGACATGCAAGGGTTCAGGGCTTTAATGATGCCCAAGAGTTTTTTTTATTACACAGGAGAATGATCACAGGTATAATATTTTGTTCTGAGGTCTTCAAGATTTGAATCATAGTTATTGATTGATGAATGAACAATATGACTATTTCACTATGGATGTCTTGACTATTTTCATGTACTTTGTAATGCTGTTTATTCCCAGTCTATGTTGCTGTTTTAGTTTCTGTGATAAAATATCCTGGCAAAAACCAATTAACAGAGACAGTATTTACTTTGTTTCATAATTTGAGGTTATAGTCTTTTATAATGGTGAAATCAAAAACAACAGTCTTGTTGGGCAGCTGATCAATCACATGTTATCCACAGTCAAGAAACAGAGTGATGGGTGCCTGTGCTCAACTCTCTTCCATCTTTGTATATGGTACAGAATCTCATCCCAGGTAGTGGTACCACTCACAGTAGACAAATACTTTCTTCAACAGTGAGCAACCAGAAATTAAGATATTTTAGATTAATCAATAATTATGGGAAATCATGTGTGGAAACAAATCATATTATTATAGTATAAAATACCGATATGGTCTTATCTACTTCTTTTCACAGCTGGATGTGCTGGAATATATACATGAAAATGAATATGTTCATGGTGATATAAAAGCAGCAAATCTACTGTTGAGTTACACAAATCCAGATCGGGTAAGGAGAAAATGAACATTTGCTGTTAGTGAGGGGCTCAGGAATGCTGAAGGAGGAATGCCGAAGGCCGACTCTTAACCCACAAGCGTTTACAAATGAGGGCTTAATATGATGAATGTTTCAATTTGTCTTACTTTGCTTACGTGATTTAATCCTTGCACCAGATTAATGAGTAATTAGGATGAAGAAGCTGAGAGTCAGAAGGGTTAAATCATTTGCTAATGGGCACACATTGAAGAAATGGCTGAGCAGGAAGCTGAGTTCATAAGCAAATGTAGATAAAGTACCATGGCATCTGGTCCAGGGAGAAGGGATGGGGTGTGCAGAAAGATAGCTGCACAGGGCTCCATTTTTTCTTCCTATAGTTGGAGCAAAAACCCATGTCCAAAAGAATTTCCCATTGTGGGAGACACCTTTTCTGCAATATCATAGCATTTCTGGAGATGTGGGTAGGACAGTACTACTTGCTAAAAAGTATATAGAAGAACAGATGACAGAGTGGTGTGGACATCTTGGATGCCACTTTTCTTAGTTTCTTAGGAACATAAAAATCTCCTATCATGATGTTAAGTAATCATGTTTCTCCACTTAACTGAAATGAGTTGACTACTGAAGTCTACTTTAAAAGCCTTATCAATACCTGGAAGTAACTGGAATGCCCTCCTGTTGAGGTATAGATATGTCTCTGTAGAGGAGTTTTATTCAGTGCTGAAAAGATACTTGCCAAACTATGGAGAGATGTGGAAGAACTTAAAAATATAACAATACATGAAAATGTCAAGTGGTAAATGCTGTATATGTCAGCTACCTGACATTCTATATTAAACTGTGAGCACAGGTAAACACTTGATAGTGAGCTGGGGTTGGGAGCAAGGGGTGTGAACAGTCAGGGTCATGAGGTTTCTAAGACAGTGAAACCCTCCTGTATACTTCAGGGTACACACATGTCATGATTTCTTTGTCAAGTCTTGTTCTCACTGGACACCGTAGACTTGGGGTGATGCCCATCTGTCATTCTCATTTTGCTTTTGTTAACAAGTGTCTCTTTGGGATAGGGGGGTGTGGAGGTGAAAACTGTCTCATACTCACTGCTTAGTTTTACCTAAATTTCTCATAATTTATCTACATTAAACATAAAATTTCTCCAAATAAAATAGGCTATAAAATATGGCAAAAGTAACAGAATAACTGAAAATTTACTTTAATTTTAAATAATAAGTATATTAACTATTGCCTAGTGTCTCAATATATTTAAATAAAAACATGTCGCAAAAATATTATGAAATTATCATTAAATGCTTAATGGACACTGTGAGTAATAGATGTTTTAAATAAGAGAAAAAGTCTTGACAGAAAACACTGGTAGATTAAAATTTTAAATATATCTGTAAATTAATACTAGACATGACGAATGAGTACCTGTGAAAGATGTTTATACTAAATTTTTAAAAATATCTATCATGAAATAAGAAATTAATAGAAAAAATAGCCCACAATTTCACAGTATGATGATAAAAACGAAAGCAGGGTGGGTGGAAGGAGACAGTGCTGTCCTTGAGACAAATGGAAAATAGGTCACTGTTGCTAAAACTGGAAGTGTGGAAGTGAAACAGTAAGGCAGCTTCCTTAAGAAGAGCAAATGGGAAAGATCTGAAATACCGAGATATATATTCTTATGTCTGTTTTCAGTCACTTGGCAAAATACTTCAGATCCTTATCATCATTCTATAGTTACTGGGTTGTGAGTTTCTCCTTGAATACTACTGTTGCTTTATCTGATCACCTGGGTTTGGGCATTTGGATGTATTTAGGATTTATTTTTATTATTATCTACCATGAGTGTTGGGAAAACCAGCTAGCACTCTTACCTGCTGACCCATCTCTCCAGGCCCTGATTGGGTTTTGGCAGTTGCAGATAGCACCATGGCCACAAGCTAAGATGCAAGTGAAGCTTTTATGCAGTCTCGTTTTTTACTATCTCTGAGGGTAAATAACTGCAAGTAGACTCTCTGGGTCATGTGGTGATGTATATGTGATATAGAAATTGCCAGACTGTTCTTTGGAAACTGTCATTGTGACGTTCCCATCAGCAATGCCTGATGATGACATTTCCTTCATATTTTGTTTCCTGAGTTTCTGCTGTTCTCATGGGTGCTAGGCATCTGTCATTTAAATTTTCCTCATCATCTGCTGCTGCTGCTGCTGACCAAGCTCTATGTGCTGGCTTGCCAGGCATGTGTTTTCTTGGTGAGTATGTCCATCTTTAAATCAGCTTGTCTTCTGAATGAGCTGCAGGATCTTTATATTTTGAGGGTAGGAAAGAGCTCTGTCAGATGTTTGCTTAGCAGGTTTTTTCAGTGATGTTGATGAATAGGTGGACATCCAGTATAACACTGTCTTGATTACTTCAGCTTTATAATGTTAAAATTAGGTAGTGGGAATCTTCCAACTTTGTTTTTTGTTTTAAAAACAAATTGTTTTGGCTAATCTGTCTCCTTTGGAATTTCATATATAATATATTAGAGTCAGTTTGTTTGTTTTATCAGAAAACCTGTTAGGATTCTGACTGTGTTTGTGGTCTAGATATATGTGAAACCACTACTGCTATTCTGAAATGGGAATACCTTGGAAAGGATGAACATCCCCATGCTCCCCTTGCTTGTTTTTATTTTAATTATCTTCAAAATATTTTTTTTATTTTCCTTAAGGTTTGCTTTTGTGAATTCACATGTGAGATTATGTTTAATTTTCAGATATTTGGGAGTTTTTAAATCTTTCTCTTTCGATTCTCCTATTTAAATTATGTGTATACATATGTATCTATGTACCTGTGAGTGCAGTTGCCTGTAGAGGCCAGAACAGGGTGTCGGATGCTCCAGAGCTGGAATTAGAGATGTTGTGAGCTATCTGATGCAGGTGCTGGGAAATGAATTCAGGTCCTCTGCAAGCGCAGTACATGATTTTAACTGCTGAGCCATCTCTCCCACCTCTACCATAGATTGTTTTTCTTCTTGGAAAAATTTCTAAAGGATATATAATTTTCATTTTATATGTATGACTATTTTGCTTTTCATGTGTGTCTGTACCCCACCTGTGTGCTTAGTACTGCCTGAGGTCAGAAGAAGCTATCAGAACCCTGCCCTTGCTGAAGTTTAGCAGGATCTTAATTCTGTTTTGGAGAATTACATTTTATGATTTTGGTGTTTTAAAATTTGTTGACAGTTACTTTATTTGTAAAGATCCAGGCCACTTTTGGGATGTTTCATAAACTCTTAAAAATAATACATACTCTGTTACGTGGTTTTGGATAAAATGTTTAATAAGTGTCAGTAGGTAAACCTGGCTGAGTTTTATTGCAGGTTTCAGTGGCTCTACTATGAAGAATTTAGAAACTCATGAATTCCATGCTCTCTTAAACCCTTATCAGGATTTTGTTTGTGTGTATTGGGTGCATGTGGATTTTTATGTCTTCTTTATGAGTTGTCTCTTTTATCTTTATTTGAAAGTCTGTGTTGCCTTTTGGCTGAGGCAGACACCTTGCTGGTCTGCTCCCATGAAGACACCTTCTCATGAACCTTCCTAGAGCAACTGGTAAGAACTCTCCCCCACAGCCCTATGCCCCAGAACTGTAACTTGGAGCCTGGGGCACTCTGGACCCATCACTCACACAAACCCCGCCCCTCCAGAAAACCACTCTCCTTCTACCCCTTGCTTGGTCCTTTTGGCTGGGGCAGACACCTAGCAGGTCTGCTCCCATGAAGACATCATATCCTAAACCTTCCCTAGAGCAGCAGGTAAGAACTCTCCCCATAAACCCTAAGCTCGAGAGCTGCAATCCACCCCCACCTCTGGAATACCATTCCCCTTCTACCCCTCACTTGATCCTTTTGTCTGGGGCAGACATCTAGTGGGTCTGCTCCTGTGAAGACACCATATCCCGAACCATCTTAGAGCAGTGGTGGAACCACTGCACTCGGAGCAGCAGAGGAACCAGTGCACTCAGAGCAGCAGAGGAACCACTGCAATCAGAGCAGCAGAATTTTAGGATCCTAGAGGAAACCTGAGTCCTAGGAGCTCTTCTATCCAGGAGCTCAGGATCACAGAGACATCTGGACTCTGAGGAGTTCTGACATAAGCAAGATAAATGAAAGACAGGCTCCAGTTAGAGACAGTGAGTGCAGGTAGCACTAGAGTTAACCTGATGGCGAAAGTCAAGCAAAAGAATATAAGCAACAAAAACCAAAGTTATCTGGCATCATCAGAACCCAGTTCTTCTACTATATAGTAAGTACTGGACACCCCATACACAGGAAAAACAGGATTCAGATTTAAAAATCACTTCTCATGAGGATGATAGAGGACTTTAAGAAGGACATAAACAACTCTTTTTAAGAAATAATAGGAGAACACAGGTAAAAAGGTAGAAGCCCTTAAAGAGGAAACACAAAAATCCCTTAAAGAATTGCAAAAAACACAACCGAACAGCTGAAGAAATTAAACAAAACCATCCAGAATCTAAAAATGGAAGTAGAAACAATAAAGAAATCTCAAAGGGAGACTACCCTAAAGATAGAAAACCTAGGAAAGAAATCAGGAATCATAGATGCAAGCATCACCAACAGAATACAAGAGATGGAAGAGAGAATCTCATGTGCAGAAGATACCATGGAAAACATTGACACAACTGTCAAAGAAAATGCAAAATGCAAAAAACTCCTAACCCAAAACATACAGGAAATCCAAGACACAATGAGAAAACCAAACCTAAGGATAATAGGTATAGATGAGAGTGAAGATTCCCAGCTTAAAGGGCCAGTAAATATCTTCAACAAGATTATAGAGGAAAACTTTCCTAACCTAAAGAAAGAAACGCCAATGAACATACAAGAAGCCTACAGAACCACAAATAGACTAGACCAGAAAAGAAATTCCTCCCGTCACATAATAATCAAAACATCAAATTCACAAAACAAAGAAAAAATACTAAAAGCAGTAAGGGAAAAAGGTAAAGTAACATATAAAGGCAGACCTATAAGAATTACATCAGACTTCTCACTAGAGACTATAAAAGCCAGAAGATCCTGGACTGATATCATATAGACCCTAAGAGAACACAAATGCCAGCCCAGACTACTATACCCAGCAAAACTCTCAATCACTTTAGTTGGAGAAACCAAGATATTTTATGACAAAACCAAATTTAAACAATATCTTCCCACAAATTCAGCCCTACAGTGGATAATAGATGGAAAACTCCAACACAAGGAGAGAAACTATAACATAGAAAAAGCAAGAAGGTAATCTTCCAACAAACCCATAAGAAGATAGCTACACAAACATAATTACACTTCTAATAACTAAAATAGCAGGAAGAAACAATCACTTTTCCTTAATATCTCTTAACATTAATGGACTTAATTCTCTGATAAAAAGATGTAGACTAACAGACTGGATATGTAAACAGGAACCAGAATTTTGTTGCATACAAGAAACACACCTCAGTGGCAAAGATAGACACTACCTCAGAGTAAAGGGCTAGAAAACAATTTTCCAAGCTAGTGGTCCCATATAACAAGCTGGAGTAGCCATTCTAATTTCGAATAAAATCAACTTTCAACCAAAAGTTATCAAAAAAGATAAGGATACTTCTTACTCATCAAAGGAAAAATCTACCAAGATGAACTCTCAATTCTGAACATCTAGGCCCCAAATGCAAGGGCAGCCACATTTGTAAAGGAAACATTACTAAAGCTCAAATCAAACATTGAACCTCACACAATAGTAGTGGAGGATTTCAACACTCCACTCTCAGCAATGGACAGATTATGGAAACGGAAAATAAACAGAGACATAGTGGAATTAATGGAAGTTATGAACCAAATGGATTTAATGAATATCTATAGAACATTTCATCCTAAAACAAAAGAATATACGTTTTTTGCAGCACCTCATGGTACCGTCTCCAAAATAGACCATATAATTGGTCACAAAATAGGTCTTATCAGATACAAAAATATTGACATAATCCCTTGCATCCTATCAGATCAGCATGGACTAAGGCTGGTCTTCAATAATAACAAAAATAATGGAAAGCCAACATACACATGAAAACTGAACAATGCTCTACTCAATGATGACTTGGTCAAGGAAGAAATAAAGAAAGAAATTAAAAACATTTTAGAATTTAATGAAAATGAAGGCTCATGATGCCAAAATTTATGGGACACAATGAAAGCAGTGCTAAGGGGAAAACTCATAGCTCTAAGTGTCTACAAAAAGAAACTGGAGAAAGGATACACTAGCAACTGGACAGCACACCTGAAAGTTCTAGAAGAAAAAGAAGCAAAAGGCAGGAAATAATCAAACTCAGGGCTGAAATCAACCAAGTAGAAACAAAAAGAACTATACAAAGTATCAACAAAACCAGGAGCTGGTTCTTTGAGAAAATCAACAAGATAGATAAACCCGTAGCCGGACTAACCAGAGGGCACAGAGACAGTATCCAAATTAATAAAATTATAACTGAAAAGAAAGACATAACAATAGAAACTGAGGAAATTCAAAAAATCATCAGATCCTACTACAAAAGCTTATACTCAAAGAAACTGGAAACTCTGGATGAAATGGACAATTTTCTAGACATATACGAGGTACCAAAGTTAAATCAGGAGCAAATAAACCTTCTAAACAGTCCCATAACTCCTAAAGAAATAGCAGCAGTGATTAAGTTTCCCCACTAAAAAAAGCCCAGGACCAGGTGGTTTTAGTACAGAATTCTGTGAGACCTTCAGGAAGACCTAATACAAATACTCTTCAAACTATTCCACAGAGTAGAAACAGAAGGAACACTGCCTAATTTGTTCTATGAAGCCACAATCAAGCTCATACCTAAACCTCACAAAGAACCAACAAAGAAAGAGAACTTCAGACCAATCTCCCTTATGAATATCGATGCAAAAATACTCAATAAAATTCTCACAAACTGAATCCAAGAACACATCAAAACAATCATCCATCATCATCAAGTAGGCTTTATCCCAGGAATGCAGGGATGGTTCAATGTTTGGAAATCCATCAATGTAATCCACTATATAAACAAACTAGAAGGAAAAAAAAAAACACATGATCATCTCACTAGATGCTGGGAAAGCATTTGACAAAATTTAACATTCCTTCATGGTAAAAGTCTTGGAAAGATCAGGAATTCAAGGTCCATACCTAAACATAGTAAAAGCAATATACAGCAAACCAGTAGCCAACATCAAACTAAATGGAGAGAAACTGGAAGCAATCCCACTAAACAAGGGACTAAACAAGCTGCCTACTCTCTCCCTACCTGTTCAATATAGTACTGGAAGTCCTAGCTAAAGCAATTAGATAACAAAAAGAAGTCAAAGGGATACAAATAGGAAAGGAAGAAGTCAAAATATAACTATTTGCAGATGATATGATAGTATACTTAAGTGACCCCAAAACTTCCACCAGAGAACTTCTAAACCTGATAAACAACTTCAGCTGGTTATAAAATCAACTCAAACAAATCAGTAGCCTTCCTCTACTCGAAAGATAAACAGGCTGAGAAAGAAATTAGGGAAATGACACCCTTCACAAAAGTCACAAATAATATAAAATACCTTGGTGTGAATCTAATCAAGCAAGTGAAAGATCTGTATGACAAGAACTTCAAGCCTCTGAAGAAAGAAATCAAAGAAGATCTCAGAAGCTGGAAAGATCTCCCATGCTCATGGATTGACAGAATTAATATAGTAAAAGTGGCCATCTGGACGAAAGCAATCTACAGATTCAATGCAATCTCCATTAAAATCCCAAATCAATTCTTCACAGATTTAGAAAGAGAAATTCTCAAATTCATTTGGAATAACAAAAAACTCAAGTTAGCCGTAACTATTCTCAACAATAAAAGAACTTCTAGAACAATCACCATCCCTGACCTCAAGCTGTACTACAGAGCAATAGTGATAAAAACTGCATGGTATTGGTACCGAGACAGGCAGAAAGATCAGTGGAATAGAATTGAAGATCCAGAAATGAACCCACACACTTATGGTCAGTTGATCTTTGACAAAGGAGCTAAAATAGTTCAGTGGAAAAAGGACAGCATTTTCAACAAATGGTGCTGGTTCAACTGGACATCAGGATGTAGAAGAATGTGAATAGATCCATTCTTATTTCCTTGTACAAAGCTCAAGTCCAAGTGGATAAAGGACCTTCACATAAAACCAGATACACTGAAAGTAGTAGAAGAGAAGGTGGGGAAGAACCTCAGATACTTGGGCACAAGGGAAATGTTCCTGAACAGAACACCAGTGGCTTATGCTCTAAGATCAAGAACTGAGAAATGGGACCTCATCAAATTGCAGTTTCCATAAGGCAAAGGACACTGTCAATAGGACAAAACAGCAACAAACAGATTGGGAAAAGATCTTTACCAATCCTACATCTGATAGAGGGCTAATATCCAATATATACAAAGAACTCAAGAAATTAGACTCCAGACAACCAAATGACCCTATTAAAAATGGGTACAGAGCTAAACAATGAATTCTCAACTGAGGAAACACAAATGGCTGGAAAACACCTAAAGAAATGTTTAGCATCCTTAGTCATTAGGGAAATTCAAATCAAAGCAACCTTGAGAGTCCATCTCACACCAGTCAGAATGGCTAAGATCAAAAACTTAGGTGATAGTAGATGCTGGCTTTGATGTGGAGAAAGACAACACTCCTCCATTGTTGGTGGGCTTGCAAGCTAATGCAAACACTCTGGAAATCAGTCTGGCAGTTCCTCAGAAAATTGGACTACCTGAGCATTACCTGAGGACCCAGCTGTACCACTCCTGGGCATATACCCAGAAGATGCTCCAACATATAACAAGGACACCTGCTCCACTATATTCATAGCAGCCTTATTTATAATAGCCAGAAGCTGGAAAGAACCCAGATGTCCTTTAATGGAGGAATGGATACAGAAAATGTGGTACATTTACACAATGGAGTATTACTCAGCTATTAAAAAACAATGAATTTGAGAAATTCTTAGGTAAACAGATGGAACTAGAAAATATCCTGAGTGAGGTAACCCAACCACAAAAGAACACACATGGAATTCACTCACTGATAATTGGATATTAGCCCAAAAGCTCGGAATACCCAAGGTTCAACTCATAGACCACATGAAGCTCTTGATGAAGAAAGACCAAGTGTGGGTGTTTCGGTCCTTCTTAGAAGGAGTAACGAAATACTCAAGGGAGAAAATCTGGAGGCAAAGTATGGGGCAGAAACTGAAGGAGTGGCCGTCTGGAGACCATTCCACCTGGGTATCCATATCATGTGCATTCACCAAAGGTAGAAGGTGATGTGCATGTCAGGAAGTGCATGCTGACAGGAGCCTAATATAGCTGTCTCCTAGAGGCTTGCCAGAGCCTGACAAATACAGAGGTAGATGCTCACAGCTAACCATTTAACTGATCAAGGGTTTCCCAATGGAGGGCTTAGAGAGAAGGAGCTGAAGGAGCTGAAGGGGTTTGCGACTCTATAGGTAGAGTAACAATACCAACCAACCAGTGCTCCCAGGGTCCAAACCACCAGTCTGGGAGCACATAAGAAGGGACCCATGATTCCAGCTGTATATGTAGGGGAGGATGGCCTTGTTGGGCATAGGTGGGTGAAGAGATCCTTGGTCCACAGCCACCAGTTTCCCTGGGATCCCAGTGGAAATTCCTGAGTTGCGATCTTGCCACATGGGATGCTGCCTTTAGGATTAAGGCTCTGTGTTTAGATGTGTGAATGTGTACAGGTGTCTTATGTACATGTTTATAAAGTTAGATCAACAGTCAACTTTTGTGGGATGTTTTTGTGTTTTTTTTCCTTTATTTTCTCCCTTTTGTTGAAAAAAGATCCGTCTCTCACAAAATACATCCTGATTATGATTTCTCTCTCTAGGCCTCCCAGTTTCATCCCAGCTCCCCTGTATCCAGATCCACTTCCTTTCTGTCTCTTATTACAAAAGATTAGGCTTCTAATAGATAATTGTGAAATATCAAAAAATAAAATATAGTAGGATGTAACAAAAACTATTACACTGAAGTTAAACAAGACAATCAGAAGGAGAGCTGCCCAGGGAGAAGCCCAGGAGTCAGAGCGAGACCCACTCATTTCCACACACAGGGTGTTCCGTCAAAACCTCTAAAGTGGACTCCATAATATATATATGCAAAGGACCTGGTCCAGGTCCATTCAGGCCCTGTGCATGCTGCCTCAGTCACTGTGAGTTCATAGGAGCTTTGCTCTTGTTGATTTTGAGGGCCTTGTCTTGGTATCCTCTATCCCCTTTGATTCTTACACTCTTTCCACCTTCTCTTCAACAAGGTTATCTGATAATCTGAGGGGAGAGATTTGATGGAAATTTCCCCATCTAGGGCTAAAAGCCTCAAGGTCTCTCACTCTCTGTATAATGTTTGGCTGTGGATCTCTGTATTTTTTTTTCAGTAGTGGTTGGTTTTACCCTAGGTTCCTGGACTATCTAGTTTCTTGGTCTTGGTTCCCAAGCAGGATTAGAAGTATAGGTTCCATTTCAGGGAGTGGCCCTTACCTTAAGTCAAATAAGATATTGTTTGGGTACCCTCACAATCTTTGTGTCAACACTGAACTAGCATATATTGCAGGCATGACATTACTGCAGATCAAAGGTTTTTTTGCTGGCTTAGTGTTTTCATTTCTCTTTTGGTAGTATGCAGAGTACCTTCTTCCTGTAACAGATGCTAGGATGTAGGGGTGAAGACTCTGTAGGCACCAACTTGAATTCTCCATGTTCAGTGAATTGTGTAGGTGTTGTCTCAAGCAATGTGGTCTTAGAGTCAGTTTATAGAGAACAACTTACTGTCTTGTCAACAGCTTGGGTGGTTTTGGGATTTTTCATGGGACCTTTTTTGGTCAACAGCTCAATTAGATAATAACCCAAACTCATTACTGTAGGCTTCATTTAGTGAGAAGAGATGGCCAGTTGGTACTTAGTATGTTAGGTTATTTGGAGATTTCATTTAGATCACCATCATGTGTGTGTATATTTTAGGATGTTTCCACTGTATTAGGTTTTCATACTACAGCACAAATGTCCCCTTAATTTTGCTGGTCGGTTTCTCCCATATATTGTCCCTCAGCTGCTTTTCCTCTACCCACTCGATCCTCCCATTCCAGCCCCCAAATCCATCCATAATTATTTATTCTAGTTGTCTTTCCTAAGGAAATCTATCTGTTCCCTGTAGTCCCTTTTATCATTGACATATAGCTAATACCCCCATGTAAGTGTCTTTATATCATATTTGCTTTTCTGGGTCTGGGATACCTTGCTTGGGAACATTTTTTTCCTAGTTCCATTCATTTGCCTGAAGATTTCATGAGTTTTTTTTTTCTTTTTTCCCCTAATGATGAGTAGTACTCTATTGTGTAAATGATCCACATTTTCTTTACCCATTCTTCTGTTGAGGGACAGAAGAAATTCAGTTGTTCCTAATTTCTGGGCATTATGAATAAAGCAGCAATGAACAGAGTTGAGCAAGTTTCTTTGTGAGAATGAAGTATTCTTTATCTATATTTCAAGAGTGGTGTGGTGGTTTGTATGAGAAGAGCCCCCATAGGCTCACAGAGTGCAATGCTGCTCATCAGGAAGTGGCACTATCTGATGAAAAGATTAAGAGGTGTGGTCTTGTTGGAGGAAGTGTGTCACTGTTGGAGGTGGGCTCTGAGGTTTTTTAAAAGCCTATATGCCAGGCCCACTGTCTCTCTCTTCCTGCTGCCTATGAATCCAGAGGTAGAATATCAGCTACTTACCTACTACCATGTCAGCTTGCACACTGCCATATTTCTTACCATGAAGATAATGGACTAATCCTCTAAATCTATAAGTCAACTCAAATTCAAAGTTTCTTTTATAAGAGTTGCCATGGTCATGATATTTCTTCATAGCCACAAAACCTTAACTATGCCATGTAGTTTAGCTGCATCTCGAAGTACATCAATTCTCATACTCCTGAGGACCAGTCTTGCCTTTTCCATAGTGGATGTCTAAGTTTGCATCCCCACCAACATTGAAGTAGTGTTCTCTTACTCCATGTCCTTTCCAGCATGAGCTGTTACCTGTTTTGTTGATCTTTGCCATTTTGACATGTGTAGCGTGGACTCTCAGAGCTGTATGGTTTTACATTTTCTTGTTGGCTAAGGATGTTGGGCATTTCTTTGTAAGAGTTTCTCAGCCATTTGACTTTCCTCTTTTGAGAAATCTGTTTAGATATTTACCCCATTTTATATTTGTGTTATTGACTTTACTGATATCTAGTTTCTTGAGTTTCTTATATATTTGGAATATTAGTTCTCTCAGATGGGTACTTGGTGCAAATGACACTGTCATTTGTTATGCAAAGTTTCTCAGTTTCATGAGGTCCCATTTGTTAATTGTTGATCTTACAGCATGCACTAATGGTTTTCTGTTCAGGAAATTGTTTCCTGTGCCTGTAAGTTCAAAGCTATCTCTCATTTTTTTCTTCTATCAGACTAAATGTATCTAGTTTCTTTCTTTTCTTTTCATTATTTCTTTTCCATTTGTTTATTCATTAATTTATTCATTCAGTTTATATCCCAATAACAGCCATCCCCTCTCCTCTCAACATCCCCCGCCCCCTCCACACACAGTCCCTCTGTCATCTCTACCTTGGTTCTAACCCACGCTGGCAACTCAAGACACTGCAGGACTAGGCACATCCTCTCCCACTGAGGCCAGACAAGACAGCCCAGTTAGGGAAACAGGAACCACAGACAGGCAGCAGCTTTTTAGATAGACCCCGCTCAGGTTATTCAGGACTCACATGAAGACCAAGCTGCACATCTACTACATATGTCTAGGGGGCCTAAGTATATCCAGCTGTGTATGTTCTTTGGTTGGTAGTTCAGTCTCTTAGAAGGGTTCAGGTTAGTTGATTTTGTTGATCTTCCTATGAAGTCTATATGCTTTCTGAGTTCCTCAATCCTTCCCCCAACCCTTCCACAAGACTCTTGGAACTCCATCTAATGTTTGGTTGTGGGTCTCTGTATCTGTTCCCATCAGCTGCTAGCTAGAACCTCTCAGAAGACAATTATGCTTGCCTCTTGTCTGCAAGTATAACAGAGTATCATTAGTAGGCTTTTACCTCTGGAATGGCTCTCAATTTGGGCCAATCATTGGTTGGCCATTCCCTCAGTTTCTGTTCTATCTTTGTCCCTGTACTTCTTGTAGGCAGGACAGATTTTGGGTCAAAAGTTTTCTGGGTGGGAAGGTGTCCTTATCTCTCTACTGGGAGTCCTACCTGGCTACAGAAGGTGGCTCTTTAGGATCCATATACTGCACTGCTAGGAGTTAGAATCACTTACATAAACTCCCTGGAGCCTCCACCATCACAAATGATGGAGGTTCTAGAGATGTACCCCTCTCCCCAACCAGCAGCCAATTCCCATTCTCTCTCTTGCCCTCTCTTCCAGGTTCTCCCCATGCCTGAACACATCACATGCCCCCTGTTGGGGTGTGGAAGGGTATCCTGGTTCTTGGGTTGTGGGTGTTTGGTCACATCCCCAGAACCCAGGCTCTTGACACAAGGTCTAATCTCCATCAACCTGCACCCTTCAGTCACATAGGGCACAGGTGGAGGGTGTGATTAACAGGCCTCAGGCCCTAGAGAGGTTTATATACTAATGAGGTACCTGAAAACCAGAGGGTGGAGTCAATTAAGCATTCCTCCCCAGCCCCTTTCCCCTCTTTCCCTCCCTATTTAACTCAGGACTGCCCTGGGTTTTGGGGGGTGGTGCATCCAGATCCGTCCACTACCTGCCATGACATTAAAGCTTGTAAAAACCCATGGACTTTCTCGTGTGTAGTTGGGACCGCACAGTGAGGAACCGTGGAGCCATAGCAGCCGGGCCTAACTTCCAGCTGGAGGAACCCAGAGCATTCCCAGCCAACTACCCACAGCTTGGCATGAGGGACTCTCTGCGTTTTCCAGGTTTTTACCTACACCCCTCCTCCACCATTTGTTCTCTTTCCTATTTTTTCTCCCACTCAGTTGCCTGCCTGCCTGCCTACCTCCACCTCCAATAACTATTTTATTTCCCCTTTTGATTGAGATTCAAGCATCCTGCCTTAGTGTCCCTCCTTATTTTTTAGCTTCTTTGGATCTGTGGATTATAGTATGGGTACCTGGTACTTTATGGCTAATATCCACTTTTAAGTGAGTACATACCATGTGTGTCCTTTTGAGTCTGGAATAGATATTTTCTAGTTCCATCCATTTGCCTTCTAATTTCATGATGTCCTTATTTTAAATAGCTGACCAGTATTCTTGTGTAAATAAATGACATTTTCTGTATCCAATCTTCAGTTGAGGAGCATCTAGTTTTATTTCCATTTTCTAGGTATTATAAATAAAACTGCTGTGAGCATAGTGGAACAGGTATCCTTGTGGTATGGTGGAACATCTTTTGGGTATATGTCCAGGAGTGGTATAGCTGGGTCTTCAGGTGGAACTATTCTCAATTTTCTGAGAAACCAATAGATTGATTTCCAGGGTGCTTGCATCAGTTTGCAATCCTACCAGCAACATCCTCACCAGCATGTGCCTTCACTTGAGTCTTTTAATTCAGCCATTCTGATGGTTGTAAAGTGGAATCTCAGAGTCATTTTTATTTGCATTGTCATCATTACTAAGGACACTGAACATTGAACAAATGTTTATTGGCCATTAGAGATTCCTCTGTTGAGAATTCTCTGTTTAGCTCTTTACCCCATATTTCTAATTGGGTTATTTAGTTTGTTAGTGTCTAATTTCTTGTGTTCTTTAATTATTTTGGATATTAGCCCTCTGGTGGATGTATGGTTGATAACATCTTTACGCATTCTGTAGGGTGTTTTGTTTTATTGAGAGTATCCTTTGCCTTATAGAAGCTTTTCAGTTTCATGAGGTTCCATTTATTAATTGTTGATCTTAGTGCCTGAGCTATTCATGTTCTATTCAGGAATTTGTCTTCTGTACCAATATGTTCAAGTTTAATGTTGACATCTTTGATCCACTTGGCCTTGAGTTTTGTGCAGGTTATTAAAGGAGGGTCTGTTTACACTCTTCCACATGCAGTCATCCAGTTAGACCAGCACCAAGTGCTGAAGATGGTTTTTTTTTTCCATTATATAGTTTTGATTTCTTTGTCAAAAAATAAGGTGTTCATTGGTGTGCAGGTTTATGTCTGGGTCTTCTTTTCGATTCCATTGATCAACCTGTCTGGTTTTATACTGATACCATGCAATTTTTTACTATTGCTCTGTATTATAGCTTTTAAGGAATGGTGATATGTCTAGAAAATCTTTTATTGTACAAGATTGTTTTAGCTATCCTGTTTTCTTCCTTCCTTTCCTTCTTCCCTTTCCTCCTTCCCTTTCTTTCTTTCTTTCTTTCTTTCTTTCTTTCTTTCTTTCTTTCTT
>JANHMN010000007.1:73110039-73190334 GCA_030674055.1 Rhabdomys pumilio | reverse complement strand
CTGATGGGTGCAGGCTTCTGCTTGTCTCGTGTGGCAGTAGTCCTCCAATGATGCAGGCAGAGCTGGTGGTTCCTGATGGGTGCAGGCTTCTGCTTGTCTCATGTTGCAGTAGTCCTCCAGTGATGCAGGCAGAGCTGATAGTTCCTGATGGGTGCAGGCCTCCAGGATTGCAGGTAGAGATGTAGAACTAAAGGTGGAGTACAGCGGGGACAGGGCATTTCTTGTGGCTGCTTTGCTTGCAGGAAGACCTTATACTTGCCTGAGGGCAGGGGATGAGAGTGTGGAGATCTCACCTGATTGTCCTCGGGGGCTGCAGGCAAAACCGTGGCCCTGGGAATGGTGTACAGACCCAGGATTCTAGAGTTGGGTTTTATACAGGGTGAACGTTATGTGGATTCTTTTAAATGCAGGCGTCTAGTTTGACCAGCACCATTTGTTGATGATGCTGTCTTTTTTCAGTGTGTATTTTTGTCTTCTTTATTAAAAGAAAGTCAGGTATCCATTTATATGTGGATTTATATCTGGGTCTTTAATTTGATCCCATTGATCAATATATCTATTTTTGTGCCAAAACTTTGCTGTTGGTAGAGTACAGGTTTTTAAAGTGTGTTCTTTAAACATATGTTAAGGTATGTATTTAAAGTTCTTTAAACAGACACTGGGTTTCCTCAGTGTCTGTTGTTATATCCCCCTTTTCATTTGATTTTATTTGGATATTCTGTCTCCTCCTTTTAGTAAATTTGGATAAGGATTTATCATTCTTACTAATTTTCTCAGAGAACCAGCTCTATTTCATTAATTCCTTGTATTGTTTTTCTTTGTTTGTTTGCTGCTATTTTAATGATTCCATCTTTGAGTTTTATTATTTCTTGAAATCTATTCCTTTGGAGTGTGATTTTTCTTTTCTTTTTCTGACAGAGCTTTTCAGTGTACTGTTAAGTTGATAGCATGCGCTCTATCCAGTTGTTTCATGTAGGCACTTGGTGCTATGCACTTGCTATTTAGAAGCGTCTAAATTGTGTAAGTTTAGGTATGTTATCTAGTTGTTTTCAATCAATTCTAAAATGTCTTTCATTTCTGTCTTGATTAGTTTTTACTTCAGTAGAGAGCAGTTTGTTTTTTTTAATGTGGTTATTTTTGCTGTTTTTTTTTTTTAACATGTTTGTAAACTTCCTGTTTTTTCTGTTGTTGTTGATGGTCTGCTTTTATTTGTGGTAGACAAGATATAGTATACTACAAGTTTTTTGCATGTATTGAGATTTGCTTTGTATCTGAGTATATGCTCAGCTTTGGAGAAAGTTCTGTGAGATGTTGAGAACGTATATTCTTTTGTGTTTGGATAAAATGTTCTGTAAATATGATCTAGGTTCAGTTGGTTCATAATTTTGGTTAGTTCCACCATTTATTTACTTAGTTTTTGTCTGGGTGGCCTGTCTATTGGTGAGAGGACGGTATTGAAGTCTCTACAATAAGTATGTAAATTTTATTATATAATTATGTGATATAAGCTGTAGTCATGTTTTGTTTTGTTTTCTTCTCCAAACTTGAGTGCTCTTACGTTTGGTACACAGATGATAATTATTGCAGTGTCATCTTTGGTGGATTTTTCTTTTGATGAGTATGTAGTAAAGTGGAAATGCCTAGGTTTTTTTTGGAAAGTCAGATGTGTTGGATGGTGTTTTGCTGGGGCAGGCTTATGAAGGAGTGTTTTCCTGAAGTGGACACAGGTAAAAGGGTATTTTGCTAAAGCAAGCACATGAAAGGACTTGCAACGAATGAATTTAAATATAACCCCACAGACAGCGTGAGCGTGAGCATTGGTTTGCTTTGCTCTGCCTCACTGTTTTTGCTAACAACACACATGTATTGATTTGTCTTACATTGTGTTGCTGAGCCTTATTTGTGGCAACACCATAGAAAGAAACACTAAAAAACTTCTGGTGTTGTTCTGATGGTTTCTTGCTGCTTCTGCAGACTGGGACTAATTGGCAGAATGATGTCAGCTGATACAGACTCACATGGAGTTTTCCCAAGATGGACCCACTTAGGGGACTTTCCTAAGATACACTCACGTGGAGTTTTGCTAAGACAGATTCATCTGGTGAGGCAAGAACTGTGGGAGGACATGTGATGTTTGGAGAGAGTATAAATAAGTCTCAACAGACAGTGATGGGGCTTGCATAGCTAGCTTTGTAGTGGTTCTTGGTTTCATACTTTCGACTTAGCTGATCTTCATTGAGAGAGTCACAGCAGAGAACTTCTTGTAGCATCCCTTCCGGTCTTGGCTGACTCGTGCTGATTCAGTGGAGGTCTGGCTCTTTCTGCTGGGTCTGCCACCACTGGTGATTTATGTTTGCCATACCAACACTACTGAACTAGACTGTTGGTATATTCGTGATATGATTGTGAGTGGATCAAGCTGCCACTACTGATTTTCTGACAACACAGATTGCATTTGCTTCAAAGAGCAACTTCTAAACAGGTCCACTCCCCCATATCCTAATAACCTTTCTTTTCCACTACCTCTGGTGGGTGGTAGGCTAAAAGGGAGGTTAAAGCATTTAAGACTCTTTATTAAAAGTAGGTTTTGAAAAAAATCAAAGCTACTGTCAATGTAGTGTCCTTCATCTCTTCTGACTAATGGTTTGAAGTTCATTTTGTCAGATATTAAAATGAATACATCAGCTTACTTCTTACGCCATTTGCTTGGAATGTTTTTCTACCCTTTTACTCTGAAAAGGCATCTATTTGTTCTGATATTAAGGTTTTTTATTCTTGAATCCAGCAGAAGGATGTACCCTGGTTTCACATTCTGTCTCTTAGTCTGCAGTTTTTGTTTTCTTTTAAAAGAAATTTAGACCTCTGATGGTGAGAGATAACCAATGACCAATGATTGTTATGCCTGTTATGTTGTCATTATTGTAGTTGGTGGTATTATGTGTGCTTCTATGCTTTTGATTTTTGCTGGTCTTGAGTATTTATTTCTTGTGTTTTCTGAAATGTACTTAATCTCTTGATTAGAGGTTTCCTTCTACTACTTTATGGAGGGTTGTGTATGTAGGTAGAGATTGCTTAACTTTGGTTATATTATAGAATGTCTACTTTTTCTATCTATGGTGATTGAAAGTTTTGCTGGGTATAGTAGTCTCAGCTTGGATCAGAGGTCCCTTAGACTTTGTAGAATGTCCGTCCAGACCCTTCTGGACAGATGTAATTCTAATAGGTCTGACTTTATGTTACTTGTTCTTATTCCCTTGCAGCTTCTAATAGTCTTTCTTTGTTCTGTACATTTTGATTACTCTGTGCTGAGGGGAATTTCTTTTCTTGTTCAGTCTATTTGTTTACTGTTCTATATGCTTGCGATATGGAAATGGTTGCTTAAGCTCTTTATCTCTAGTTGTGTCAGTTTGTGTATTTTTATTAATTTTTGGTCTTATAAGTAGTTTTCTAGTGTTCATTAATATAGTTTTCCAAATTTATATAGTGCTCTGTGTTGTGCTGTCTTATAGCTTTCAAATTTCTTTTACTTCAGTGAATGTTTCCTTTCAGTTATTATGCGTTCCTACCCTGTCTTTACCCCTTCACTTTTGTTTTGGAAAGGATGGCTGGAAAGCTGTCTGTGGCAGTGTCATGGGAGTTGTTTGTGACTCTCAGTTATTTCTCTGTACTGCATATCCAGTGTGTGTGTGTGGTTCCCTTTGATTGTTCTCCTGTTAGT
Organism: Rhabdomys pumilio; assembly: GCA_030674055.1. Taxonomy (NCBI): domain Eukaryota; kingdom Metazoa; phylum Chordata; class Mammalia; order Rodentia; family Muridae; genus Rhabdomys; species Rhabdomys pumilio. Next base: position 73,186,616 of record JANHMN010000007.1, on the reverse strand, counting down.
TTTTATGTTTTAGCAGTATCATTTTCTTTTAGGAAGTATGTCATTTGTGTGTTCTTTCACTTATCTCCATGTTTGCTCTTAGAATGACATATCTTAGTTCATTCTAGATATTTGCCTATGTGCCAACATTTCCTAGACATCTTTCAAGTACTTGCTATTTCTCTCCCAGTACATTGTTCAAGAGCTTGTGGGTAACAGTATTCTCTTACATGTTTAAAACTTTGAAAACTCAGATCAGTACTTAAGATCAGTTTAGATGAACTTACAATACTTAGTTTTTAGAATATGTGTGTTATAATTTCTTGACAGTACTGTAGTGGTCTTATCCTCTGCATGTCAAAGGTAATCTTGGACCTTTTACTCAAGTTATCTCCATTTAAACGTGAGAGTTTTATGTAATTATTTCTATTAAATAAAAAGACTAAGAAATCCTTTGCTGATGATATTGTATTCAGTACAGGAAATATGATTTTTCTTTTTGTGTTGGTTTAATTAAATAGTATCTAAATTATAAATTATTTTAAAATAAATTATATTGAGAAACATATGCTTACAGAAGAGACACTTTTAGAAATGTTGTTAAAGAAGTTTTAGCCATTGTTTTGAACATTTATTATGCCATTGGCATTATATAGTGTTCATAGTAAAATGGGATTGTACATCTGTATTGCTGAATACCAACATCTTGGACTTCCTAAACTGTTTTAAATGTGTTTATAAAACATTCCTGATTGTAGAATATGGGAAGCCATTGCCTGGTTGGTCTTCAGGACCTAGTCATATGCGTGTTGATCTACTGCTTAGAAAAGAGTATGCAAACTTTGTTGTAACTACTTATATTGGCCTTATCTGGGATGATGCCGCTCCATGGTGGTTTTGAGTAATATCTGTCCTGCTCTGTCCTCCAGTATCACATGTGGGAGTTAATGACGTGTCTGTCACTGGTGCAGCTGTTTCATTTCTATCTTGAAAGACACCCCTTTTGTTGATCAGGGTATATTCTTTCTTTCACAAGCCTGGTGTGTCCTTGTTTATGTGGCAGCTTCCCTGCTGATTTTGATGAATCCTGATCATGATTGATTTCCATTAGCTCCTATTGTGTTTTAACACCGAGAGCACTCAGTTCTTGCATGCTGTGTTGATATCCTTCCTCAACTGGGAGGGTTATGGGTTGGTGTTCTGTCCTTTCTTTTCATTTCTCATAGCAGTTGTGTTTGTATTTCTTTCTTGTAACTCTCCAAGAAAAACTTTGTTGATGAGCCAAGGTGTGAAGCCAGTTTTGATACAGTATTTGTAGCCTCATTGAGTATGAGGAGTATGTAAAAGGAATATGAAACTCCTTGCCTATTGGCTGTCCAATATTCTGTCCAAAGCTATCTACTGAGTCTGAGAGGATGACCCTCCCAGGGATGTAAAATGTCAGCATATGAGTGTTAAGACATGACAGACAGCAAATGTTATTTTTTCGAACATTAGTCATATCACCTTCCTGCTATATATCTAGATTTTCTCAAAGTTACTTTGGAATTCTTTCATTAGATTTGTCAAATAAAATCAAAATAGCCCAAAATTTAATTTACATTTAACTTTTGTAATATGTTAGTTAGTACTACTGGTTATTTGAACACAGTTATTTACTGAAGGATTTTAAATTGTTTAAGTAATCAAATGCATTGGCAGCTTACTAGTATTCCTATTCTTCAAGCTTATTCTCACCGTTGCATATTAAGAGCAAAATTAAGAATATACATTTAAGATACAGAAATGGCAATGCTCTGAATATGAACTATTAACATCTATTATTTTTGGAGAACAGCAATGGATAGGAAATATTGGCAATAATAATATAAAATGTAAATTTAGCAATCTGTGTCGATATTTAAAATTAAGATTTTATGAAGTATACTGTTCAGTATAACACAGAGAAACTGCTAAATACAGAATTTCATGACTAGGGAGGTACATAGTTTTAAACTTTATTTGTCAAAATTTAAAGCATACTGCCAAATAGAGATCTTATTCAAGTTAATTTTACAGGTTAATATACATGTAACATTTTAAAATTTTATTTTTGGCAGAAGTATATTAAAAGTAAATTATAGGTACTCAGGAATTTTACCCAAATATTTATGTGTATGTATATATTCAAAAAGCAAAAAAGTATTCACCATAGTATCATGTTGCATTGCTACTCCTAACAAAATGTCAGACACACTTTCTGTTTTGTTTTGTTATTGTTGTTGTTGTTGTTTTGCTGTTGTTGTTTTTTCTGAAGTTCTGAAATATGGAAATGTGACTATCTTATAGAAAGAATGGTCAGTTTGTTTGCAAAGAGAAATAGTAGGAATTGTTTTGGATTACAGGTATCCCCTCAAAAGCAGATGGTGTTTGATCCCTAATACATTTGATTGAGACCTCATTTAAAAATAGGGATCAAAATAATATAAAGCCATTTATAGGAATAAATGGAATAGGGAGGGCCCTATTCAGTATGACTTTGGGAGACTCGAGAGACAAAAGTCCATAGAGAGAAGCACACAGGGATGCCCATGTACAAGAATGGAATGCTTTAGTCACCGGCACAGAGTCGAGGAGTGTGGCATGCTTGTCTTCCACAGCTTTGGGAATACTATCTAGAAAGTAATGTTTTTATGATTTTCATAAAGATAACACAAATTACCTGATTTATTTTGTTCTGTAAATATTTGTATTTATGAAGCATGGCATATATTCTGATTAGATATTATTTCAAGTAGTTACTCTGTAATCTATGCTGGTGTAAGACTTCTTCTATGTTTAAATCATTTTACCTTTAGATTATCACTTGAAGGAGATATTTGAAGGAGTTTTAGCTTGCATGATAAAACTGAAATTCAGAAGAAGCAAAGTAACTTGGCTAAACCATAGGTAGCCATGGTGGTAGAAATGGCCTCAGATTGATGGGTCTGATTCCAGAGCTTGTGTTCTTGACTGTGCATCTTGACTTCTATGAACTGAAAGCTGCACTTTTTTTGAGGTAGTGTAGCTCATTTGTACTCAGAGTTTCTCAGTGCTTAAAGACTTTACCCTTAGCGTAAAAGAGAGACTTTTTTTTTTCTGTTAGTCTGTCACTCCTACCCTGGTATCAGAACCCGGAGCTGAATGAATAGAGTTGTCCATTATTAATTGGTTAATTTACTTTTGAAGCAGAAGTGGTTGTTTTTCAAATGTCTTCTTCCTCAATGCCCCTCCCTAGCAATTGACACCCATCACTTATTCAGCCATTCAGAGTTTCTCCAGTCTGCTCCTCATGAATTATGATAAATGTCCCACTTCTCTAGGTTCCATCTTTGCAGCCTCCCACTGTTGCTGTGCCCAATAAATGCCACTGAAATGATCCTGGTGGTGGCAGCATGTTCCTGCTGCCTGCCCCAATGCTTTATATTCTCAAATGAGAGACACACACACAGCCTTTACATTTTGATATGTCTAAAACACCTCAATGGTTGAGCCACTTTCTACCTTCCACATGGCTAAACTGCCTCCCTCAGATATTCCGAGTTACTACTTACTAAAACCTGTATTTCAACTTTGCTGTCCTGGACCCCCCCTTGGGTTGCATTCCTGGCACCTACATGACAGCTATGGTTTCTGTCTTCTACATGTCACAAGTGTGGTGTCTCTCCTCCTTCCCAGGCATTGTAGACCTATATTTCCTCCTCCTCTGTCCCTTGCCTAGGAATGCTAAAAGTTCTGCCTCTGTCTGCTCTGCCCATCCATTGGCTGTCAGCATCTTTATTTGTCATTCAGAACCAATTGGGGGTAAGGCCCCTCAGTGTTACATGTGGGACACTGTAAACAGATTTTTTGGGGGGGGCATAATTAACATGAGAATACAAGCAGCTATATTTCCCCCTTTTGTCCGTAAAAAAAGAGCTTTTCTCTCAGATATACACTGAACATCATTATAATAGTTATATAAACTATAAGGTATGATATGCACTAATAATGTCCAGTCCATCAATTTTGTCAATTTATGTACAGTACTCTATCATCTATCCTAACTTAAAGAGTTTGCAATTTTATACCTGAATTATGTTTTGATTTTAACTTGCATTACCATCTGAAAATCATCCTTTCAAATCTAAATCGTCTTCTTTAATGCTAAACAACTTAAGTTTAATTATGAGAATATAACTAGTCTTCAACCCTATCAGAGATCCAAGAATGAATTATTGCCTAAATATGTAGAAAGCACAAAATCATAGCTTCCAAAACTTAAACAATTTGTAGAGATGGCTGGCTGCTTGGACAGTCCCTTACATTCCTCATAATGTAGGAGCATCTGTCTTCAGCCTTCTGACCCAGAACCATCTGATAGACTTTAAGTGAAGCAGGAATTAAGAAGCTTACCCTATTTCTTCAGAGCTAAGCAAGCTGCTGACTATCCCACATCATGTGCCCATTCCTGGATAGTAGTGTTTGTCTGCAGATGAATTAGGGCAATTTTTGCCCCGTAGCTACCTTGTCACGATTGGAGCAACTCCATATGGAGATAATGATGTTGAGTATCTTCTCTGAAGTGAGAGTTGGGTACTGTCAGGAGTATACATGTTTTCTAGTCAAAAGATCTATTAATAATGAAATGGTTTTAATTGCCATATTCTGTGGATCTCTGATGCTTTTGAAGACTATCTATATATATAGTATATCTGAACTGTTAAACCCTGACTACTTCTAGCTATTTCTAGTTGAATAATATTTAAAACACTTTATTATAATTTATTTAATCAGAATCTAATATTACCATGAATTTACTGTCTGGCCCTTAACTTGCATTACTTAATCATCCAAAACAGTTTAAACAGTTTGTAATAGCAGCCATTAGAAGAACTGGGTCTAAGCCTTGTATTCTAAATGAGTTGTATAGGCATCATTCCTATCTAAGAGTAGCAAAGTTAATTTTAAATTTTGTATCAATATACAAAAATTTGTACCAATGAAAACCTTAAACCTGTATCAATATATAAATTTTGTGCCAATTTAAGAAATTGTAACTTCAATGTGATAATTAAAATAATTTAAAGCAATCTTAAACAATTATTGTCCATTGAGAAAGGTCCCTCTCCCAATCTCCTGCCTTTATCCACTCTACCTTTTTTCAGACCAAGGACCTAAAAGTATCTCATCTGTTTCAGATAAAGCTCCTTCTCAGTCTCCTACCTTGTTCTTAATGAGATCAAAGGCCTAAGTTTCTATTATCTGTTGAGATAAAGTTTTTTTCTTCCTCTTCCCTGACCTTGTTCCTACATTTTAAGATGAAAGGCCTTAATTCATTTATTTATCTATGTATACTTAAAAACAGTTAAGTAATTTTCATTCATTCTCCCTTCTATGAATTAATATCTCTGTGGAGATTATATATATAATCTTTATGTAAGTTGAATCAATATCTTTTCCTATTTAACTTCAATTAAATTCCTTTTTATTAACAGTAAGTCTATTCTCAGACTACCAATGTGTCTGTCATATGCCAGGCTAAGCAATCCCAGAATTTCTGTGGAGCCCACATTCAAAGAACCTAGTTGATTAAGATAGCATTGACTTCTAAAATTTTATTATTTCTAATTTTTTTATTTGACTGTAGAAGTCATGTAACCTTGCCTTCTGCCTTCTGAGCATCTTGTCTCCTTGCACAGCAGGGGTTCCTTGCATCTCTGAGCTTAAACTCTCTGAGACAGCTTAGAAGCCTTAGAAAAGGACTCAGACTTAGATGAGCCCATCACCTAGCTTTATCCAGGTTGGATTGAGGGATGTCATGTATCCTGAATTAAGTGCACCAAATTAGTACATCTTTTGTCCTAGTCCCAAACCCATGTGGCTTGGGCAAAAACTTCTCAGCTCTGCTAAGAAACCAATTCTTCCAACCTCCTAATCTTAAGGCAAGGCATGTGTTTTCCATTCAGGGATTTTCAATTAATTTTTAAGACTGTGTTTTTTTTTCCCCATGTTGGGCGCCATCTGTTGCTTACCCAATTAAAGCTACTCAAATGATCTCGGTGGTGGCAGTGCATTCCTGCTGCCTGCCCCAATGCTTTATATTCTTGAATGAAAGACACAGACAGCCTTTATATTTCGATATGCCTAAAACAGCTCAATAGTAGGCCATGTCCTACCCTCCACATGGCTAAACTGTCTCCCTCAGATATTCCTGAGTTATTACTTACTAAAGCCTGTATTCTATCTTGGCCGCCCTGGACCCAGATGTGCAGCCTTCTTGGGCTGCATTTCTGGCACCTACATGATGGCTTTACTCTCTCTGTCTTCTGCACCACTCAGGCGTAGTGTTTGTCCTTCTTCCCAGGGATGGCAGATCTCTCTCTTTCCTTCTCCTTTGTCCCTTGCCCAGGAATCCTAAAAGTCCTTCTTCTGTCTGCCCTGCCCATCCATTGGCAGCCAGCATCTTTATTTACCAATAAGAACTAACTGGGGCAAGGTCCCTCAGTCTTATGTGTGGGACACTGTAAACAGGTTTTTGGGGAACATAATTAGCATGAGAATACAAACAGCTACATCCCATTGCATTTTTCTTACACATTCTGCTTCTCTTTTCCACTTAGCACACTGCCAGTGCTTCTGATGTTGTTTCTTGCCAGAGATTTTTTGTAACTTGTGTCCCAGCTTCTTAGAGGAACCTTCAAAGTCTCTTTAAAATACTCCAAGTCTTTTGGCCTGTGTTGATTCCACTGCCCTTTCTGCTGCCAGCACATACTGACCCAGACCCTCTCTGACTTTCCTTCCTGTGTTGTTTCTATATTTTCATCTCTAGAAGTATATCTCCAGCTTTAAATGTTGCTTCTTTTTCTGAGTCTCTATGATGGATGTAGACTCCTCTTGATCAGAAACTTCACAGGCTGTTTCTTGTTCTCTGAGCAAGTGTTGTCTCCAGATCTATAGATGTGCTCACTTCACTCTTCCTTCCTTTTGTGTGCAGCCAATGGCCAAATCTCAGCTTCTTGTCAGATGGATGGAAGTTCAAATCTCAACTTCACCAGCTACTAGAAAGTTTTGTGGAGAGCACCTAGCCTCATGTATCCGTATTCTAACACTCCAGAAAGAACTTAAAATAATGTCATTTCAGGGAAGTTTGAATGGTTTAACAAGCACCAGCACTGGTCTTTCCCACTTAGCAAAGACCCAATAACTATGCCCTTTTCTTTTAAGCTTGTGATTCCGAGTAACTTGTTTTTGACCCCTGATCTATTAAATGTAATTTGGTTTATTCTGCCTGTGTGCTACCAGTTCAAGTCAAGCAGAAATCTGTAGAACAGAACATTTAAGTATGCCCAGTTTGTCTTGCCTTCTCCCCTAGGGTTGTCTAACTTCTAAATACAAAGAAAGAAATGTTTTTGTATATTTTTAAGATCGCAAATTCACATAGACACAAGTAAACACTGATAGATTGCCTTGTGGTTTAGGAGATCTACCATGTCAGGGTAGGATTTCCCAGGAAGATTAAGTGTGGATTCAGACTTTCAGTAAGAGGAGAGGAGCTCCTGAGATGTGTGTGAAGAGCTATCTCTGTGGAGAGGAAACTATTTCCCATGCAAAGTGCTTCAGGAGACTCATCACAGATGCCTCTAATCATCTGCAGTTTCAGTCACCAAACTATAAAACCAGAGCATTTAAAGTCTGACAGCATCAGGTGTCAAGGGAGACCAGAAGTGAAGCCTTAGGAGCATAGAGCTGGAGAACACCATGTGTGGGACTTGCTCTGACCAGGCAACAAACTGACACACCATCTTCCCCTCAGTGACTAACATACTATCTTCCCAAACAAAATAAAGTTCAAAGTCCATGAAAGCATTAGCTTAACCACAGACATTCTCTGAAACAAGAAAACCTCCTTGGAAACTGGTCTTGGTAAAAGTTGGTGACTATTGTTTCTATTATATTTTTATCACCTTGTAGATATTATGACACTCCTTCCCTTCATTCACACTACATTATATAAAACAGCTAATAGAGAATTAGGTGGAACTATGATTATTACCGTGAGTAAGCGTCATAGATCTCTGAAATCATATGATAGGGAAGCAAATGGGCCTCTCCTACTCAGAGTGGAAAGGAAGAGTTAGTACCTTTAGAAAAATCATCTGATGCCCATTTAAATGCATTGAGAAGCTAGCTGTTCAGGTATTCCTACGGCTTGTCTTAGTACAAGTGAACACCCCCATTCTAGTAATGATATGAAGCTTGAGTTTCTTAAGATTGGCTATCTAAAATCAGGGGAATATTATTTGTTTGCTTAAAGTAAAAACCACTAATGACCTGTTGTTTTTCCCTTCATATGGTTTATTAACTCACTAAGCGTCACCCTGTACTGGAGATTGGCTAGACAGTGAATAATTTAGGCTTCCATAAGTTTGTTCTCTCCTTCCATCTTTCCTCTTTTTTCCTTTTTTTTATAATCTCATAAATTATTTTAAAGATGTATCAGCATAAGATCTAGCTTGTGGCTCCTTATGGGTGCTAAGTTATAGTTGAAATTACTTTTACGTCAGTGTAACTTCAGACCTTGCCAAGTTCTCGGCCATACTGGAGAGGCATCAAGTCACACTGGCCTGATTTTCAACCCTCTTCCCCTCATTGCTTCAGTGACTCAGATGAGTTATTGGCTACTTGGGTGCTCAGTTGTCTCCTGGGGGAAATGAGGCCATGACTGCCTGGCTGGGCTTGAATTAACGAAGCAGCTTGTAAACTTGTGAACGTACTTTGTGAGTAACTGTCTAAAGCAGAACTCCAAGGAATGGTTCTTCCTAGGCCTTTCCTTTTCTTGTTTGACAATATTTCCCAGACCTCACCACTCCCCACACTTCCTTTTGAATCATTCTAGCAGAACCATAGACTGTCTACTTAGTATGTTCAGTTTTACATAATTTGAATAAAATTTATTAGTACTTGTATACTACATTTTGTCTCAATGTATATGAGTATATGAGTGCACTGTAGCTGTCTTCAGACACACCAGAAGAGGGCATCAGATCCCATTACAGATGGTTGTGAGCCACCATGTGGTTGCTGGGAATTGAACTCAGACCTTCTGGAAGAGCAATCAGTTCTCTTAACTGCCGAGCCATCTCTCCAGCCCTTCTCTTAACTTTCAAGTTTCTTTTTAAAACATATTTAAACTGTATAATTCATTGATTATTTTGTGGTGAGTATGTGTGTGTATCTGTGTGTGTGCACATGCTTGCTTGCCTGTACCACAGTGCATGTGTGGAGGTTAGGAGGTGAGAAGTCAACTTGCAGAAGGTGATTCTCTCCTTCTGCCCTGTGAGTTATAGGTGGGTCTCAGGTAACTTTAGGCTTGGTGACGAGTGCTTTGCCCGCTGAACCACCTCACTGGCCTACAACTTACAAGTTTCTTAAGACTTAATTATAAAGGTCATATCTTCAGAAAACAAAGTATTACTCATTGGCTTCTCCATCTCTTCCAGGTTTATCTTGCAGACTATGGACTTTCCTATAGATATCGCCCCAATGGGAACCACAAACAGTATCAGGAAGATCCCAGAAAGAGCCATAATGGGACAATCGAGTTTACAAGTTTGGATGCACACAAAGGAGTGGGTAGGACTCTCTCTTCTGGTTCATGTTTTTTTATTTCAGAAGGATGATTGAGTTGCAAGGGCTGAAACTGCTACCTGAGATGACTGTCACATGCGCAGGCTGAAGGGTAAGCACTCTGGGAAGATTTTTGTGGAAAATGGTGAAGTCCTGTTATTTCAGTAAATATCTGACAGAAACCAGAAACCATGTGACCACACAGAGCTTGTGGCTCTTGAGAAGGGAGCAAAGTTTGACATTCCTCAGGGTGAGAAGTCACAGTTCTGTCCTTGAGGCTTCTAGGCTATGTTGAGGGGGCATCAGAGGCAGTGGTACTCATGCATCATTCTGTTTCCTTTGCATACTTCTCAGAGCCTTGAAAGAGATACCCTCTCAACAACAACAGCATCTTCTGAACCCCCAAAGTGTTAACTTGGGAAATCTCTCCCAGTCGCATTTCATAGATCTTACTTATTTAAACTCACTTTGATGGTATTGGAAACACATTTGCAGGTAAATTACATACATAGCCCTTTTATTGGATATTGATTGTACTGCCTTGCATTCCAAGGCAGACTTAATTCAACAATTCCCTAATTAGTTAAAGTCATAACCTATGTCTTGTATTCATTTACCATTAATTAAACCTTAGCTGTTTATTACTCTGCAGTCCAAATCCAATAGCCAACCCAGAAAGCCATGGAAAAGGAAGTAGGAGGTCAATATTGAAAATATATGGTGCTGAGTCCCACTGATGGCTGCTTTGCTCGCAATCAATATACTCAGTGCAACTGTACTTTCTTAGTTGCTCTGTCAGCAAGACAAAAAGTCAATTCTAATGTTATGCTAGTGAAAAAAATGGCGATTATTAAAAAACTTTGGCTTTCAAAATTATATTCTTTGCAAACTTGGTTTATGAAAGTATTGTCAGACATGGTAAAGCAAACAGATAATTTTTAAACAGCTCTGAAAGAAATCATCTTCACTGAACATCAATTAGACATTTGCACTGATAGTGGTCGTTGAACTCTTACCCTAACTAATACTTTCTAACGAGTTTTAGTTGGTGCAAACAACTGTATATTATTGCCTTTTCTATTAAAAGGACCATTGACCGTGTAATACAGAGGGTGTTGATCATTGTCCAGAGCAATTAAAACCCACAGTCTTTTAAGGAAGGCCATCAAGAAGGTGGAGCCAGTGTGTTAACTGTGTGCCACCTTCTTCTAAGAATATTGTCAGGGGACAGTTTCTGAATTGCACCTTAGCTTTCATACTCAGGAACAGAGTAAAAGAAATCATAACATTGTCTTTCTCAAATAAAGATCAGTACTGTGTAATTTTCATGAGTTACATTGTTAATGACATAGTTAACACTTAAAGGTAAAATGTTACTTGGCTTTGGTTAAATTGTGAAATATGGAAACAAAGTGATGATTGATAGTGGCAGTTTTTAAACAATTTATTTAGATTCATTTATTTTATGTATATGAGTTTGGCCTGCATGTAACTGTGTGCACCACATGCATCCTGGTGCCCACAAAGGTCAGAAAAAGGCATTGGAGTCCCGGGAACTGGAGTTCTGGATGGCTATTAACCATCATGTGGATGTTGGGAACCAAACCTATATTCTCTGCAACAGCAGTAAAAGTTTTTAACCACTAAGTCATCTCCAGCACAGGCAGAGGTTCATTGTAACCTTGTTCTCTCATTCTCAATGAACGAAAGAACTTTTACCAGGCTTACCTTATGATATAGAATAGACTCTTCAGAGATACAAACAGACTCCTCACCTTGTGTTATGCCTGGAAACTCACCACACAGATTCTCAAGCATTGTTACTTCTGTGGAAGGGACCATTTAACTGTGGGAGAAGTAGAGTGGGCTGTGTGTTGTTTTAACCAGAGCTTGAACTGCAGTCTTTCTGAGTGTCCTTTAGTTCATTTTGCATAGTACTTTTTGCAATGTCTTCATAAGATTTAATATAACTTTTGCTCTGTTTTCAAACTTTCCTCTTCCCAATCATACATTGCCTGGTACATGTAGATTTCGCTACTCTGGTTCTTGGGGAGATTTGGCTCAGCATGGTCACAGAGATGGAAAGAGACAGTGAACTGGTTTGATATTTTCAGAGCAGTCTTGTGCTTGAATGAGTATTCATTTTATCACAGATGGTCCAGCTTTCCTATGAATTAGTAGATTTCTTTCATGCATTTAGTATGTTAGCATTTTTGTAAATAGATATCTGTATGTCCACATATGTCTACATATATGTTGACTTATATACATGTATTTGCTAAATGTATGTGTAACAGTTCTTGTATAGAAATGGAAGACTGGATATTTTCACATGTGTTTAACAGTATTTGTTCCTAATATTTCCCATTGAATTTTGGAAAATGAACCATTTCAACTTAGAATTGTGTTAGAAATGAACTAATCATTTAGATGTATTTAGAAACCAGAACAAAAGAGTTCAAATCCTGTATGCAAATGGGGAAAATTAGATTTATAAATATTCATATGTTAACTATTAACACAGCCACTGTGTGGTTTAAGATCTGAAAAATATTTTTCTAATTCATTCCAAGGGAGAAAGTACCGCAAAAGAAAGTAACAAGACTCCAGGAGAGTCATGACTGTGAAACAAGCCTGTAGCTGCCAGTGCTTTCCACAGAGCAAGTCTTCCTGTGTGTAGTCAGGAAGGGGTGCTGCCGCCCTGAGCAGGCTGCCGACTGACCTCCCGGACTCTCCTAGTGGTTGGTTATCTAGACACTGAGCACATCGTGTCAAATGATCCATTTAGTCCTCTTCCCTCCATGTTTTCTAACTCTTCTTCACGTAGGGGGAGTGTAGATGAAAAGGAAAGAAAGAAAAGGCCAGGTGTGCTACTAAGAAGCTCACTAAAACCCAAAGGCTGTGCAGAGGGGCATACCAAGATGAGGTGGAGGGACAAAAGGATGAATGGGAAGAAGGTAATTCCCAGGAGTGCTGATGAACGCTGTGATTTTTAAACATGGCAGTTGCTCTGCCGAACGCAGTACTCTGTGTGACCTCAGGGTAGTTTCTGCTTCTGACTTGCTTCATTCAGTGTAAAACTAGAGTAAGGACATTAGACTTGTTCTTCATTATTAATTTTTTGCTCCATAAAAACTAGCATGTACGAGCACTGACATACTTTGTTCTTGTTGCAAGATAATTAAAGAGAATTATATGTGTGTCAAAGACACTGTTTTAGAATTTGTTGCATTCTTAGTCATGTTAAGAAGCAATATTTGGATCAATGTGTAATATGGATTTTTGTAGATTTTTCTACTCACTGAGGCATGCAGTCAATACCTAATTTCTCTAGAGACAGACTGCATTTAACAGAATGAGCTTTCTTAAACACTTCAGACCTGGGCATTGAGTATGTAATACCTGTTCTAATTTGACATCATTGATGACCATAAAATATGATATCTAAATTGCATTTTAAATGTCTGTTTGGTTATATAAGATATCCAGTGTCAAAGAAAAATATGCTGCATGCTTTAAAAATATTTTTGCCATGGAATCCAAGTCTTGTATTGCTTCTTGCATGGTTTCATTTTATTTCAGGACATGTAAAGGAAACTGAGAAGGCCTTTTCATGTAATAAGCTGGTGTGATGGGATGAGGCCCACAACTTAGATTCTACAACTAAATCAAAGGACCAAACTCATGCTTCTATTATAGGATATTAAGTAATACCATTAAATATTGAGACACTCTATATTTCCCAAAGGTCAGAAAACTATATTGTTAGTATATTCTTTTTTGGTGAAATTATATATATATATATATATATATATATATATTCATTCTTTGGTTAACATGGAAAGACAATAAAATTGTTGATTCTATGTGACATCTGCCCTTTTTTACATTTGATTTTTTATTACATTTATTTTGGGTGGGTGGGGCATTGTGTCACAGGGGTAGAAGTTAGACAAGAGCTTGACAGATTTGATTCTTTCCTTCTACCATATAGGTACCATGGGTCAAACTCGGGTCATCAAACTAAGTGGCAAGTACATTTATTCACTGATATATCTCATTCAAACACCCCTTTGACATTTATACATGTCTCTTTAAGTTGTAATATTTCTTGGCTTTTAATTGAATTGTTTGCTTAGTAAGATACAATTTCTAGTACCTAAATGCAAATTCTCCTTGCATTATTGAATAACATTTCCTAATCACTCTACATTTTACACACACACACACACACACACACACACACAAATGAGGACCTAGAATGTAAAAGGAACTAAAGAGAAAAAGCAAACCCAGATGCGAGGTTTCTCATCTATTTGGAACATGATACTTTGCACTCTACTCTCCTCCGGTCATTTTTGGAATCATAACAAGTGGTAGGACATTAGTCAGACTTTGCTTTGCTGTGACAAAATGCCTGAAAAATCAGTCTGTCAAAGAAAGATGTATGTTAGTTTACAGTCTGAAAGGTTCCAGGCATGGTCTCTGGCTTCCTTGATGCTGTGTGCATCGTGAAGCTGCGCACTGTTGTGCAGGACCTCAGTATGGTGTCCCCTGAGCAGAGGAGGAGCAGCTGAGAAAGGAGGAGCAACTGTGCGTGTTTACGCAGCAAATGACTACTCAGCGGCTACTTCCTTCAGGAAGGCCGGCTCCCTACCCCTTACCCACTTCCAGTATTATATTATTAATGCATCAAAGGGGTAAAAAAGACCTCAGGATCACGCCTCCATCCCCACGCCATGGGGCACATGCCCCAGAAGCTCCTCAGTCAACCACCAAGCCCATTACAGAAGTCTGTGGCAGATGTATGATGCTCAAATCATAACAGGAACCACAGTAATATTTTCTTGTTCTTTGTACATTTGAGTTGACAAAATATCCAACAACACACTCAACAGCTAGAAGCCTAAGAAAAAGTTTAAATTTTTTCTGCCCTTAGTCATCATCCCCTTTCTGGTTATTCTCTTGTTCAAACATTTCTATCTTCTCATAATTTCAGACTAAATATAGTAATATGTTAGGCACATCTTGTCTACTGGAAGCAAGTGTTCTCAAGTTTGCTTTATTTTCTACTAAATCTTGTGTCTTCTTTGTCCTCCCTAATATTATAAGAAACAAAACTAGAAAGCCTGCCTACACTGCCCAGGCGCGTTTGCAGTGAACACCCTTTCACTCTTCTCGTTTTACCTTTGGTGACTCGGTCCAGCTTATTGCCCCACTTCAGAGTGCACACCTGATCTCTAGTGTGACCTTCCTGGCGATTATATCCCAGGTTAGACAGACCATTACTTTGTAAACCAATATTATTCATAGAGACTCTGTTACCACAATAGAGTGATGGGGTCAGAGCTTTCCAGAAAGGATGGTTGCGAGGAGAATGTTGTCAGTAATTCAGCGAAGATGGAACCTACCACTTACTTCTCTATTGCACAGTGTCTTTTTGTGTTTTAAGCCAGAAGGTCTGTGCCATGTAGCTCCTGCCATACTGAAAAGTCGTGAGGTAATACCGGTTGGATGATTCTGAACCTGAGGGTGGTGGCCATCATTAGACAGAGCGTGTGCTTTCTTCATTCTGAAAGAAATGGCTCCAGGGTCACTCTGTCAGGCTTGCTCTCTGATAGGAAATACGTCATTTAACCTTTTGCACTGCGGTTTTCTTATTGCCAATGTGATTAGTAATATTGACACTGCTGAAATGATTAAAAAGTAATAATGCAGTCCTCCGTGTGGGGGGCAGTAGCTGTTCTCCACAAATCACATAGTTGTATAGTTGTTTTATTTAATTATGAATTCTAGAGTCAGCTATTTCTGGAAGCTTTTTTTTTTTTTTCTGAAATAGAACATGAGTCCCCACCTGTGCCTATTTTTTTATTATTGTTATACTTGGCAGTATTTTATCATTTTGAAATGTTGAGCAATTGCAAACAACATACTCTCAGTGAAAAGAGTAATTTGCCTTGCTTCGTGTTAGTATGCACAATAACATTAGATGCTAAATAGTATTTTGAAACTAATTTAAGAAAGTTGAGAGAACAACTCTTCATGGAAAAATTGCCAAACAGAAAGTAAAAGTTTGAGTTGTTGGGAATCTAAATGAGGACCTACAATTAATGATAACATTAGTTATGAAATGTAACTGAAGCCTTATGTAGTTCACTATCTTATGCAAACATTTGTTTTCAAGAGAGAACAACTCATAATATGCTATCCATCTAAGTGAATACAGTGTATTCAGGCAAATAGACTGTCTGTATCATTGAGCTGCAGAGCCAAGGATGGAGCAGAGGTAGGGATGGAATTCCAACCTTGCTTTATGGATTCCTACTCTGGAACTCTGTTCATTTCTTGGCCCAATTAGCATTTTAATGAATTGGGAAAGTCTACAATGAAACAAGCAGCTTTAAGATTTAAAATATTTTCAAATTCAAATAAATTATTTTTATTTCATGTGTAAGCATGTTTTCCCTGCAGGCATGTATATGCACTGTATGCGTGCCTGGTGCCTGCAGATGCCAGAAGATGGTGTTAGACCTCCTGGAACTGGAGTTCCAGATGCTTGTGACTCCTCATATAGATGCTGGCAACCAATTCTGGATCCTCTGCTAGCGTAACAAAGTAGTTTCAACCACCAAACCATGTCTCCTAGCTCTAAAATTTTTCAAATTATTATTCTGTGCTGGGGATGAAACTATAAAGCATGTGCTCTGCCATTGAGTCACCCTTCCTGTTCCCAGAGATTTCTAATAATTTCTACTCAACTTTTGTTTTTGAGTTAAAAAGCATTACACTTCTCTGTGCAGTAGCTGGATTGTGGCCATGAAAGAGTTTAATTTCCCTAAAACAGGTCAAGAGTTTTTGTCTCTCTGGGATCGAGTTTCAGCCAAGAGAGACACACTAGAAAACATGTTTGATGCTTTTGCTATGCTTCTTAGTCTAGGAACACATGACCATTCTGTTTAACATTATAAATGTTTCTGTAGCACCGAGAGCACTGGTAAAATGTTTGCTTACTGTACTGATTAATGGAGCAAATATAGAGAAAGACTGAAAATTTGGTAATATATTTAATTAGATAAGACTGAACTATAATAGTAAAGTGAACTCAACTCTCAAAGGCCTATTTTACATGAAGACCAGTTTATGAAATATTGTCCCTCAGCTGGAGGTGGCTGGAGTCCCTGGGAAGGTTCATTCCACATTCATTCATTCATTCATTCATTCATATTGGGTTTTCCCCCTCCTTTTCTGTGTAGCCAGTATCCCCTAAACACATGTCAGAATATCCTTTTTTGAATAGTAAAGGATGTGAATTTTTCTAATTGATGCTAATGAGGAATTCCTGTAATAGAAAAGGAACTTGTGCACACATCTGTACAAATGGAGCCATTCCGTTATTAATGGGAGATTTATGCAGAAGAAATCATTGCATCACAGCATGGTAGAGACTGTGTTTTATTTTAATACTAGAGCCAAATCCTGCATTAGGAAATTGTTGAAGCCCATGCAAAAAATAACCAGCACCCATGGGCCTGGCCTTCTACTGGATTGAAGGGCCTTTAATAACCCAGTACTCGAATAGCAGTTAAGATTGAGTATGTGTTCTGTGCTTTTATAACAACTTATATATGGTGACCCAGAGTAGCTACAGTGTGTAGCGCCATTCAAACTATGTATGGTGACCTAGAGTAGCTACAAATGTGGTGGCACAATTGTTCTTAGTGAATGTCTTTGTGAATTAAAAACCTGGTTCACTCAGTGACTTTATTTCATTAAGGACAATGAAATGGATACCTGTTCACAACAGCTTTAACAGCCATGTATTGCTCAGGATATTACATATCCCTGCACAGATGAACACGCAAGTAGTAGAATAGATATAAATACCAGCTCATTGTTTTTATAACAGCTTGGAATGCTTATAAAATGACCTTAGTTTATAGGCATTCACTAAGTGTGTTAGTCATTAATTCAATGACTTATTACTAAGTGTCAGTTGAATTTAACAAGTCTTAGGTCTCACTGTCTTTTGTTATAAGGTACTTGAGAAAAAAAGATGTCAAACTGAAATGAAATTAGTCCACAGCATTTAATAGTTTGATAATCATATTTACTGGGATCTGAGCATGTTCTTTTACTATGTTTTAAGAAAAGCCATCTAACAGTAAATCTGTATTTGGCTTCAGAACTTCCTTCTCCACCATACCTCTGGACCATATTCCCCCTCTGCTTGCCTCACCTTTGGCTTTCAGATTCAAGACTAGCATTTCTGTGCAGAGCTTCTTTGTACCTGAAGATGATGTGTATAGCACTTGGGAGCTGTGTGCCCATGGTTGTGATTCTTCCACAGAACTGCAGGTCTTCTTGGGCCTGGTTTTAAAGACTGCACACTAGATGGCAGTTTTGTCATATTCTTCTGGCTTCAAGTGCGACCACTGGTGTGACAGAATAGGAAAGGCCGTCAGTGTTTAGTCTGCACTCAGAGGGTCTCTGCGTGACCGAGGCAGACCCCATGGACTTCCCGGAACATGTGTTAGCAATTTAGCTGCAGACATTTATTTCTTTGTTTTACTGCTTGGCTCTTTGAGAAAGTGTTGGTGCTGGGTTATGGGTTGTCTGGATCATGTCAGAGGCCATGGGATCAAGTTCATATGACAGGCTAGACTAAGGAAAGATGAAGTCGGAGGAGGTGAAGAAACTGACCCTTACTTAAGCAGCAAGTCGCTGCCTGTCTGTGGACCGAGGCCAAAGGCCCAGACGGTTAATGTTACTCCAGCTGAGTAAACATGACGCTCTGCCCATTTGGCTTTTTCATATTTCGTCAATGGGAGCTCACTCAAAGATTTCTCTATTTCTCACGAACTTTCTTATCCTCCCTTTCTGCAGCCCCTTCCAGGAGGAGTGATGTTGAGATCCTGGGTTACTGCATGCTGCGCTGGCTTTGTGGGAAGCTGCCTTGGGAAACAAAGCTGGAGAACCCTGTGGCTGTCCAGACTGCTAAAACCAAGTAGGGATGCTCCAGCACCCCGCCCCTTTATGCAGCCGAACTAACAGCAGGGAGCAGAGATGACAGAGAGAATTGCCCCTTGGCCACAATGAGAACAAACAAATGTCATCAGCTTGAAAATTACTTTTTAAAAACAAAAACCATGAAGACATAAAATTATCTGTACTTGATAATTTTACAGTACAGATGTAAAATAAAAACATCAGTTTCCAGACATGCTGTTTTCTGGCACTTAGATCCTATGGAGGTGTTTACAAGATGGACTGTTTGTAAATTAGTGTGGACCTGGGTATGGAAGGAGGCTGGTTTTGGTGTGATCAAGATCCACTGTGCAGAGGAGCAGGGTGAGGTGGGAGAGGAGGGCTTGTGTTCCGCAGGTGAGAACAGCATACCTCATATTCCTGTCTCCAAAAGCACATTTTTTCTTTCTTGAAGTAGAAACAAAGAAAACTTTTACATGAGCTATTTATATGAAACATACTTGCAGCCACATAAACCTTTCAAATATAGTCTACATTCAGAGTTTATTACCTTGATTCTGTTAGCACAAGGAGGTCAGTTTCAGAACAAAGTGTGTTGTACAAGCCTCTCACTGGTCAGCTGGTCCATGGTACAGAGTGGGCAGCTTTTCCTCACATTCTGAGGTAGGCTGAAATAGTTATCTACGGAAAGACTGCTGTGCAGCAAGGCACAGCAAGGCGTTTTAGTAAGACAGGTAATGAGAATGGACACCATGTGCAGCTCAGCCAGATAAATCAATCTTCAGATTTAAATGTTTTGGCCTGGGTCTCACTCTAGCCCATGATCTTCCTGCCTCAGCCTCCCAAATGCTGGGATTAGAAATGCAACCACTGCACTTGGATTCACTGTAGAATCTGTGCTCAAGACAGAAGGTTTGGGCTAAAGGCTGGAAATGGCAGATCTCTGCAAACTGCCTTGTATAGTACTTGCACTTGGAATCTTGAGCACCCCAGTCCCTGACACATTGGTGCAAGTCCGACCAAGCTGGGACTGTGAAGAGTTCTGTTCATTTCAGTCCTTGTGTAACTGGCACTCTCCACTCTGCAGCCAAGTGAACCCACGGGCATCGACACTCATAAGCAGTTCTTGTACACACTTTGTGAGCTAAGTTTGACTAATTTATATACTATACTTCATTTAGTTAAAGGCCAGCATTTAGCCTAACAATCATTGGCAGGCTTTCTTTTATAAGACTGATAAATGGCTTATTTTAGTCTTGTGTCAACATGTATATAGATGCCGTCATTTTGATAACTAGTGAATATGTCCACCTGTATTCATGTATACTAAAAGGATATTGCATAAAATAGGGTTTTAATAAGGAAAATGTTACCTCAACTTTGTATATGTTAATATCTTCATTTTTATTTAATTAACAATATAAATCCAAATATTAGTAGAGCTAATATATCATGTATCAAAATTTAAAAATTTTTAGATTTCCTGTGTAGTAAGTGCTCCTTTATTCGCCTGTGAAGGTCGAACATGAGGCAGGCTGGCAGATTGGGCCACAGCTCCGTGTCCTTCTGTTTCTGCTGTCATGAGTCACTTGAGATCACTTATATGTACTGCTGCTTCTCCGCCTGTGTTTCTTGGTGACTCATTCACTTTATCTAGAATTTTAGTTGAGGCTTTATATACTTTTGCTACAGTGAATTAAGAGAGTGACATTTATTTAGCCCCAAATACTGGGAAGCATTTACCAGGTGTTTGTTGTACTGATATTTCTTGTTAACTTATTTAACCATTGGATAATATAAACTCTAGCCAGGGTAGAACAAATACACATGGAGAACTAGAAATCACCCCCTTTGAATGATTGATGCATGAGGAAAATAGCTCCACGGACACACCAAGGCCTTTTTGCCCACGGGTCACTAGGGAGACCAGGAGTGATAAAGACACAGTGGCCTCTCCTCAGTGGAGGAGATAAATGTCTGTTTTCCCACCGAGAGAAGAGAGAGTGGATATCGTTAAACTGCTAACCTTTGCTATCTGTGGAGGCAAGCCTCCCCCAAAGGCTCCAGAATGTTCACCCCAGACTCTCTCTCCCTAGATCTTTATCTGTGGTTCCCAGTAAGTAGAACTCATCCTAGGAGGGAATGTCACATGTATTTTATGGCCCACTGATATCAGTGCTACCTCAGAGACCACACTAGATTCTAGGCCTTTTAGCTATAGACCCCACCTTCAATGTCACATGTACTTTTCAAAAAAGTTTCTATGTAGTCCCACCCTGAGATTTAATCTGCACCTAGAGTTAAAATGATCATTGGCTAGAAAGCTTTCCCCTGAATTCTACTATGTTTAAATATGCTGACAATATACCCCTGGCATCAGACTCCTTGAAGTTTTGATCCAGGTTGAAAAAGTCAGTCTGAACCAAGTTTCCATTCTCACCATTTAGCAGATCTTTTTGCTGCCTGCCATGACATCCGCAGAGACTCCACACCTCTAAATGTAAGAGGAATAAACAACTTCACCATCCACAGTCAATTTTATATGTATTTTTTTTATTCTTCTTTAGGAAACTTCACAGAAAGTTCTTCATACAGTTCTTCATACAGTCCTCAGTTGTGTACAATTTGAGTTAAATAGTCTATGTTTCTACATTGGTTGGCCTCTAAGTAGTTACAACTGTAAAACTGGCCAATAAGAACTAAGGAATGCCCTCCCCCACTTTGCTAATCTGTTCATTACATTTGGGTACAAAAAGGGCACAATCCTGTCCTATGAACATAGAATCAGACTTTTATGTTCTACCTAAACAGGGAGGCTGGGCTGAAGACACTCACTGTGCGCTGTCTGTTTTTTCTTTAGCCTGCTGGATGAACTCCCAGAGTCAGTGCTTAAGTGGGCTCCTTCTGGAAGCAGTTGCAGTAAGTTGGTCAATAAAACTTTTCTCCATCCACAGGTCATCACAGGAGCCGCTTTGTGTGTGTTACCATTACCCACTCCCATTCCCACAGGCCTAAAGCTTCAGGATCACAGATAGTTTGCTAAAGAAGATGTTTAAGTCATCTTTGACATTAGAGCCAAAACCATGGCACTCCAGAGACTGTCTAGCTCTTCTGGGTTCTTTGTTTATTTGTCTTTTAGAGTTTAGGTTTATATTTTGAGAATCATTCATAGGTTACTCAACAGCAACTGGTATTTTTAGAATTAAGTTATTTTTGAATGGAGATAAAGTCAACCTATAAAAAGACTATTTTGAGTCAGTATATTTGAAGAACTTAATTACTTCATGCCTTAATGCTATTGACACCTGGGTTATATTATACAGATCAGTCAGCAAAACTTTTTAGATAAGAAAATCACCTGATTTGGGCATGTAGCAGTATATGTTACAATTAGTTTTTTCCTTCAAGTTTACAGAGCATTCTTTCTGAGTTCTGTGGCATCATTACTGGTACAAATGGTAAACAGACCTGGCTTCCAGTCTGATCGCTTTTATACCCATGTGTGACCCATGCAGTGACTTGAGCATGAAGCTGCCCGTCATATAGAAAAGAGCCGACTCACTCGACCGTCAGACTTCCCACCTACCAGGGCAGCTTAGCAGAGTCAGTCTTAATCTCAGCCTTTAGCTGACTTGTGTGAGCACACGGCCCTGTACAGTTGCCTGCACATGTGTGAGGGGGACAATAGAAATGTCCTCTCAGCCCTACATTCACAGCCCAGCTGCACCTATGGACCAAGGAAATCAAAGAGGAATGACTCAGGCCTGTTCCCACCTCCATTTCCCAAGTCCCCTTGAGTGTCCTTGTGCTAGGCTTCCCCTTCCTGTGACAGTTTTCTTCTAGCAGAAGGAACAAGCTGAAAATTGCAAGTTTTGTTGTTGTTTGCTGTATTCTGTGACCACATTAAAGAGCTTGCTCACACTGATCCTGCTCCCTTTTGACTTAGCCTTCTTACCACGTTTTTCCTTTGTCTTCTTCCTCAGCAAGACGACAGAGAACATGATGATCAGAGATGCCATTTCCTTTTAAATTTATGTGCCTCCCTTAACTTACTTGTCCTTTCTGCTCAGGTCTAGAAAAGAAGTCTTGGATGCCTCAGACTGTATAAGAGGGATCCTTGTGAGCCCGTCTATGTCCCATTATACTTCTGTCATTAGCTAGATATATGTGAAGATTTTAGTCAAATGGAAAATCTAGTGCTGGGTCACAGCCGATTTCTTTTTTTCACACCCATGAACTTCCTCTATGCTAGTAACTATAAAACAGATTTCAGTGCTTAGAACACAAAGTGTTTAATAGGACATTTTCTTAGGAGAATGTAGAACCTACACAATCTTGAAAATAAACTGATTTGCAAACCATGTATTATTGTTTGTATACACACACACACACACCACACACATACATATATATAACACTCAAGAAGTTTGCAACATGTGTGTCCAACTCATGTGGTAGCTTCAGAGCTTTTTATGTCTTGAACTGGTAGCGAGGATGTTACTAGCCAGAAAAGCAGACAACTCAAGAGTATAGTAATTCCATAATACTCTATGCATTGTGTTTAGTAGCTCTGGAAATTCACAAGTCAATCAAAGAATAAGCCCAGATTGTGGAAGGGTAATATTTACATCAATGCTTCATCAAAATGCTTAGAGCTTGAGGCTCATGAAAATGAATCCATAATGAAGGTAGTCCTCCTTTCCTTTGTGGCTTCCTGACCCTCGCTCATGCCGCGCTGGTGCCCATGAGGCCTTTTGTACAGCTACTCTCAGTCTCAGTCTGTGTTATGCTAGGCGTTTTCCTTTGTCTTTTGACATTTGTTTCCAACGAACTCGGCTCTGTTCTCCATTTTGGATCTTCTTATTAAATAGATTTGTTGTTTATTACAAGACAAAAAAAAAAATCAGAATATGTCCCAGAAAATGGCAGAGAATGTTGCTAAGTATTTCTTTAGGAATTGGATTTGGTAGCTCCCAGAGGGATACCAGCAAATGCCAGTTAAATTACGTTCTAAAACAGGAGCTGGCTACCAGTGATCTGGTGGACTTGGTGTTAGGTAGCAGAGCTTGATATGTCTCTTAAGTTAGACAACAAAAGGAGAAAGTAAGTTGCCTAATTGCTAGATTGTTAAAAACACAAAACAACAACAAAGCCAAGAGCTCTCATCTTAACCACATTAGCTCTTCATTTCTAGATAATTCTAACTGATGAATAGAATGGTCACTTTGGGTGGGCTGGAGAGATGGCTCAGCTAGTTAGAGGGTTTGCTGCTCTTGCAGAGAAACAGAATTTAAATTCTTCTCATATTGATGACATCACAGTCATTTATAACTCCAGTGCTAGGGGAACTGAGGACCTCTTTTAACTTCCATGGGTACCTATGTTCCTACATGCCTATGTGAATGTACTTGTGTGCACACACACATATACTCATACTCTCCTTAAAAAGAAAGATCACCCTGGTTTTAGTAGAAAGTATGAATGTGAGTATTACTTTTGGAATTCTTTTCTCTAAAGAGTGAGACCTAGTGCCTCTATATGTCTGTTTGAATGGGGGGAGGACACAAGGGACTGAAAAGTGTTAGAAGTTACTGTCCCAACTTTCTGGCTATGGAATATAAACAACCAAGCAAGAAAGAATGAGGTACTCATAACTGGGTCAGTAGTAAGTTTTTAAAGGGTAAAATCATATAGAAGTGTAAGCAAATGAAAATATGATTTTACCATGACCCTTTTGAAACAGAAGTACAGAGAATGGACATTTTAATGCAACACTACCCCTTTTTTATTACTAATTGTGTTTCTTTTTAAAAACTAGTGAGTGGGTATAGCTCAGTGTCTGAGTTAGTGCTTAGCACATGTGAGGCCTTGGCTTCAAAGCCCATCACTAAAATAAATAAAAGCTGGGATGTGAAGTCACTATGTAGCTCTGGTGACACACTTTTACATTAGAGAGAAAATAGAAAACTCCTCATCCTACTGACCTAAAATCAAGAATAGCAGGGTGCTCGGGGATACGGAGGTGTAGAGGACTCAAGGGAGGACTCCTCCCTGTTAAAGCCAGCCATGACTAAAACCACGAATCCATGCTGATGTCTACGTATCCTCATACAACAGTGAAGTGAAACCTATAGGTAAAACTTACCATCTGTTTTTCCTCTGAAGGTAGATTTATGAGGGACATTTGTTTTTAAGTGAACATTTAAATGTTCAACCCAAAAGATGTCTGAAGTGCACGGACCCACTGTAGTTTTGAGTAGTTGTTAATAGCTGTACTTCATAATTGTGCAGGGACTTCCACCTGACACAAGCTCATTGTAAGCATCAATATTGTCAGTTTGTCCCATTGTCAGCAAATCATGTCAGTTATTAAAAATATTTTTATTTTAAATTATTTTAAATACTTTTTATAGACTGGTTTATTTTTTGTTCATTTGGGTAGGGGTGTGTTCTGTTGTGTGTGTGTGTGTGTGTGTGTGTGTGTGTGTGTGTGTGTATGTTTTAAAGAAAAGGAGGTAACAGAAAGATATTGAGATTATTAGAGTTTTGATAATTCTTCCCAGTTATGAGTGACACATAAAAACTTGATACTTCACAGGTGAACTTGTCGAGTTCTTGATGTATGTTCATAATTTAGCTTATGATGACAAGCCAGACTATCAGAAGCTCAAGAAAATTCTGAATCCAGATGGAGTACCTTTGGGGCCACTGGAATTTTCCACTAAGGCACAGAGTGTCAATGTGAGGACTCCAACCCATCAAAAAGTAAGTATAAGATAATCCCTGAGCTCTTGCCAATCACGCACTGTGAAAGTGCCTCCGTGGAGACATCTCAGGGCAAAAGTGACTTGCTTGCTACATTAATTCCTATTTCTGTTAATCCAGCACCAAGAAACATGAACATTACTCTCCTGTGTTGTCTCTTGGAATGAGATTTGTTCCTACTGTGTGTTGATAAAGAATGAGGCAATTGCTGATGGCTGTGTGCATTGATTACTAGGAAAAAGAAAGCCAAAGGCCACTTGGCTTTGACTCAGGATAGCCTTTCAGTGCTTCCTTAGGCTTTCAGTCACTCCTGGGCCCTATGACTTTGTCTCCCAGTTTCACCATAACACAGAGCTGCATAATATTCCTAGATAGTAGTAATACATATCTGTTGACTTTTCAGTTTATAGAAGGAATTATTTTCTTAGCAAAGTTGTTATTAAATTTGTTATTTCCTTTATTGTGCCTCTTTGAACAAATGCTCTCATATCAACTTAAAAAAAAACAAGTTAATTCTTAAAGCAAACAATCATAAAATCAAAGGATTCTCAGAAGAGGATGGTAGAAACCCAAGCTTGAGATTAAAAACAGTGGTACACAGACCAGGAGGTAACTCTCACTTGAAGCTCTCCATAACAAATACATGCATGCACATGCATGCATGCATACATATATACATGTATGTGGAAGGCGTTCTTTTCTGCTGGAGGTACAAGTTAGGGTTAGAATGCCATTTACTTCTAACTTTTCTTATGAACTTTGGATCATCCCAAGTGCTCGTAAGCCAGGAATACAGGATGCAGGCTAATGCAGCTGCTGGGTGAATGGTGAGCAAGTCTCCGTGCACAGATGGTTCTGATTTGCTGAATTTTGTAGCTGCTGCAACTGAAGACATAAAATATCCTTCTAGTCATAAATTAGCTCTTTGGAAGCAAAACCTTGGCACAAGAGCTTTACAACCTTCAATTAGTAGGAAAAGAAGTATTTGAATGGCTGTGGTATTGACATCTGCAGGCCCGCATAGTAATCATTCCTAATAGAAGAGAATATCTGTTTGAGGAGGGTTTGCATGGCTAATTAACTAGCAGTGAGAATATGTAATTTTTTCATGATCCCCTGATTGTCACCTTTCTCTCGTGACACAATTGCATTTTATTGTAGCAAGTGCCTCACAAACCAATTGTCAGTTCTGTTTACATGTTACAGGAGGCAGAACAAAAGTTCATGTTTAATGAAAAGCCACTGGATTTTGATCTTGGTAATTATGGAGACTTATTTTAACAGTTTTATTGACTTTTGTATTTTTATGACTTTTCCAACAAAACAAAACAGCATTTCCCTGACATAGGGCCCCTCACAGGCATGGTCAGCACTTAAGAGTTAAAAAGATTTTCACCGTTTCTTGTAGTTTTCAATCTCATAAGCATAACTGAAATGTAAAAGAAAGCATTTAAAAGCTACTATATCTTCTAGTATAAAATTTCAATCATTATCTCCACAGTGTTCAGTTCTCCAAATCAAAGAGGATTTGTTGTGAAACCATTTTTTAAGCAGAAAATAACATAGTATAGGACATTTTCCAATGAGCTTTTATTAAAAATATTTTATTCCTTTTGATTAGACCACTTTGATTTTAAGAAACACTACTTTAAAATAACAGTAATTTGTTATCAGTGTGATCAGCCTGGATATGTAGGCAGGAAGACATTCCACAGCGTATCAATATTTAATTAATGACTCTATCTCTATACCATTTTATGTACACATAGATGTTTAAATATATCAAATATATAGTTGACTATCTGTGGGTAAATTGATTCTTAATTTTAAGTTCTACAGTTTACAGATTTCTATCTATTAATACTATAAATATCAAACCTAAAATGTTGAATATTTGCTGTCATATTTGCTGTACTGTCCTCAGTTCTGCTGAGCGCTGCACACAGGATGGTGTCTGCAGTAGGTGATTCCCTAACAGAAAAGTACGAGTTAAGGACTGTCAACCTGGTGACTACCAACTTTCACTTCCAAGTGCCAGCCTCTTTCTCAGTCACTCAGCACACCTTGCTACTGTGCATGTGGGATACCACTCCTACTTGACAGGGTAGTGAAGAAATTA
Organism: Rhabdomys pumilio; assembly: GCA_030674055.1. Lineage (NCBI taxonomy): Eukaryota > Metazoa > Chordata > Mammalia > Rodentia > Muridae > Rhabdomys > Rhabdomys pumilio. The sequence continues at coordinate 73,159,141 of JANHMN010000007.1, read as the reverse complement.
GTATTCCTTGATCGATATTTTGAAATATCTGTCTATGTACCTGACAAAGTACACATATTCAGATACATGTTTTCTATTTTTTATTATTCAAAGGAAAGGAGGTTTTACAGATGTTTAATTTTTCAGCATGTTATTCTAAAGTGAAAGTTTTAAAATTTAACATTCTTCATAAAATGCATTTGACTTAGTGACATACTAGAGTAAGAAGCTCTGTGAATTCACAGCATGATTGTGCAAAGCACAGTGAAGTATTTTACTGATAGATGTTTGAATGGGTGTGGTGAACATTTATAGTACACTGAGATTTTCTCTGGAGCTAACCTGGCAGAGAAAATGCCGTTGTTTTATTTTTCCTGAAAAGCATAGCCTTTACTTGCAGGACCATCCAGCAGCCCTGGACGTGACTGCTGTCACCAGGCTGGGCGGGTTACAAGGTTCCTGGTCCAGATGGCCCCACAGTAGCTTGAATCGCCCAAAGGAGCATTTGGCTTTGCTCAGCTCATTGGTCTGGTTTTTTGTAACATGTTGTGTTAGGTTTGGATCGATGTCTGCTTTAGCAGTCATGCTACCATTACGCTATTCCCCCTGCCCATCCTCTGCAGTTTACTCTTTCAAAGTCAGTGAATGAAACTGTATCTCGCCAGTGCTTGCCTAGGTCAGTTTCAGCTCCAGGGTTCTCAGAGTGTAAACTCAACCACAGAACCTCAGGGTGCAGCCTGGCCTCTTTCTCCAGGTCACATTTCAGTGGCTGAGCCTCTTCCTTGAGAAGTAGGAAGTCAGATGAGTTGCCCATTTCAAGGCAGAAGGAAAGCTGTGGGTCAGATTGAAGGTTCCAGTTTCCCTCATTGCACACAGAAAAATGTGTGTCCTTTTCTCAGCCTGAACCCAAGGTCCAGCAAGTCCAGGAGGAATGTGTATTGCCGGGGTACAAAGCTTCATGGAGGAACTTTAATTCTCAAAAGAATTCTCTGAGCTTGTCTTCCTGTATGTTTTCTATATGAGAGGAATGGAACACAAATCCACAAATGCCTGGGAGACTTTATTACCAATGTTTAGGAGTATAAAGTATTACAATTTTAGAGAACAGTGTAAGGTTACACTGGAAAATTAAGCAAAATACTATTCTATTTAAGTAGTGAGTTTCCTTGAAAGCAATGCATATTTGGGTAGTAGCCTTCTTGATACTCTGAGATGCCAGGAGTGTTTTGTATTTCTTTTCATATCTTTGTAAATAAGAAAGTTTCACTCAATTCAAAATTAAGAATTTACTCATCCCATCTTACTCTTAGCATTATAAATTTGTGTAGAAATATAATTTTTCCATAGGTAGGAAGCATTTTGCTTATTAGATAAAAGTGTAGAAGTGTCCACTGCATTGCAGCTCAAACCCCTGACCACTGACCAGATCCAGAGGGCACCATCTCTTCCAGGAAGTCTCATATTTGATGAAATCTATTATGCCCAGTCCTGGTCACAGATCAGAGGCTCTGGAGGGAAAACTGAGACCTTTCATGCTTAGTACATAGGACAGACTAAAAGTTCTCAGTTATTGCAACTAACAACAGTCCATACAACCCAATATCTGCAGTTATGAATGCTTAGCCAGAAGAAATGAAATCTTGTCACAGAGGCCTGAATATCTTATTATTCTAGAGTTATTTGCAGTAGGGAGAGGAAGTATTCACTGACAAGTGGGTGAAAGTAATGCACTGGGCAAGAAAAGTCATCAGCTTTAGAAAAGAAAGAACTCCCCTCTTTTTGTTAATACTCAGTGAAACATGGCGAACTGGTCCAGACAGATACTGCATAGGTATAACTCATATGTGGAATCTAATTCAGCAAGACACTGCAGAGTGGAAGAGGAGATACCAGAAGTTTGGAGGTGGGGAAAATCGGGGGATGTTAGTTAAAGACACAAATATTTCAGTTACGACTTATAGGAGTCTATTCTACAACATGACAGCTATATTTAATACTGAGCCATGTGCTCGAAATCTACTAAGAAAATAGATGTCATATTTGTACCCCACTACACACACGGATGTGATAAATGTATGGACTTACTGATGGTATTGTACAATGTGAGAATTTAAAAACATCATAGCAGACAGCTTCAATATTCATGTTGATTGTGCCTCAATCAAGATGGAAGAGAAAAACCTTCAACTAATCCAGAGAAGGTTTCACAATAACTGCTATGCCAGTGTTCCAGGGGGAGAAACAAGTATGGGGACCTTCATTTCACACCAGTTAAATAACAAGTCTGCATTTCTTACCCAGCTGATGACAGAGAGGGTGGGTGGCTTGCAGGTCCCATCAAATTTCCCAATGGACTTGGAGGGAGGGTGAAAAACAGTTAAACTCCCAGTGATTGGGAAGCATTCCCAATCTTCAAGTTAGTGAAAAGCAGTGGTTTTGCCATTCATTAAGATGCTGAGATCCGGGAGGAGGTGCAAGGAAAGGAGTGTTGTGACAACTGAGCCCGCCTTCAGAGCACCAGCCTATTCCAAAGAGAAGGAACGAACACACTTGGCAGTAGAAACTGAAAATTGAGAGACTGCAAATTAAGACTCTATTTGCCCAGCCAGCATAATTTATTCTCTATTTTGGCACTGGCTACTCCATTATTTCCCCTTCTGCTGTGCCTGTGTCCTGCTCTCCATTTAACCCAGGGAGAAAGGCGACAGCACTTTGAGCTGCTGGAGCTGTGAGGCTGCTGTACAAACACTTCACTCAAGGACCTTCCTGGCTTCCAGTTCTCCACCTGTGTTGTAGGAGCCGCCCTCCAGTCTTGTGTCTACTCAAGGTTATTGAGAGTCAGTCATTCCCCAGATGTCACTGCAGTGTACAAAGGAAGCCTGAGAGACAGTGAGCGTGTCATGATGTTGACCTCTGGTAGTAGTACCCGCTGCCAGATGAACTTGTCTTGCACAAAGGTTAAACTCCCTGCTCTCTATGGAAGCAACATCATAGGCTCCTGTATACTTTCACATCAATTAGCCTCTCTTCAACAATAGGAAAATAAGATCTTAATTAATAGAAACTTAAGCTACAATGATAACTGGTTCCACTCACGGCAAAGGTTAATAATGAATTCATATGCAGTTTGAAAATGTGACAATGTTCCATAAAAATATAATTTTCATTGTAAGCAAGTTTTCTGTAGAGATAATTTTTAAAGCATGTGTGTAACAGTGACACTAATTTTAATTGGTCTTTCCCATTGATGAGAAAAGATTTGGGTCTTGCTAGGTAATGCATTTTTTTTTTCCATAATAGCCATTGTTGCTTTTGGTTTTCATTTCTTTCTCAAGCCCAGTTTTAGCCAGCTTAGGTTTTGAAAGAATTTTGAATTTTGTTTTTATGTCATAGTTTTTATTTCATTATATATTTTCACTCCATACCAACAGGTTGATTCACCAAAGGCTACAAGGAAGCCAGCCAATGAGTTCCCAGCTAAGTTCACAAGGAAAGTCTGCAGCGAGACAAGAGCAATGCGGAGGGAGGAGAAGGAGGAGAAGGAGGAGAGCCAGCCCACAGTGCCGCTGAGCAGGGTGGCAGCACTGGTGAGAGCTAGGTGGAGGGCTTTTATTGCTGTTAGGTTCGAATCAATGCATTGGGAATACAGACCCACTCCCTGCCCCCATGGCCAAGGTTGTATGATTTTGTCAAATGAGGATAGAAATATCCTGTCCTCCTGGTGAAATCAAAGAACCATACGGTATTTCTCACAGGAACAGAAGCAAGCCCACAGGCGGAGAGATCTGATTACTTCTCCCAACCCCTAAAACGGTAATGAAGCACACTTGGATTTCGTTTCCCACCTACAACCCATTAGGGACCCTCCCCTGCAGACTAGGCACTTTACATGATTCCTCTACTCCACTCCTTACCGTCCAACGTAAGGGTAGTATCCTGTCAGCAGGCTGTGTTTGGAATTGTTTGGATGGAGAGTGCCTAGCCCTTTACAAGACTCATGCAGACAACAGCAAAAGCACCCCACCCCCACCCCCCAAGCCCACATCCTATGATGGGAAAGCAAAGCATACAGGATTTATCTGGAGAGAAAAGGAAAGTTCAATTATGTCAGAATAGCCAGTGTTTCCTTTGATTTGTGCACCATCATTCTCAAATGGTTTGAAGCTGTTCAGAGTGAAGCGGGTTAATTTAATACCCCACCTTTCTCACCCTCTACCCAGGACAGACTGATGTACGGGGCAGCTGGGATGTGAATCACTAAACTGAGCGCCGAATTTGGCTTTGAACTTCTTGGCAGCTGAGTCAAAAATTAGAAGTGGAGTTATACATTTCTCATCCAACCAGCAAACAAGTTTATCAGAGGGAAATGTGTTGTTAGTGTGCAAAGGAACCTCTTGCATTTATTCAGTATGAAATAGCATTATTTGTGGTTTTATTTTAAACTTACATGCCAAAATCTATTTCAAATGGGCATATTTTATAGTCCCACTTGTAAAGTTAAACACAAATACTGTGTGGTGACAAAATCAGAAATGCTAAGTCTTTAGTATGTACTAGAATCTCCTGTCCTGCAGGGCAGGACGAGCCTATGGAAGTAGACACCCAGGTTTCAAGGAAAGAGATGCATTCACATTGGCCTGCCTGGCTGTGGGATGCTGGTACAGATGTCTTCCCTCCGGCATCCCTTTCTTTGTTTGGTCGGTCCTTTGACTCCAGTGTCAGTTCTGAGTCTCACCTGGAGACTGGCTTTGCCTCTTAAAAAAGTCCATGACCATGAAGTAATGCTGCACTTAGTAGCATGCAGTCTTTTCTGTCTGCCCCTTTCATTCATTATCTTTTGAGATTTCTCTGTGTTTATTATATACCAATAATTCCTTATCATTATGCAATTCATGGATTCATTTCCCTTCTAGTGGACACATGAATCATTTCTGGTTTAATATATTTATGGAAAGTATTGTTAATAATTTTGCCCTGAGTCTACTAAGGACATTGCAGACATGGAATTACTAGATCATTGGACAAATATGTTCAATTATAAAATTTGGCATATAGGGAGGCTAGATGGCTTACCAAGTAAAGATGCTTGCCACAGACCACCTGGGTTTGATCCCAGGGATTCACTTGGTGAAAGGCAAAGATTGACTCCCACAACCTGCCCTTTGGGCTCAATCCATGAGCCATGGCATGGGCATAACTCCCCAACCTGACTAATAAGCAAGTGTACATGTTAGCAAATGTGCACGACGTGGCTGTGCCTTTTACATGTGTCATGCTGACATTTCTTCACCAACATTTAGTGTTGCTAGTCTTTTACATTTAACCACTCTCACCTATATATTAGCATTCACTTCTGAGTACAGCTGTTTATATGATGCCTAATAGCACTGATGGAAATGGCCATGCATATATCTTCTTCTATGGAGTGTCTTTCCAAGGATTGGAGATCATTTACATAGTCTACACATAAGATCCTTGTCCTGTTTCTGTAATATGCCTAGCCTCTTCCTACCCCTTTCTTTAATAGTGTTCATTCATAGTTGAGGTCTGACTCTGAGTTCCTGTGTACAGTATGAGGGAGGAGTTGAGATCCACTCTATATTTGCCTCACCAAAGCATAATATTGTAGAACCATTTTTTCTTTTTCTAACTGAATGGGGTTGGATATTTTTTTTTAAAAAAAAATCAGCCAAGTGTCTCAGTGGGACTAATACTGGAGAGATTTCCTCCACTCGGTCAGACTACATGTATCATGGTTATGGCGCATTCTAAAATTATGAGTGTAGCTCCTTCAGTCTTTAAACACTGAAGAACAAGCTCTAACCAGCAGAGCCTTGCACTCTCTGTAAGATTTTTTTTTTTTTTTTTTAATAATTGTCTTCCATACAGTGTATTCTGATCATGGTTTAACCTTCCTGGCCTTAACCTCTTACCCATCCAACTCCACTCCTCCTTCCTCTCTCTCCTTAGAAAACAAACTGGGGGAAAAAAAAACAGAAAAGAAAAAGCACAAGAAATATACACACATAGAGGCAAACACTCATGCACACATACAAAATCGGAAACCATAACATATAAGCAAAAGATCCACAATGTAAAAACAAACAAGCAGAGAAACCCAAACAAAACATGAGACAAAACATCTCTAGAATACCATTGTGGACTGGAGTTTGCTAAGCTTGTTCTATTTATGGCTTCACATTGTCACCATATTAGAAGAATTTTCAACCTTAACTTCATTCATGCTGTTTCTGTCATTCATCCTCTTCCTCCTGAGTGCCAAGCACATGCATGTAATATTACTTCTTACGCATGCCAGCTGAGGGACTGGGTCATTAGGTTAGCCTTGCTGTTAGGCCTTTCTTTCTTTTTTGTTTTTTTATTGAATATTTTATTTACATTTCAGATGTGATTCCCTTACCCCATCCCCCCCCACCCACCCAGGAACCCCCTATCCCATCCTACCCTCCTTCTGCTTCTATGAGGATGTGGCCCCCATCCCCCTCACTCCCACCTTCCCACCCTCGAATTCCCCCCCCCCATTCGGTGTCCAGCCTTTATGAGACCAAGGATCTCCTCTCCCACTTATGCCCAACAAGACCACCCTCCCCTACATACAGCTGGAGCCATGGATTCCTCCCTATGTGCTCCTAGGCTGGTGGTTTAGACCCTGGGAGCTCTGGTTGGTTGGTATTGTTGCTCTCCCCAGGGGGACACAAACCCTTTCAGCTCCTTCAGTCTTCTCTCTAACTCCTTCATTGGGAACCCCTTGATCAGTTCAATGGTTAGCTGTAAGCATCCACCTCTGAATGTGTCAGACTCTGGCAGACCTCTAAGGAGACAGCTATATCAGGCTCCTGTCAGCATGCACTTCCTGACATCCACATCAGCATCTACCTTTGGTGACTGCACATGGGATGGATACCCAGGTGGAATGGTCTCCAGATGGCCACTCCTTCAGTTTCTGTTCCACACTTTGTCTCCATATTTGCTTCCTTGAGTATTTTGTTACTCCTTCTAAAAAGGACCAATACACTCATACTTGGTCTTCCTTCTTCATGAGCTTCATGTGGTCTGTGAGTTGAACCTTGGGTATTTCAAGCTTCTGGGCTAATATCCAATATCAGTGAGTGAATACCATCTGTGTTCTTTTGTGATTGGGTTATTTCACTCAGGATGATAATTTCTAGTTCCATCCATTTACCTAAGAATTTCTCGAATTCATTGTTTTTAATAGCTGAGTAATACTCCATTGACTCCAGACAACCAAATAACCCTATTAAAAAATGTGGTATAGAGCTAAACAAAAAATTCTCAATTGAGGAAACTCAAATGGCCGAGAAGCACCTAAAGAAATGTTCAGCATCCTTAATCATCAGGGAAATGCAAATCAAAACAACCCTGAGATTCTACCTCACACCAGTCAGAATGGCTAAGATAAAAAAAATCAGGTGATAGTAGATGCTGGTGAGAATGTGGAGAAAGAGGAACACTCCTCCAGTGTTGGTGGGATTGCAAGCTAGTACAACCACTCTGGAAATCAGTCTGGCGGTTCCTCAGAAAAATGGACATAGCATTACCTGAGGACCCAGCTATACCACTCCTGGGCATATACCCAGAAGATGCTCCAACATATAACAAGGACACATGCTCCACTATGTTCATAGCAGCCTTATTTATAATAGCCAGAAGCTGGAAAGAACCCAGCTGTTGGGCATTTCTTTGGCCTAATGGCAGGGTAACTGTCAAAGCATCAGGGTTTAATTAGCAATTGAACCCGTCCAGTAACAGTCTGAATCTTCAATATTGATTTTCAGTTATAGGACTGAGTTATGTTTTCATATCTCCACTAAAATCCTTTTTACTTATATTTAACTTTTCCTTTAAGTCCTTGAGTTAGTTTGATACCCACTGTGCATGACGGTAATGTGCAATCAAGGTTAGTGATGTCCTCAAGATGGTCTTCTGGAAGTAGTACTGTTGCCATTTAGGGCTGGCTGTTTGTTCTAAGATGATATTGCTGTATGTTGTGGGATGTTCGCTAATACTCCATGTGTGTGCTCACTTACTTCTAATAATGTTTCCTCTTCATTGTGACAACACAAATATTTCCAGAGACTATGTTCTCTTCTGTGAAGGAACACCACTCGAGGTTGACAGCCAGTAGACTACAGATAGACCCTTGATACTCATGGTAACCATTTGTGCTACAGTTACCAGTCTTGGGGTAACAAACTTGCAGATATATATATGTGTGTGTGCATGTGTGCATGTGTGCGTGTGTGCGTGTGTGCGTGTGTGCGTGTGTGTGTGTGTGTGTGTGTGTGTGTGTGTGTGTGTATTGTATATAATATTTGGTATCCTGGAGAAAAAAAGTCAATTATTTTTTTCTAGTGACCAAGACTATCAGTGAAATTTATTCCCATCTGAATCTCACACCTCTCCTAAATGTATCTTTTGTTTGTTTGTTTGTTTTGTTTTGCATTGTCTCAGGATCTCACTTTGTAGCTGAGGTTGACCTGGAAGTTGGTATGGAGATCAGACTGGCCTTGAACTCAGAAATCTGAAGGCATACACCAGGGTGCCTGGCCTACACATTCTCATGCACAAATCTTTCTGACCTTTGAAAGTGACCATGTAGGGGGTTGGGGGTGGGGACTGAAGACATGCTGCTTGAAGGGTGATGTGAACTATCCCTGAAGAGGACAGAGGTTTGACTGCTCTATGAAAAAGGAAGCTATCTTTTTCTAAATTACTCAGAAATTGGTAGGAGGAGGGGGTGTGCCCAAAGTCACCAAGCTAAAGCAGAAACAAAAGAACCTTGGACCTCCTTCAAGTTAAGTAGTGAGCCATCAAACAGTAGTTCAACTGTTCCTGTCTGCAGACACAGGAAACAGTGTTCCCCTGCTACAGCAGCACAGCCCCAGGGCAGCACAGCCGCAGCCTTCCAAATAGGTCTGCCCTCCTGATGTGTGGAATGTCAACAAGGGGTGTTAATGGCCAGACTTGCTTGGTGTGTTGTTTTATTTAGCACTATTAAAGAGTACACAATAAATGCCTTGAGAATGCAAATCTAACAAAATATATTTTCTTTCATAGGAAAACTCAAGGGCAAGGAAAGTACATGAGTATACTGATATTTTCAGTGAAATGCAGAGTCTTCGACGGACACCTGGCTATACAAGGTTCCAAGGTTCATATTGTAAGCCCTATCTGGACTGCACCAGTAGAGATCCCATCAGGAAGCCGAGATCCCTGCCTCAGTACGGATGCACGCCCACAGGTGGTCTGGGAGCCAGAGACTTGGAACGGTCTCCAAGATTCTGGCCTGCAGCTTTTCAGTTGAGTCTGAGTGAAGAGACATATGCAGACGTGTATTACTATGGAGTCACTATAGTCTGCCTGCTGACATTAGTATTTCTAGCTTTGTATTTTCTCTGAAGTCATCAAATAAATTGGTTTTTGCTTTTGTTTTTATTTTTAAACAATTTTTAAACATTCCATCTCTTCACAGGTAGGTTCCATTCAGGGTTTTTTCCCAGACATTTTCAAGGTAATTGGCTTTAAAAGAGAGAGAGAATATATTTTAACAAAATTTTGGGCATAGTCTTGAGAATTAAAGTAGTATTTTAATTTACTATTGGTTTTTCTTAGAAATTATTTCACCACACAATTTCAAAATATTTTCTTAAGATCACCAAGAAATTTAGAAGACATAAACCTTTTTGATCAAAGATACTTTGAAAATTAAGGTATGTTCAAAGATAATATATCTCATAAGAAACTATCATAATTTGATTAATAAAGAACAACACATTTAAAAGCCATTAGGTAACCTAACGACATACCCACCTTCTATAACACACTCCCCAGAGCCAGGTACATTTTATAAAACTGAGGGCATTTCATATGTCATGACAACTGGCTTACCTTACTACAATAGGGACATTCACCAAAGAAGAGGTTAAAACTCTGTCTGCTGGTGCTCAGTCCTCTCAGCCACTGCACAGAAGAAAGTGCCAGTCATGTTAGTGGACACATACCATCCAAATGGACTTTGACTAACTTTGTTTTATAAAAGGGAAACTATTTCTGAGCCCGTGTCCAGTTACTATTATAGTGAATAAATGAAAAAATCACTATTAAAATTTGGAATATAAACTTCTGATGTATAAGAAAAAATTATGGGCCCTTTAAGACTTGGCTGACAATTACACACTACATGCAAAAGGACATAAACACAAAGAGAGACTCATACAAGTTCCACTACCTAAACCAACTAATCACATATCAACAATTTCTCTGTGGAAGTGTATTTGGAGTTTGAGATTCTGATCTTAATTCAACAGTGGGTTACTTTTCACTGTACTGACTATGAGGCAATCCATTTTTTAAAATTAAAATGAATATTCAGTATTACAAAAGAAAGTACACATTCCATTATAGTTCCCAAGGAGACTTGGTGTTTTTATGATCGTCTAAGGTAAAATAACTGTCCCTGGGTTTCCTATTAAGAAAGTGTAAACAGAACCAACTACTATCCATATTTCAGGAGAGAAAGACAGAAACTTTCTGGCATTTTCTCACTGTAAGATGCTTTGCACAGAGATAGTCAATCATCCAAGCTGTGCCCTAACAGGAATGCGACAGGAACTGACGGAGAGATGAAAACACAATTCATGTAGAAAAGAGATGCTCAGGTCAAAAGAACCTTTGAGCATTCCAAAGAGAATTATTTTATTCGTTCTATACGTATATGCAGCCTGTACAGTAGCACAGGCTACCTACTCATTAAGTGCCTCACACCATCCCTGCCTTCCTCGTCTGGCAGGTCTGCAGAACTTATAGAGTGGTAGCAGACATTTAAGGAGACTTCAGTTATATACATTTATTATGTGTCAATATGCTATTCATGGGTATATTCTAGATTGTTTTTCTCCCTGGGATTTTTGGCAGACTCGATAGTTTATGAGACGATGAAGCCTGTGAATGTGTGAAATTAACTAGAAAGAGGAGTTTGTGGCAAACCAGAGGAGTACTTTAGTAAACAGATTATTTTAAGTCTTTGTTTCCTGTGTAGGGAATTACTAGTTTTACCTCATACAAGCATATTTGATGGAAAGGCTGTCCACACTGGGGATTATTACACACTTGATCAGGAATGGCACCGTTCAGGTGACGGGCATAACAGATTCCACAGTCCATGCTAAAGCCCTTCAAAAGAAAAGTGTTTGTGTTGAATGTGGATGTGGAAGATTAAGAAGAATGAATATGACATAAACAATATTTGTTTCTATATCTGTGTTTTAAGTATGCTGCTGCCCAGGGGAACATACAAGCAGGGATAGCATCTAGTCTCTTCACAGTATTCCCACTGCACTTAAATAGACACAGATTTCATTTCTGGCTGGCAAGACTTTTATGTTTTAGCCATTTTTCCATATACATAATCATTCTTGTGTCAACCCAAAGACAGATGTGACATGAGTTAGTGAACACCAAGTCACACAATTCTGCAGCAAACGGAACAAGAAAGTCCTCTCCATCACTTGGTATTAACAGCAGTGGCTCAGTCCAAAGCCAACCCCACCTTCCTTATCTCTACAGTATCAATGGTGCTGCTCACTTCTAAAAAATTATTGCTGTCCTTCACAAACTTACAGCAAACTAATTAAAACTGTACTGTAGTCAACCATAGCAGACAGTAGAAAATGCAAACATCTCATTAGTGTCTCTTTTCTTTGTAGTTTTAATAAGTGTATCTGTCATTAACCACTTCCCTGCTGAAGATCATGAATAAAGCTCCCGCTTAAGCACCTAGCTAATGGAGAGTTAACAAGTCCACTGATGCCAGTGTTACTTGTAACTAAGAGCTCTGTGTTGCAACATTCTTCCAACTTCTTTTCTTTTTCAGCCTTGTTTTCCTGAGAGAAGCATTTAAATTTTATTATTAACATAAGGTAGACTATTGAAGCAATAATTAAACTTACAGATTCTTCCAAGATAGTACGAGCTGGAAAATCAATTTCTAAAACATCTTTCAAATTTTGTAACAGACTATTTTCTGGATCCCTAAAAGCAAACAAACAAACAAACAAGTCTATAAAGTTTGTTAATCCAATGAACAGTGCCAGTCATACTGCCAAGGTACCTACCATAAATGAATGTTACCACTCAGCTTGATTCCTAGGGGTTTTGTCACTGTGGATATTAAGAAGAAGAAAAGGTTTTAATAATTTAGGCTTCATTGCTTTTGTCTTGTATCAACCACTGCCACAGCACTGGGTTAGCTTTGGCTTAAAATCTCAATTCTCTCTTTTGTAAGAAAGTATACAGTTCAAAATGAAAAATGGATTTAAAATAATTATAATATTATTATTTTTGGACTATTTAATAATGTTGGGCAGGATTTTATGAACCTGTTCCAGATTTGTAAACTTAATATGACATACCATGGTCAGCTCCAAGAAAGCAAAACTCAGGAAGCATGGTAGGGTGCCTGGGGTCTACCTCTATGTTTATGGAAACATTATTCCCTGAAATAAAAGAATAAGGCTTTTAGATGTGGCTTTCAGATTGTCAAGCAAGTCAATACAAATCTATGCATGCTAATTTAGATACCTATTTTATCTCAAGAAAAACAAGCAAATTATTTTTAGGTTTGTGTAGAAGTAAACATTGTTTAACACTGAGATGTATTTTTGAAATTGTGACTATCATTAAAGATTCAGGGACTTCGAGTTTCAAAAGACAAGATCAAGATTTATATGATTAACTTAAGTTGGTATGTTGCTAATTATGTTCCAGTAACATTTAATAAAAATTTTCAGTGAAATCATAAAGGCTTTGATATATAGAAATCATACTTGTAAGGAATAAGCTAAATTACTTTTCATAACCTTTTTTACAAGCTTAATATTTCATATAATTATGGTCAAATGTAAAAAAGAAATTAGTATAACAACTGGTAAAAACTGATACATCTAAGAAAACTTATATAAAAACTTTATATTTGTGCCTTTTGAATGATTACAAGTGTTTAATTCACATTAAACAGATGTTTGTCTTATTTAATACCTCAAAAGAACTTTCTGCAGCTAACAAAACTGACTTTACTTAGCACTAGATTCTTTTACAAGTTTAACTGTATCGGATATGTGCAAATTCCACAAAGATAGTTGGTGAGGTTATATAGTACAGTTATGATCAATTTCAGCTCATGTTTATAACAAGAGTGATATGATACATTCTATAAGTTTTGTGCTAAATCTGGCAGTAATAAATTCATATAAATAAATCTGGCAAAACATGGTCAGAGTAAAAAAGAACTATGTGGTCTAGACGTTCAATGAGAAAAATTAAACTTTGCCCACTTTCAATTGTCAGTACAGAGCACACGCTTCCCATTGTTCTCAGGCACTGTCGTCTACCACAGACCAGCAAGTGCTGCTGCATAGGCAGCGGCTGAAGAAACACATCTCCCCACTCTGGGGCTGGCCTACAGCACATCACCACTCTAGACAAGAAGAAGAGCTAAATGCAGAACTGTCTACAGCTTGGTTGTTCCAGCTGAACTTTAAGGATACTGATAGAAAATGTAGTTCAAGAATAATTATTTTAATGGAGCAACGGTGATAATAAATCATGACATTTCTCTAAAGAAAATGTTTTCAGTCTCAGCATCTACTTGTTGACAAATACACTATAACTGGTTAATTATTCCAAGTTTAATAGATTTGGAATTTAAGCGGCAGCACTTGCTGGTTTGTGGTAGACGACAGTGCCTGAGAAGAATGGGAAGCGTGTGCTCTGTACTGACAAATCAAAGTGGGCAAAGTTTAATTTTTCTCATTGAACGTCTAGACCACATAGTTTTTTTTTACTCTGACCATGTTTTGCCAGATTTATTTATCTAAATTTATTAAATTCCAAGTTAGTAGACGTTCTCAGACTGGAAAGTAACATGTTGCTCGGAAAGTGCTGCGGTAATCCATCTCGCCAGCGCCGCAGGTATTATGCTGAATAGAAAGTCCAGAAGCTAAGCTGCTCGCTGACTTCAGAATGATTCCCGTCATTGTTTCAAAATGTTTATTGGAATGCATCCTGTACAGTAGCTTTTAACAAGACCAAAAAAGAAACAAAAAAAAAGAGGAAAATATTAAATGGAGACTCTAAGTAGCTATTACCATAATGTGGTGAGAAATATATAAAAACCATATAAAAAGTTAGATAAAAATCCAAAATTTGTAAGAAGGTTAAATGCTACCACAGGCTCGGCTTTGTTTGCTCATGAAGAAGATAACCATCTGTCAGAGACTAGTGCTCTGCAGCAACACTACAGCCAGCCGTGCTTGTTCTTCAGCCGCTTCTACTCACTAGGAAGTAGGTACTCAGCACATACGTGGGCTCACGTGGTGATGTATGTCTCAGTGGCATGACCCAACTCAGTGTCCTCCCTCTCTATATTCCACCAGAGAGGACTGCCAGATCTTCACTCCCACAAAAGATGAGGCCTTTGTAATTTCTAACCCGGGCTTCTACTCTAAGTAGCATTCATTTGCAATTACCTGCAACATAATTTCTGTGCAAAATTAACACTAATTAACCACTGTCTGAATGTGGCTTCCATTGGATGGTCACCTTTCATAACCAAACACCTCAGCACTTCCCATCTAAAACATTTACATTAACCATGTAGTAATAAAAACCAGGTTTTATTCCCAGGAGTTTCAATAGCTGAATCCATACAAAGAAAATTTATTGAAGATTTTAAATGCCATTTTTAAATTTGTTTTTACAAATAACATAGAATAAAATCAGACACCTGAAAAAAACTCATCTTTCTTCCCTACCTAATGCAATCCTGCGTGCTGTCGCACTCCGGGAAGGTTTCTCTGGTTCCAGCACCCAGGTCTTCTCATCTATTTCATCCATAACATCCCAGAATGCCTTCAGCGTCTCTAATGCCACCAAGAACTGATTATAAACATTTACCAAGGAGCTCTGTGAAAAGACAGAAGATAGGAAGTTAATATGCTCTCCATCCAGCAAATCAGTTTCTACTCAAAACCCTGCTCTCAGGCCATAGAAGCCGCATCACTCCCGAGAGTGTGGACTCTGATGGGCATCAGGCTCTGCTGCAGCTTTCCTTACCTGTAGAGCATTACCACAGTCTTTGTCACTAGTCTGCATTATCACGAATGCGCGTCATGAAACCATGTGACACATGCTATGCATAGAAACAGAAATCACATAAAGTGATATATATGTAATATAGATAGAGATACATATGAATAAAATTGTTGATGTTATATCTAATGCACCGAGCATATACCTATAATGTTAATACAAATTACATTTTTGCTCTACAAAATGAAATTAAATACAGTGATATTCATAATTGGACTAGATTAACTTGAAGTCTTAGCAAATGAACAAGCTTTGCAGACCTAATTAGTATAAAAGTATGAAAATGTGTTTTTGTTGTTGTTTTGTTATTTGTGTTGTATTGTGCTGGGGATTAAGCCAAGGATGAAGCATATACTAGCAAGTGCTCTGCCACTGAATTTTATCTCCAACCAAGCTTTGCATTATTTTTTTTTAAG
Source organism: Rhabdomys pumilio (assembly GCA_030674055.1). Taxonomy (NCBI): domain Eukaryota; kingdom Metazoa; phylum Chordata; class Mammalia; order Rodentia; family Muridae; genus Rhabdomys; species Rhabdomys pumilio. Next base: position 73,143,557 of record JANHMN010000007.1, on the reverse strand, counting down.
AATTCAAAATCAATTTCACAATTGATTTTTAGTCAACCTGTGAATTCAGTTTAAACTACATTAATCATTACAAGTTAACTTAAATATAGTTCACTAAATAAACCATGAGCATTTTATACTATAGTTTATATTTTTTTCCTTTTAGAAAAGGAAAGTATTTCTCATAAAATAATGTGATGCATTTCCAAGATAGAACTATTTGCTGAAAGTTTTTGTACAGCAGTTTAAGAAGAATACGTAGTTTAGTGTTTCAAATAATCAAAACATAATACCAAGCCTGAAAATGGTTTGCATGTATTCATTCAAAACAAGTGACAAAGGAACAAACCAAGAAGTGAATTTCCTAAAATGCTGCAGGCTGGCACTTAAACTCACCACCCCGTCCCTGCAGTAAGGCTGTCGTGTCAGATGAATCCTTGGCTCCTTTGGCAGTAATGGTTTCACACCTGTAGTCTACTGACCTACAAGGGTGGGGCTGGAGTGGAAGAATGGGGGCTAAACCTTATGTCTGAAAATAACCTTATAAACACTAAAGGGAAAATGTTCTTTTTATGGTATGCTACATTATGGTACAGATGTAAGTAACAAAATCACACAGCTCTATGACTAGCTCATACACAGCTAGTAATGAAGTTAGTATACCTGGCTTTCTCTGTGTTCCATCTGTATCTATACCTATGTATTTCATCTATGAATTCAATGTTGACCTAATGCTTAACCCATTCAAAAGAAATGACAAGGGTTTTTTTACAGCAGCATCTTTTACTTGAAAGTATTTACAAACATATTGTCCATTTCACCTACATACAAAACATAGTGTTCAAAATGCATTTTGAACAATAAATACTTTTAAAATAAGAAAATAACGGTTTAAGAGAAAACAAAACAACACAAATAACCTACAAACTAGATGTGGGTGGCATAAAAGGGAACCTGGAGCCTAACAGCCATTATTAAACTTTACTAGAAAAAAATTTCAGAATAAATGCTTCAAGGTAAGCATTCTAGGTAAGGAAGGAAAAAAAATAAACTTTGTTAGCAACCTCAGGGATGGAGGAGATGGGAGTAAAATCATCTCCCCAAAAGCCAGAAGTCAAATTCTCAGTCGTTTGCTTTGCTTGTCAAATCACACACACTTAGTTTGAAATTATCCAATTAAAATACTATGCTATTCCTATATGTGAACAATAGTATTTATACAGATATGTCAAAAATAGTGTGGCCAAAGTTAATGTCAAAACCCATTATTACTAGGAAAGTAAGTCTCTATTTTTTTTTTAAATAAAAAAAGCCAACTCTTCATTCTGTAATATGTACAAGTTTAGAAATCACTGCTGATATCGTTGATATATTGATATAGTTGGTATATTGACATATTGATAAAGGTTCTTTCTGTCAACTTGAAAAATGCTAGATGAAAGCCCCAGTAAAAACGAAGTAAGAAATCTTTTGTAAGAGCTACAGCTCTTAATAAAGATGGAAGAAACCATAAAACCATCAATAAGGACATACATCAACCTGAGCTGATGGGCTGAGGGTGAGTGTGTAAAAGTCATGCCTCTTGTAAAAGATCTGGAAATTTCATTTATTTACAAACTAGAGACACCCCTACCTTTTGATCTAGCAATTCCAGTCCATGAGAAGTGCAAAAACCAGTGCATAACAACACGTCTGCAAGAATGTCTACTGCAGCCATGATTACAAAAGCCCCAAACCTGCACAAGTCCAGATATGCTGCCAAAGTAGAAGAGAGAAAACTCATAGGGACAAGTTCTTAATCTTCACCATCTCATGTACTGTGTGTCCATTTAAATGATGTTTAAATTAAGTTAAAATCTATGAAGGAGAAGACAACAAACTAGTACCTGCCAGGACCCTGCTATTTCAGGAAACTTAACCAAATTATACTGTGCTTAAATATGCCTAAAATAAACTGCCCAGTGTTAGACTCTAGAAGTCTAATCCAACACCAGCTCCTGAGTCATGTTCCCTGGTGTAACACCGTCCCCTATGCACAAGGAGGCATAATTACATTGAAATTCTTCTTAAAGTATGTGCCACTTCTTCCATAATAATGGGTTCTAAAGATAGGCTACCATATGTTATCTTAAGGGCCAAGAGGAAGGTCCAGTGTGGTCTTCATCATATATATAACATAGAGGTCATCGAGACGATTAGTCACCTCCAATCCTGGTTATGGGAGCATGGGAGAGCCCTGTTTACAGAGACCACACGTACTTCCTCTGCCCTCATGCTGAATATAAGAAGCTTCCAGAAGGCTATTGGTGCATCTCTATGGCTCATCAATCCCTACTTTTCTATATGTGTGTCTCTCATTTCCTCACCCCATGTCACCCCCAGTCAATAAACTGGACAGTCTATGGCAAAACTCTTTCTTCTTTAAGCTGCCTTTAGTCAGAGTGTTTTATCACAGCATCAGAAAAAGTAACTAATACGGGAGCTGGTTCCAAGAGTAGGGTGTTGCTGTGATGGACTGCCCATGTTGTTTTGGGAAGGACTATGGGAAAACTTTGAGAAAGCCACTGAATACAGAGCTTAAAGGGCTGTGTTGTGGGCTCTTGAAAGAAACATGTTGGGAGAAATGCAAATAATGGAAACCTGACTTGTGAAGTTTCAGAGGAAAGCCAAAACATACTGGGGTTGTTTGTGCAATATTTTGTTTTAAGAATCTGTAGTTGCTGGTCAACTAAGACTGAAAAATTATCTTTTATAACAGGAGATAAGCACCACTGAACCGGTGCATTATTTGGACAAAGAATGCTAGTCAGCTAGGGCTAAAGAAACAGTTATGATTAACGAGAGATCAGCATCATCGATGTGAAATCTATGGGCAATATTTTCTCAGGGTCAGGAACAAAAGCCATGGTCCTGAAGAGAAGAGCAAGGCTGCATCTCAAGTTGTACTTGAACTTGGTAACATGTAAGTCATGTAGTTGGCACTGGTACTGAAGGCATGAGAGATAATGAGGACAGGGTTATAGAGAGGGGCTTAGGGATGGCTGCATGACAGGGTCAGTGTCCCTACAGAGGCCAGTGGTTACGACACAGCCTCTGTTGCAGAAGCTAGGATAGCAGAGATGCCAAGACCATGGTGGCTATCTGCCACCAGGGACAGTGACAGGTATGAAGTGGAGCTGTCCTAAGCCTACGAGACATGCTGTGGGTGCTTTGGATGGCAGTTCTGGAGAGATGGGCCACTGAAAACCCCTGCAACCCAGAAGGGCCCGAGTCTCAAGACATTGATCCATAGGATTTGGATTTATGTTGCTGGGGTTTGGCTTTGCTTTGGTTTTAATCTTTACTCTGTCCTAGTTCTTCGCTTTCGGAGTGAGAAAGTATGTAACTTGTTTGCAATATTATAGGAGCTTACAGTTGAAAGTCTGTAGACTTTTAAAGTGACAACAAACTTTTAAAGCATGACATTTGTAAGCAGTGAGACTTTTAAAGTTGTATTACATTTTCTGGGGGGGGAGGAGGTGGAACCTGGAAAGAGTATAACATTTGAAATGTAAATAAATAAAAAGTCCAATAAAATAAAAAGAGAAAAACGTTAAAAAGATAAAAATAAGTCAATCTGTCTCTATATGCAAATATGGTTTGGTACTTAAAAGACATTATAGATTCTACTAACAAACTCTTAATTTTACTAAAAGTGTTTAATAAAGTTACATATTATAAAAGCACCATAAAAAGTAGTCATCATAGATATTATGTAAGGGGAGGTTCTAATACTAAAGTCTACTTCCCTAATTGGTTCCTGATTTGTCAGTAAAGGCCAGGAGCCAATTGCTGGGCAGAAGGTACAGATGGTCCCAGGAGGAAAATGCAGATGCAAGGAATGAGAGGGGCTGCCATGCTTTGAAGGAAAGAGGGTGCAAACCATCATATAAGGCCTCAGGTCACTAGGACCTGCAGCCTCAGATAAGGCCAGAGGGCCAAGGATGTTGGCAGGGACTAGGTGATAAAAGCCACTACATTTAGGGCAGATGGAGAGACAGAGATGATACATTAATAAGGGCATGAATTTCTAGGCGAGAAGTATTAGCACCCAGTAATTGTGCTAGCAGACAAGTTCTAAAGTAATAAAGCTGTCTGAGTGTCTTTTATCCACAGATTCAAGGGTCTCAGGTGTGGGCTGGTAACGTGACCATTCCCGGAGCAAAGATGGGTAGAGAGAGAAAGGCTGGGTTGGGGCTGGTAGCAGCTGATCCCACAGCCAAGCTGGAGCAAAGGCCCTTAGGAAAGAAAGTCTGTCCATTTGCCTAAGAATTTCTCAAATACATTGCTTTTAATAGCTGACTAATATCCCATTGTGTAAATGCACCACATTTTCTGCATCCATTCCTCGGTTGAAGGACATCTGGGTTCTTTCCAGCTTCTGGTTATTTTAAATAAGGCTGCTATGAACATAGTGGAGCATGTGTCCTTGTTATATGTTGGAGCATCTTCTGGGTATATGCCCAAGAGTGGTATAGCTGGGTCCTCAGGTAATGCTATGTCCATTTTTCTGAGGAACCGCCAGACTGATTTCCAGAGTGGTTGCACCAGCTTACAACCCCACCAACAATGGAGGAGTGTTCCTCTTTCTCCACATTCTCACCAGCATCTACTATCACCTGATTTTTTTATCTTAGCCATTCTGACTGGTGTGAGGTGGTATCTCAGGGTTGTTTTGATTTGCATTTCCCAGATGATTAAGGATGCTGAACATTTCTTTAGGTGCTTCTTGGACATTCGAGTTTCCTCAGTTGAAAATTCTTTGTTTAGCTCTATACCCCATTTTTTAACAGGGTTATTTGGTTGTCTGGAGTCTAATTTCTTCAGTTCTTTGTACATAATGGATATTAGGCAAATGGATGGAGCTAGAAATTATCATTCTGAGTGAAGTAACTCAATCACAAAAGAACACACATAGTATTCACTCACTGATATTGGATATTAGCCCAGAAGCTTGAAATACCCAAGATTCAACTCACAGACCACATGAAGCTCATGAAAAAGATAGACCAAAGTGTGGGTGCTTTGGTCCTTCTTAGGAGTAACAAAATACTCAAGGAAGCAAATATGGAGACAAAGTGTGGAACAGAAACTGAAGGAGGGGTCGTCTGGAGACCATTCCACCTGGGTATACATCCCATGTGCAGTCACCAAAGGTGTATGCTGATGTGAATGTCAGGAAGTGCATGCTGACAGGAGCTTGATATAGCTGTTTCCTTAGAGGTCTGCCAGTGCCTGACATATTCGGAGGCGGATGCTCACAGCTAACCATCGAACTGATCATGGAGTTCCCAATGAAGGAGTTAGAGAGAAGACTGAAGGAGCTGAAAGGGTTTGCTGCCCCATGAGATAGCAACAATACCAACCAACCAGAGCTCCCAGGGTCTAAACCAGCAGCCTGGGATCACATAGGGAGAGACCCAAGGCTCAAGCTGTATATGTAGGGGATGATGGCTTTGTTGGGCATAGGTGGAGAGGAAGTTCTTAGTCTAGTGAAGGCTGGATGCTCTAGTGTGGGGGGATTCATGGGTGGGGAGGTGGGGCACATCGTCATAGAAGCAGGAGGAGGGGGGAGAAATAGGGAGTTCCTGGGTGGGAGGGAAATGGGGATAGAGGATCACATCTGAAATGTAAATAAAATATCCAATAAAGAAAAAAAAAAAAAAACAGTAGCATCCAGAAAAAAGAAAAAGAAGAAGTCGGTTGGGGCTGATTTTTCAATCTATCCCAGAGCTAAGCCAAGTGGGATAAAAGGGATCTGGGAGGGTCTAGAGCATGGCAGCTCTGGGCAAGGTGAATAGAAACAAAAGGAACACAACCCAATTTGTTCTATGAAGCTACAATCATGCTCATACCTAAACTTCACAAAGGCCCAAGAAAGAGAACTTCAGACCAATCTCCCTTATGAATATCGATGCAAAAATACTCAATAAAGTTCTTGCAAACCGAATCCAAGAACACATCAAAACAATCATCCATCATGATCAAGTAGGCTTTATCCCAGTTATGCAGGGATGGTTCAATATTCAGAAATCCATCAATGTAACCCACTATATAAACAAACTCAAAGAAACAAAACACATGATCATCTCACTAGATGCTGAGAAAGCATTTGACAAACTTCAAGATCCCTTCATGGTAAAAGTCTTGGAAAGATCAGGAATTAAAGATCCATACCTAAACATAGTAAAAGCAATATACAGCAAACCAGTAGCCAACATCAAACTAAATGGAGAGAAACTTGAAGCAATCCCACTAAAATCAGGGATTAGACAAGGCTGCCCACTCTCAACCTACTTATTCAATATAGTACTGGAAGTCCTAGCCAGAGCAATTAGACAACAAAAGGAAGTCAAAGGGATACAAATAGGAAAGGAAGAAGTCAAAATTTCACTATTTGCAGATGATATGATAGTATACTTAAGTGACCCTAAAACTTCCACCAGAGAACTCCTAAACCTGATAAACACCTTCAGGAAAGTGGCTGGATATAAAATCAACTCAAACAAATCAGTAGCCTTCCTCTACTTGAAAGATAAACAGGCTGAGAAAGAAATTAGGGAAATACACCCTTCACAATAGTCACAAATAATATAAAATACCTTGGTGTGAATCTAACCAAGCAAGTGAAAGATCTGTGTGACAATAACTTCAAGCCTCTGAAGAAAGAAATCGAAGAAGATTTCAGAAGATAGAAAGATCTGCCATGCTCCTGGATTGACAGGATTAATATAGTAAAAATGGCCATCTGGAGGAAAGCAATCTACAGATTCAATGCAATCTCCATTAAAATCCCAAATCAATTCTTCACAGATTTAGAAAGAGAAATTCTCAAATTTATTTGGAATAACAAAAAACCCAGGTTAGCAAAAACTATTCTCAACAATAAAAGAACTTCTGGAGGAATCACCATCCCTGACCTCAAACTCTACTACAGAGCAGTAGTGATAAAAACTGCATGGTATTGGTACAGAGACAGGCAGGAAGATCAGTGGAATAGAATTGAAGATCCAGAAATGAACCCACACACCTATGGTCACTTGATCTTTGACAAAGGTTCTAAAACTGTCCAGTGGAAAAAGGACAGCATTTTCAACAAACAGTGCTGGTTCAACTGGAGGTCAGCATTTAGAAGAAGAATGCAAATCGATCCATTCTTATCTCCTTGTACAAAGTCCAAGTGGATAAAGGACCTTCACATAAAACCAGATACACTGAAGCTAATAGAAGAGAAGGTGTAGAAGAACCTTGAATACTTGAGCACAGGGGAAAAGTTCCTGAACAGAACACCAGTGGCTTATGCTCTAAGATCAAGAATTGACAAATGGGACCTCATAAAATTGCAGTTTCCAAAAGGCAAAGGACACTGTCAATAGGACAAAACAGCAACAAACAGAGTGGGAAAAGATCTTTACCAATCCTACATCTGATAGAGGGCTAATATCCAATATATACAAAGAACTGAAGAAATGAGATTCCAGACAACCAAAAAACCCTATTTTAAAAAAAATGGGGTATAGAGTTAAACAAAGAATTCTCAACTGAGGAAAGAAATTCTCAACTGAGGTCAAGAAACACCTAAAGAAATGTTCAGAATCTTTAGTCATCAGAGAAATGCAAATTAAAACAACCCTGAGATTCCACCTCACACCAGTCAGAATGGCTAAGATCAAAAACTCAGGTGATAGTAGATACTAGCAAGGATGTGGAGAGAAAGGAACACTCCTCCAGTATTGGTGGGATTGTAAGCTGGTGCAACCACTCTGGAAATCAGTCTGGCTGTTCCTCAGAAAATTGGACATAGCATTACCTGAGGACCCAGCTATACCACTCCTGGGCATATACCCAGAAGATGCTCCAACATATAACAAGGACATATGCTCCACTATGTTCATAGCTGCATTATTTATAATAACCAGAAGCTGGAAAGAACCCAGATGTCCTTCAACCGAGGAATGGATGCAGAAAATGTGGTACATCTACACAACAGAATATTAGTCAGCTATTAAAAAACAATGAGTTTGAGAAATTCTTAGGTAAATGGATGGAGCTAGAAATTATCATCCTGAGTGAAGTAACCCAATCACAAAGGAACACACATGATATGCACTCACTGATAATTGGATATTAATCCAGAAGCTTGAAATACTCAAGATTCAAATCACAGACCACATGAAGCTCATAAAGAAGGAAGACTAAGTGTGGTTGTTTCAGTCCTTCTTAGAAGGAGTAACAAAGTACTCAAGGAAGCAAATATGAAGAGAAAATGTGGGACAGAAACTGAATGAGGCATTGTCTGGAGACCATTCCACCTGGGTATCCATCCCATGTGCAGTCACCAAAGGTAGATGCTGATGTGGATGTCAGGAAGTGCATGCTGACAGGAGTCTGATATAGCTGTCTCCTTAGAGGTCTGCCAGAGTCTGACATATTCAGAGGTGGATGCTCACAGCTAACCATTGAACTGATCAAGGAGTTCCCCAAGGAGGAGTTAGAGAGAAGACTGAAGGAGCTGAAAGGATTTGCATCCCCATGCGATAGCAACAATACCAACCAACCAGAGCTCTCAGGGTCTAAACCAGCAGCCTGGGATCACGTAAGGAGGGACCCATGGCTCTAGCTATATATGTAGGGGAGGATGGCCTTGTCAGGCATAGGTGGGAGAGGAGATCCTTGGTCCCATGAAGGCTGGATGCTGAGTGTGAGGGAATTCGAGGGTGGGGAGATGGCGGTGGGGGTTGGGTGGGGCAGCAGGATGAGAGCGGATGGGATAGGGTGTTCCTGGGCGGAGGTGGGGGAAAACGGGGTAAAAGGATCACATCTGAAATGTAAATAAAATATCCAATAAGAAAATAAACACTATAAGGAACAATATCAACCATATAATCTCAGAGTAATAAATTAGGAAAAATATCCCATTAAAAATAACTTAAAAAGAAAAGAAAAACAAAAACAAAAACATTACCTAAGAACACACACCTATTCAAAAGAATGAAAGACTACTACCATAAAACCATAAAACATTAAAACAGAAGGTAAAGGAAGAAAACAGGTGATGAAAAGACCTGACTCACCCTGGGTTGCCAGAGTTAATGTTGTGAAAATGGCTATACAAGCAAAATTAACCTACAATTTGAATACAGTGCTCTTAAGAGTTCTGATATCACAGTTGAAAAGAAGATAGTCTTATTTCACAAATAAGAGTAGGGAAACAGTGTGAACCAGCAAAAGAATAAAATTAGATACACATTCTTTACTTTGTACAATATCATAAATTTGGAATTTTTATGTGAATTGTAAATATTGAACCCATTTATGAAATTGGTCCTACTGAAAAAAGAAAACACCATATCTTCAACCTAAGACAGTCAATTTCAAGTCATATGAAGTAGTCTTCACACAAGTTTAAAACAATGTAAGATTAAATAAGCAAAAACACAGAAATGGATTGTGTCCTTCCTTATCCAGTTCAATACAGCAAATACGAACAAGAATTCTACTAAATGTTAGGTTGATATCAATGACACTATAAAGTATGGCAGGTAAGACCATCATGCATTAGCAGTCAAAGCTCCAGTCCCACACTATGCTTTCTATGTCAGTTAAATCTCTCTCAGCAAACATCTAAGTCGGTGTTATATTGCTGTGAAGAGACAGCATGACCTCAGCAATTCTTATAAGGGACATTTTATTGAGGGTGGCTTTCAGTTTTAGAGGTTTAGACCATTATTGTCATGGCAGGCAGCATAGTAGCATGTAGTCAGACATGGTACTGGAGAAGGAGAGCCAAGAGCTGGATATCTGGATGAGCAGCCAGCAGGAAGAACAAACTGAGCCACTAGCAGCTTAGTCTGAGCTTCTGAGACTTCAAAGTCTGCCTCCTCCAACAAGGCCACACCTACTCCAACAAGGCCACACCTCCCAATAGTGACACTCCCTAGTAACCAATTCAAACCATCATGGCAAGTAACTCAGTCTCAGCTTCATGTAGTAACTGGCTTTCTTTTCCACAAGATAATTATAAAGAGAAAAACATTTACTTTAACTCACAGTTTGGATTTACCAGTCCCAAACTGGAAAGCACTGCTGTGTTGGCCAAGCAATGAGGGGGCCTATTAACAAATGTAGAGGAGTAGACTCCTCAAGCACAGCTAGAAAGCAAAGAGGATAGGAGAAGAGAACAAGGTCCTTCAATTTCCTTCAGTGACCTAAGGTCTTTTGACATACTACAAGTTCTGAGCCGCCAATGACACCACTCTGCAGACCAAGCCTTTATGTGGCCTTTAAGGGATACACACCATAGCACTTCTACACTACAGAGATCCTTCCAAAATTTGAGAAGGATAATCTATATAAAACATCAACTGCTCAATATATAGTGTGTCTTTACACGTTCAAAGCAAGTATTTTAAGACATATAGCTCCTGACTTAAAAATTTTTTGTATCCTATTTGATTTAAAGACAAATCAAATAGGAAAATACTTGAACCATGAATACTTATATAATTAACACATAAAAGTTGTTTAAAGCATAACTAAAATAGAAATGAACAGACATTAACATAAAATGGGGAAGAAATAATTTCCTAAAGTCAACAAGCATATGATCTAACAGAAATACCGCCTAGTGAGTGAAACATCACTGCTCTAATTACAGAGCTACAGAGTAAGCAAAGAAACAGTTTCAGGGTTCGGAAAGGTGGAAGAAAATGAAGTGCTTGGAATATCTGAACTGTCCAAAGTAACTTTTCCTCCATCAGATGGCTCACTGCCATGGTCTCACTTCTCTCTCATCTGACAGCATTCCCATTATTTGTGATACTCTATAGCAGGGCATCAGGGAATTGGTGACTATTTTGCAGATCCTATGGGACCTTAATCAATACCTTTAACCCTTTCCAAACTAATCAGTCTTAGATCCATTATGAATCTGTTTGAACAACTTTGTTCTATTTTTTCCACTGATTCCTAGTTAGAATGCTTTAACACAGACACACACAGACACAGACACAGACACAGACACAGACACAGACACAGACACACATACTTTGTTTTTTATTTTCTTCTTTGTACTTTTTATTTCCTATAAAACAATGTATTATTTCATAATACTAAAAAGCCTATGTAGAAACTGGAAAAGATAAAATATTAATATTAATAATAAATAAATAATAATAAATAATAAATAAAAATAAATAAATATAATAAAAAATAAATAAAAATAATAAAAGATTTAGATTTCTTTGCATTTCATGATGTTTATAGTATGCTAAAAATATTAATTTAATAAGACAATTTCAACCTATGCCAGGGCAACTGGTAAACTAACCCAAAATGCCATCATTTATGCAGATATTCCCAAGAAGATGATTAAAGAATATGAAATGAAAGAATGAAAATGCACAGTAGTGTCTGGTGTGGTGGAACACACCTAGAGCCTCAAGAGTCAGGAGGCTGAGAAAGAAGACCAGGAGTTGACAGCCAGTCTGGGCTCCAAATACAAAGTCTACATAAAAATCATTTTCAAACAAAACAAAACAGATGCAGGACAGAAGGCAAGAGAAATGAATAGCTCACAAACAATCAAACTCAACATACAAACAGAAGGCTAAGTGACCTTCAAGTCAATACATTCAGAGGCAAAAAGTATTTCATAATCAAAACAACAACACAGAAGCCTTTCAGCTAAATCTTAATATGGTAGGAAGAGAAATGCTAAAGAGCAATGTTGTCCAGAATCTTGTATCATAGATAGATATAAAGATGGATAGGGAGACAGAGAGAGAAGGAGTTGGAGGAAGAAGACAATAACTATGAAACACTATGAGAAAGGTGGAGAATATCCAGAAGTTAAAAAAACATGACGACCAAGTAAATTTGATTCTACCTAGTTTAAAATATTTACAGTAAAGAGCCATATGAAGGTACACCAATTACAATAGGATTTATTTTAATGTAGAGTAGGGTTGAGATAGGAACGAAGTACTAACAACTCAGCTAGCTCTAGTATGTGTGTCTTAGTTAGGGCTACTATTGTGGTAAAACACCATCACTAGCCTGGCAGTGGTGGCGCATGCCTTTAATCCCAGCGCTTAGAAGGCAGAGGCAGGCAGATTTCTGAGTTCGAGGCTAGCCTGGTCTACAGAGTGAGTTCCAGGACAGCCAGGGCTACACAGAGAAACCCTGTCTCGAAAAAAGAAACAAAAAAACAAAACAAAACAAAACAAAACAAAACAAAACAAAAAAAAACCCCAAAAAACAAAAACAAAACAAAACAAACAAACAAACAAAAAAACCAACACTAAAACCAAAGCAACTTGAGGCCAAAGGGCTTATTTGGCTTACACTTCCACATAATCATTTACCATGGAAGAAACTCAGGACAGAAACTCAAACAGGGCAGGAACCTGGAGGCAGGACCTGATGCAGAGGCCATGGAGGGGTGCTGCTCACTGGATTGCTTCTGGTGGCTTGCTTAACTTGCTTTCTAATAGAACCCAGGAACCAGCAAAGGGATGGTCCCACTACAACAGGCTGGGCCCTCCCAAACCAATCTTTTTTTTTTTTTTTAAATAAAAAGCCTACAGGCTTGCCTGCTTGTTTCCATTTCTTAGTTGAGGTTCCCTCCTCTCAGATGACTTATGCCAAGATGATATAAAATTAGCCAGCACAATGAGTATAGGGGACACAACCACATAGTTTAAAAGGCAGGAAGGGTAAGGTATTTTTAAACTACGACTGCTTCTGAAGTACGAGCTAATAAGTAGGAAAGCAAAGGTTTTATTTGTCCCAAGACTAGATGATGTACCTTTAAAAAAGGTTTATTTCTTGGCTTCTATCACATTGTCATCTGGAAGTGATGTGTGCTTAGGTCTAAACTCTTCAAACAAACCAAAAACACAAAAGAATACCTGTTCCTGAAATGATTAGAAATATTTTCTTGGGGAGGAGAGATGGCTCAATGGTTAAGAGCACTGATGGGTCTTCCAGACGTCCTGAGTTCAATACCCAGTAGCTCACAACAATCTGTAATTAGATCAGGTGCCCTCTCCTGGTGTATCTAGAGGCAGCTATCTTCTGAAGATGAGCTAAGTGTACCCTTATACTTAAAATAAATAAGTATTTAAAAAATATATTTTATGTTCAACAAATTACCTAGGGGCAAGAAGACCTATGAAGTTAATACTTCATAACCCACTTCCAGCAGACTGTTAGAGAAGTTAGAAATGCTTTCCATATACTGACAAAAAGTCAAATGAACAACTCTGAGGAAGGTGACAATTCTCTAAAGCCAAGGAAATCATCTGAAAGAAGCCTAGTCCTACTTTTTATGAACAGAGTTTAAACATACTGGCAGCAAACTTCTTAGAAAGTCACATACAGTAGCATAGGGTTTGTTCAACTTTGAGAAACAAGTCAAATAATTGAGACATAAGAAAAAAGCCAAACTTCTGGACTTTTTGAGTGCCCTTGGTGTATTTACACTTGTCTTCACCATCATTATTGCATATAACAGTGACTATTTCTATAAGCCTAAGATACCCCCAGAAAGCAAAGACTAAGATAAGGGCTAATATGAGGGAAAGTGTTAGAAATGAACATGAACATAGGAATGGAAATGAGGGACTGCTTGGCCACAGCAGGGAGCATCCTTTTGAAATGATCCTGTGACAATAAAAAGCATTATGAAAAGCTGAAGAGGAAATTCTTACTAACCTTCCAGGGAGCCTTTAGTTACTGGTTTCCACGCTCCACTGAAGGATTGTCACAAGGGTAGAAAATCTCACAATCTCACATGTACTCCTATATCCACAGCTGCCTCAGGTCTCCCCACAAGACTCCTGGACCTGTTGCTAGGAAAGCCCCAAAGAGAAGGAGAATACTCCATTACGGAGCAGAAGGAAACAGCATGGTGGAGTGAGACCAAGGGAGGGATGTAGCCGGAAGGAATCAGCAAGTGACACCAGTTTATGAAAAATATTCACCACAAGAAATCAGCTCATAGAAAGGCTTAATGGTAATCAAAGGGTAAAAGAGAATCTCTGTCTGCATGAAAAACTGTCCACTTGGGCTTTCCTCGAAATTCAAGAGTTTTCTATATAATCTAAACACAAGTACATTCTTAGTACAGGAGTGGAAAATGAGCTTAACCTATACGCTACCTCTCTATACTCATAATAGCATCATAAAGAAGAAGAAAATTTTAATTTTGACAAAGTTCAATTGCCAACTAGTTCCCCCCTAGATGTTGACTTTGGTGACTATCAAGATGTCTTTGTCTAATTGAAAGCTTCAAGTATTTTCTAGTTTTTTTTTTCCCACAGTTTTAGAGTTTCAGCTTTTATGCTACGCTTCTTATCCATTTTGAGTTTATAAGAGTTAAGAGTTCAACCTTTGGCACAGAGACTTCAATTGTCTCCACATCATTTGTTGAGAAAACTACCCTTGCTGTACCCATTTGTGTGAACCTCTGTTGAGTACCCGTGTCTGTGAGTCTGCTCTGCACTTCATGTCCCACTGACATATTGTTGACCCTTCTGACACCAGATTATTATAAGAAAAGCAGATTTTTAAATCTTTAGACCACATGTGGTTGTTCTTCCATTTCAGTTCTTCAGTTATTGGTCTATCAATGTCCTTTCTGTTTTGAAATGATTTTTAAAGTAATTATCAGGGCCACTAGAAATAAACTGAACCTTTCAGTTTGTATGGAATTCACAGGTCAATCAGAAAAGGAGTGACATCTTAACAACTCTGAATCCTCCAACTCACAGTCACAGTTCACATACAGATTTGAGAAAACGTGCAGGTACTTCAGCAGAGATGCATATATGTCAAGCTCATGGACAGAGGTTTCACCTTTAGTCATTAAGAAAATGAAATTTGAACACATTTAAGATACCATCAAATGTCCACCTCAGTGACTATAATGAAAGCAAGGGTCTGAGCACAGCAAGGGTCAGCAAGGAAACAGCAGAATAGAAAGTATCAGACACTATTGTTAAAAAGGCACAACAGCACAACACTGACAAATACTTCTTTGTCAAAAATCAAGCAAGGTTGATGAGTGGGTTTAATTTCTGGGTCTGTAATTTGATTCCATTGATCAAACATCTATCTCTATGACAATATCACGCAGTTTCTATTACTATTGTCCTGTAGTAGAGCTTGAAATCAGGGATAGTGATACCTCCAGAAGTTCATTTACTGTACAGGATTGTCTTACCTACCCTGTTTTTGTTTGTTTGTTTGTTTGTTTGTCTGTTTGTTTTTCCAAATGAAGTTTAGAATTGTTCTTTCAAGGTCTGTCATGGGAATTGCATTGAATTTGTAGATTGCTTTTGGTAAGATGGCCACTTTTACTATGTTAAACCCATCTATGAACACAATCTTCTGATATCTTCTTTAATTTCTTCCTTCTGAGACTTGAAGTTCTTGTTATACAGGCCGTTTACTTGCTTGGTTAGAGTTACACTAAGATATTTTATATTATTTGTGGCTATTGTGAAGGGTATTGTCTCCCTAAATTCTTTCTCAGCCCGTTTATCATTTATACAAAATGGGGATACTAAATTTTTTTTTTTAGTTAATTTTGTACCTAGCCATTTTGCTGAAAGTGTTTATCAGCTGTAGAAGTTCACTGGTAGAAGTTTTGGGGTCACTTATGTATATTATCATATCACCTACACATATTGATACATTAACTTCATCCTTTCCAATTTGTATTCACTTGATCTTCTTTAGTTGTCTTATTGCTCTAGCTAAAACTTCAAGTATGATATTAAATAGATACAGGGAGAGTGGGCAACTTTGAATTGTTCCTTATTTTAGTGGAATTGCTTTAAAGTTTTTCTCCATTTAATTTGATGGTGGTTGTCGGCTTGCCATATATTGTCTTCATTATGTTTAAGTATGTCCCTTGTATTCTTGAACTATCCAAGACTTTATTATGAAGGGATGTTGGATTTTTGTGAAAGCTTTTGTTAACATCTGATGAGATAATCATGTGGTTTTTTTTTTTCTTTCAGTTTGTTAATATAGTGGATTACACTGACAGATTTTGGTATGTTGTACCATCTCTGCATCTCTGGGATCAAGTCTAGTTGATCATGATGAATGACCTTTTTGGTGTATTCTTGGATTAGGTTTATGACTATTTGCGTTTAACTATGCACCTTGTATCCCTAAACTCTCCAAGACTTTTAACATGAAGGAAGATTGGATTTTTGTAAAAGGCTTTTTCAGCATTTAATGAGATGATTGTGTATTTTTTTTTCTTTCAGTGTGTTTATATGGTGATTATATTGATGATTTTAATATATTGAACCATATTGGCACCTCTGGGCTGAAGCCTATTTGATCATGGTGGTTGATTTTCTTGATGTGTTACTGGATTCAGTCTGTGATTATTTTATTGAGTAATTTTACAGCAGTGTTCATAAGGGAAACTGGTCTGAAATTCTCTTGCTTTGTGGAGTCTCTGTGTGGTTTAAGTATCAGAGTGACTGTGGCCTTAAAAGAATGAGTTTGGCAATGTTGCTTCTATTTCTATTTTGTGAAATAGTTGGTCTTATTTGAAAGTCTAGTAAAATTCTGTGCTAAGACCATCTAGTCCTGGGATTATTTTGGTGATGAGAATTTGATGACTGCTTCTATTTCCTTAGGGGGTTAATAGGACTATTTAAATTGTTTACCTTATTTTGCTATAGTTGAAGATTCCTTTTTTGTTCTTAGCACTTGTAAGACTTTCAGAGTACATGTTCACATGGTAAAAGTTCACTACAAGTTTGCACATAAATTCAGGCCATAAATTGGATAAGAAATTTATAACAGAGAATGTGTACATGCATATCCACTAGGAGCAATTATCTGGCCAAACATTCATCATTTGTTACTAGCTTACACATTCATGTAAAGTTAAAGACCTAATCTGTCCTTTAAGTATAGATAAACCCAGTCAATATCTTATCTCCTGTTTTTGCACGTGTTGTCCTGTGCTGTATATCTTCTTTATGACCTTCAGTTAATGGTTTTAGTAATCCCTTGGAGTGTTTGTAATGCCTTGTAAGTTTTAGAAGTCTGTTGTTATCTCAGAAGCAATTAAACAGTTCTTTTATAAAAGGGGCTCTCTCTATATGCCTTGCCATTTGGAAATCATGGCAACCCTACTATGCTAGTTATAGAAAAAATTTTCTCTGTTTTTGCATACTGAGTCTAGGGTCTTCCATCAGTGAATTTTGGACCCTTACAGAACTATGGTAAGTGGTATCAATCAAGAAAATCATCCATTTTCTTTAGATTTTCCCACTTTGTGGAGGACAGACTTTTGTTTTATTGTTTTGTTTTGTTTTGTTTTGTTTTGTTTTGTTTTGTTTTGTTTTGTTTTTTGAGACATGGTTTCTCTGTATAGCCCTGGCTATCCTGGAACTCATTCTGTAGACCTGGCTGGCCTTGAACTCAGAAATCTGCCTGCCTCTGCCTCCCAAGTGCTGGGATTAAAGGTGTGTGCCACCAATGCCCAGCAAGGACAGTCTTTTGAAGTAAGGTCTAATGACCTTTTGGTACAGTCCTCAGTGTCCATTGTTAATTTGAATCTGTCTCTCTGCCATTTACTTAGTTTGTCTAAGGGTTTGTCTATCTGGTTGATTTTCTCAAAGAATCATCTCTTAAGAAAGCATCTTCAATACATGGTGTTGTTATATCTGGATGTCTGCATGTAGAAGAATGAAAATAGATCCATATTTATTGCCCTGCATAAAGCTCAAGTCCAAGTAGATCAAACACCTCAATATAACACTGGATACACTAAATCTAATAGATGAGAAAGCGAGGAACTGTCTTGAACACATTAGTACAGGAAACAACTCCCTAAACAGAATACCCATAGCTCTGTCATTAAGATTAACAATTAATAAATTGAAAAGCTTCTGTAAAGCAAAAGAGACCATTAATAAGACAAAACAGCAGCCTACAGAATGGGAAAAGATCGTCACCAACCCTACATCAGACAGAAGGCTAATATCCAAAATATATACAAAACTAAAGAAATTAGACACCAACAAACCAAATGGCCCAATTAAGAAATGGAATACAGAGCTAGACAGAGAATGATCAACAGAGGAGTCTCAAATGGCCTAAAAGCACTTAAAGAAATGTTCAATGTCCTTAGTCATCAGGGAAGTGCAAATCAAAAAACTCTGAGTTTCCATCTTACAAAAGTCAAAATGGCTAAGATCAAAATCTCAAGTGACACCACATGCTGGTGAGTATGTAAAGCAAGATGAACACTACTCCACTGATGGTGGGAGAGCAAATTTATACAACCACTCTGGATACCAATTTGGCAGTTAATCAGAAATTGGGAATAGTTCCACTTCAAGACTACTCCTGGGCATAAATGCAAAAGATGCTCCACCATCCCACAAGGACACTTGCTCAACCGTGTTAATACTAGCTTTATTCACACTAGCCAGAAACTGGAAATAGGCTAGAATTCCCTCTACTGAAGTATGGATTTAAAAAAAATTGTGGCTCATTTACATAATGGAATACTTCTCAGTTATTCAAAACAAGGATATCATGAAATTTGCAGACAAATGGATGGAAATAGAAAAGATTATCCTGAGTGAGGTAACCAAGACCCAGAAAGAGAAATATGAGGTAGGGATAAGATGTGGGCAGGTGGGGAGATGGCTGGAAGAGAGAACTGAAATCTCTGGGACAAGATGAAGACCTGCATATCAGCTTTAATTCCATTAATTGCTAGCACCTTTGCTTCTGCAATAACATTGACACAAGGAGTTAAGATAACTATTTTTGTTAACCTTCTACCAAAAAATGTTACTAATGTTTGAGTATATAAAAGGATTTATATAGGTATCTGGAACAACGATAGATGCTCTATAATCCATTCAAATTATCTTTTTTGTTTGTTTGTTTGGTTGGTTTTTCGAGACAGGGTTTCTCTGTGTAGCCCTGGCTGTCCTGGAACTCACTCGGTAGACCAGGCTGGCCTCGAACTCAGAAATCCACCTGCCTCTGCCTCCCAAGTGCTGGGATTAAAGGCGTGCGCCACCACCGCCCGGCCATTCAAATTATCTGAAGGAGGTTCAGGGTTCAGGAGCTAGGAGCCATCCCAAGTGTCATTACAAATATCATTGGAGTAGTGTTACTTTTGAAATTCAAAATGATTATCATTATAATTAGAAAAAAATTTAAAGATACCTGGCATAAAGATATAATAAAACATAAAGTTTAAAGATATTTGGCATAATCCTAACATATCTCTGGGTGTGTTAACTTTACATAGTGAGATTATGAATTTAAAGAATGCTGCTCGTCGACCTTTGATGCTGCAGATAATGCCGGTAAAATTACCAATAGCCTGAGGTCAGTATTTCCATTTGGTCAAACCTCAGGAATGGCATATATAGCTTGATTATGCTAGCCCTTCTTGTCCTGGGAATACTTTTATTCCTGCTCATTATGTTAAAGGTTATGTTTAACAATATCAACATGTTGGCAGCCAAAATACATGGCTTGAACCTGAAAATGGACCCCCATACAGAGTTATTAAATTAACCGGCTGGCAAGCCAAGGATGGGTAAGATTCTGCACAGAGCCTTACCAACCTAAAGCACTGCCTTTGATAATGCCTATTCCAAGACAGGGAAGGAAGGCATTCTTGTCAGAATGACCTAAGACAGACTCAGTCTTGTTAATGAAATAAAAGAGGGGGAGAGGTGGAAAGCCTTTGGGGCTGCTTAGCAAGAATCTGACATGGGCCAAGACAAGGAAATGGGCTGCTTTGAAGGAATAGGACACTGACCATAAACAAGGAAGTAGGCTTCAGGCAGGAATCTGACAGACTAGAACAAAGAAGTAATTTCATGTAGGAATCTAAATCTTAGGCTACAACAGAGAAGTAATCTCAGGTAGGAATCTAAATATTAGACTAGAACAAAGAAGCAATTTCAGACAAGAATCTAAATTTTAGGCTAGAACAAGGAAGTAAGCCTCAGACATGTAAATGACCTTGGGCTAGGATAGGGAAGTAGGCTCAGATATTTTGGTCATCCTGATAAGCCTTTAGAAACAGTGATCACAGGAGTGTTCATGTAATGGGGTTTTATGCCCCACTTTTCCTTTGATTTTTTGTGCTTACTGTATTGCTTGTTCCTCGACTATTTGCATCTACTGTATTGCTAGACCCTCAACCTAGACCTGACTTTAATGCATGCATGTAATCAAAATTGTATAAAAGCATAAAAGAAGAGGGGGTATTCGATAGGGGGTTCTAGGGAGGGGAAATGGGGAAAGAAAATGACATCTGTATTGTAAATAAATAAAATATCCAATATAAATACATAAATAAATAAATAAATAAATAAATAAATAAATATAAGACCTGCCATGGGGGAGGCTCCCAGGAGTCTATGGGGATGACCCTACATGAGACTCCTAACAGCTACAGATATAGAGACTGAAATGGCTACCTCCAGTAGCTGGGAGAAACTTCCAGTGAAGGAAGGGGGACAAAACCTTTGACCGAAAAATTGTCCTGCCTTCAGGACAATGTGCAGGAATAAAGATGGAGCAGAGATTGAGGGAATGCCCAATCAAGGACTGGCCAAACTTGAGACACATCTCATGGGAGAGAGCCAGCCATGACACTAATAATAATATTCTGCTGTTTACAGACAGGTACCTAACATAACTGTCTTCTGAGAGACTTCATCCAGTAGCTGATAGGAACAGATGCCTAGACCCACAGCCAAACATTAGGTAGTCTTGTAGAAGAGTACATGGAAGGACTGTGGGTCTCAGAGGTGTCAAGCACACCACAAAAAAAAACGTACAGAATCAATTAACCTGGGCCCATGGAGCCTCACAGAGACTGAACCACCAACCAACAAGCACACAGGGCCTGGACCTAGTCCCCTATTCATTTGTGACAAACATACAGCTTGGTCTTCATGTAGGTTCCCTAACAGTTGGACTCAGTTGCCTGCCTTTGGATCCCTGTCCCCCTAGCTGGGCTCCCTTGTCTGGCCTCAGTGGGAGAGGATGCAGTTAGTCTTGCTTCAATTTGGTGTACCAGGATGGGTTGGTACTGGGTGGCAGAGCTTCCCTTCTCCAAGAAAAAGGGGAGGGAGTGATGGGGAGAAGGATTAGTAATGGTGGGACTAGGAAGAGAGCAGGGCTATAATTGGCACGTAAAGTGAAGAAATAAATATATTAAGGATGAAAAAAAGAAAAAAATACTTTGATAGTTCCCTAAGAAGTTAAATATATAGCTTCTGTAATATCCAGCCACTTCTCTCCTAAACATGCTGTCAATAGAAATATAAGCATATTCTTAGACTATGACAAAAAACTGTTTATAGCAGCTTTGTTTTTATATGCAAAAGCCATGTGCATCAAAATGAAGATGTCTCAATTGACACAGCTGACATCACAGGGTACCTGGTCTCAGTTGGTTTATGTATGACACAACTCGTGAGTCTCAAGAGTATCATGGAAGAGGTGGTGCAAGGCTTGGAAGAGGCAGAGGATCAGAAAATCTGCTATGAGATTGTATCTCCTAGAAATGGCAGGGAAGTTATACCCACAATCCCTCAACAACATGTCTGCCTAAATGTGGTATGAATAAGGATGACACCAACAGACATGCTAACATGGAAGGCAGAAACCTCAGCTGGGACTCTTCCCTAGACAATGAACTACAGAGTGGGTGGGACCATTCTCTCTGGAGATAAGCCCCTAATGGTTAACCAACAGCAAAGGGTCAGCCCTGAAATGAGAGGTGTGGGAAGGAGCAGACATAGGAAGCTTGGAGAGAGGAAAGGTAAGAGGGCAAATTATCTAATTATACTTCATTAAAATAAAAAGAGTTGAAACTGTATGTGCGGTTACGTGCATTCATGTGTATGCATGCAAATCAGTGTGTATATTGGCATTGGTGTTCAGGCCAGAGGATAGCCTTGGGGATCAATCCTCACTCTGAACCTTCTTTGAGACAAGATCTCTTTCTTGTTTTTCTGCTGTACTTGCCAAGTTTCTCCCCACAGAAACTCTGGGATTACAGATGTTCTCACTACATGGCCGGTTTTTATATGGACTCTGAGAATTTGAACTCTGATCTTCATCCTTGCAAGACCAGCACTTTAAGTCAGCCTGGGAAACTCCTGAAAATCTGTGTCCACAGACAAGTTAATGGCAGCACGTGGCATATTCATAAATACTTCAGAATAAAAATGCATAAACTATATGACATGCTGCATGGTAAACCTCAAAACAGTTATACCAAAGAAAGAAACCTGTCACTGAAAAGCACAGCACACTGAAAGACAACAGTGACAAAAGCTAGAGGAGAAACAGGACAGAAGGGACAAGTGAGGGGGCCACTTAGGGGAAGGAGAGTGTGAACTTGGTAGTGGTGTTAGTTTTCTTGGGACTGGAGATGATTTCATGGGTAACTATTTGTAAAAACTCATCCAATTGTACATTAACTGTGTTCCACTAATTTGTCAATGACAGCTCAACAACACTCACCATGGTCCCCGGACAGCAAGAGATCTACCAGTATGTTTGTAATATTTTCCTTAACAATTAAAAAACTTAGGCCAAAGTAACAATACTCCTTACAGAAAAGAGAAGACAAAAGAATGAGTGGTTCATATCCATACACACACAGAGATCATGAGATCTTATCAGATACATAGTACATACACTGGAGAAGGAAGAAAGATAGATGCATGTGGACTAAGATACTGGCTCTCACCCCATAGCTGCTATTAAGTCATGTTAAACTACAAAAGCACTTAGGCATTAAAGTGTGAATACTGCCAGACTCAAAGTGCAGTGCTTATTATCTTTAAAAGCATTTGTTACTTTCTTAATGCCTGAAGAGAAGCAGTAACGCCAGTCACTTAAGCAGGTTTCAGAGTGTAACGTCTTCCTCTTACGCACTGTTATCTCCAGTATTTAATAATGTTCACACAGTCCTGGAATGTGAGCTTTTGTGCTCGGATGACACTTAAATTAATAGCATCATGTTCTAGGACCTGCAACAGTTGCTTCCTATTCTGATTTATATATATATATACATATTTCTCTATAATACTGGCAGATAAACCCTCTAATAACCACTTTTATCTTGGATGATTCAAAAGGCTTACATAGAATGTGAAAACATGAAGAGATTAAACTTCAGAAATTTAATTTTAATGTTGACTGCAATATTTCCAATCAAGTATCCTTAAATATACCCTGTTCATTGGATTTTTACCTGTATTTCCTATAAGATCCTCACCTGTGTCTGTAGTTACATCTGTGACTGCATCTACTGAAGCCCATGTTTCCTGTTAAGTAAATCCACAAAGGACTTGTCTCTCCTGTACGAAAATTATTGCAACTGCAACTGCCCATTTCAGGCATTTGCTCCTCTTTCAATTCCTGTGAAGAAGCTATGTGCTACGCGGGATAAATGAAGCGGAATCCCATCATGTTTGGCAGGACAGCTGTAGCAATTTTACTAAAAGAAAGAAAGTCTGTCAAGCTCATGTTGAAAATAAGTAGGCACTTTTAATACTGTCCTCAGCTTTCATGTTGTACACTACAAAACAAAACAACAAAAAGCAAAAAACCATCAAGTCAAGTAGTAAAAAAAAATAATCCAGTCCACCTTTGTCTGTATGTGTGTTACATGTGTAGTATATGCATATATGTACATATGTACATGTGTGTTGTACATGTGTTTGGACTCATGTGGCAGCCAGAGATCATTACCAGGTATCTTATTAACTTCTACCTTTTTTTTTTTTTTTTTTTTTTTTTTGAGACAAGGTCTTTTCTGAACTTGGAGCTCCCAGATTCAGCCAGATTGGCTGATGCACAAGATCCAGGGATCTGCTTATCACTGACGTATTCCACTAGAGTCATGGACAAGTGCCACCATGCATAAAATTTACTCGGTGCTGGGAATTCAAACAGCTAGTCAGGCTTATGCAATAAGCATTACCAATGGAACTACTTTCAGAAACCAATATATTTTTCTGTTATACAGTATACTGTCAATACCCTGATAAAGAAAAAGCTAGCTATATTGAACTTTTTCTCATCAAACATAAAATAAAAAAATGAAAGGACTAATTTTACACACATGGCTGGAGACAGGACACTCACTGCATTGACAGCACTTTAAAAATACACACTGTCCTGTTGCCTCTGCTGTCTCCTCCCCAGCTCTGCATCCTTCTACACCTGACAACTGAGATACTTTGTCTTTTAATACTCAATTTCACACACACACACACACACACCAGAGAGAAAAAGAGACAGAGAGAAAGGGAGAAGGAGAGAAAGAGAAGGAGGGGGAAAGAGAGAAATGCATGCACATACACACAAGCACACAAGCACACAAGCACACAAGCACACAAGCACACATGCAGGGAGGTATTTCCTGCCAGAAAGTTCTAGTGCCTCTCACACATTTCATAACTGATCACTATTCTGTTTTCAACCTGCTAGATTTTTATCTTCACACTGAGGATGCGTTAAGGTGCTTTCAGAAGGAGCCGCAGTGTGTGCCAAATGCTCCCATGCACTGGTTGGGCGACACAGAACAAATGCAAGTCAGTTCTCTCCTTGACCTGAGTGAGTCTGGAGACTGAACTCAGGTCAGCTCACTAGGTTTGGTGGCAAGCATGCTATGCTGAGTCATATCACTGGTCCCCAAAGAATGTTTTAAAATATGCAAAGGCTCCCATGCGTAAGTACATGAAAACCACCCATTGCAAAGTCTTCCCTGGTCCAGGCAATAACTAGGAAGAAAGTCGCGGGTGAGAAGGGGAGAGCGCCAAACGTGAGTAAAGTATAATGATACACACAGAGGAAAATGCCATTATGAAATCACTGTTTTATATGCTTACTAAAACCTATTTATGTAAGTGCAAATAGAGTATATTAACTTACTAGAAAGGATTTTTGATCAAAACAAAATATGATAGAGGATGTTATTAACTTAGATTAATATGGCTCTCACTCATATTGGCTGAAATAATTTCTTCTTATCCAATAGTATTTTAAAACATAAATCATAACATTAAGAGGCCATTTGGAATCTGATATATTTTTTCTTTTACTTGAGGTACATGCTATATATGAGTATTTTATGAATTTAGGCTAACCATTGAATATTAGTTTAAATAACAGCAATATATTAACCAACAGAAAGCAAGGCATCCAGCTTTTGCCCATGTTCAGGTATGTATTTAGCCATCTTTTATATCTACACACCTTGCTGAGATTGAGGCATTTCTTGTTACTCATGCATGTCTCTTTATGGAACAACCTACAATTCTTAAAACCTGAAGAATCCTTAAGGACTCTTAAGGCAAATGTAAGTCAACATATAAGCTATTATTAGCTAGATATATAATGCACATATACATGATAGGCACTTCTTTTTCTCTGAGCTCTATATTAAGGGCTCACTATGCACAAACTTTATATGTGCGTTACATTTTACAATTCAAAAGAACTTTTGTTCATAATCTCACTTTTTGTTTTATGCGCTCTATGACACAAATGGTATACTCAGACGGCATTTGATCCAGCCTTTTAGACTGTGTTTAAATTATGGAGGATACTATGAAAATCTCGAGTAGAGTCTGGTATTAACAGGAGCAGGTACATCATTTCAGATGTGCATTAAGGTAGTAGCAGAGCATCTGATAAACAGCTTGTTGCATTACCGCAGTCTCTGTGCTCTCCATGCACAGAAGATTTTTTATTATTGTAAGGAGCATCCCAAGTGCACAGAGCCAAGTTTCCCTACAAGCTGAAACAAACTTTGATAAGTTTGGAAATCAATAGTAATTAAAATTCTCTATTTCCTAAAATTGATGTAACTATTTGAGAGTCAAAGGTATCCATCCATTTGATTCTAAAGTCATCTTCTCACTTTTCATATCTAGCTATAAACGGATATCTAGATATATAGATAGACAGACAGACAGACATGTGTCTTAAGATAAACATTAACTCTAAGAAAAACAAAAACTAACGTGGCAAAGGAAAACTTATTGCTTATCTCAGCATAATATATATATATATATATTGGTGACGATCAAGACATTAGGTTTATTTGGGGGCTCAGGCAGGTTAAAATGGACAAAAAGCCAACAGAGCACAGCCAACTCACTTTCCACAGTATAAAATTATACATAATACCTAAATGAACAAATATATATATATATATAATGTATATGTATATGTATATGTATATGTATATGTATATGTATATGTATATGTATATATATATATATATACTAAACCTGTGATATTATGAATTACAATACAATCACAGTTTGAATCCCAAATGTTCCTTCAAAGGTCTATGCATTAAAGGCTTTAATAATATTCCCCAAATGGTGGTACTGAACAGCAAGAAAATCTAAAGAGAGTGGGCCTCATAAGAGGTCTTGGGCTACTGATGCCATTATCTCAGCAGGGGTAGGACCTTTCTTCTTCTTCTTCTCTTTCCCTAAACCACACATCCTTATTAAGAAGAGACGCTTCGATACCAGCCACCTAAAGTAATGGACCCTCTGGAGCACAGACACTACTTCCAAAACTTAAGTCAAAACAAACCTCTACTTTTTTTTAATTGACTATCTCAAGTATTCTCTTTGGCAACAGAAAAACTGAGTAACATAAATATTAAAAGCACATACTACCAGTTTAAAGTGGTTGACACTGGAGAGAAACAGGTGCAAAGAAGGGTAGACAGGCTGCTACTTCATCTACAACAGGAAGAAAAATATCAAACTATACCTTGGATTCTAACTCAAATTATATTCAAGTGTAAGTTCTATTTTGGTAGAAAATTAAAGTAATGGTTTGTCCATAGTATGACAAAATGCAATGACAGAGACCGTATTTACAACCAAATCTTTACCTACTAAGGATAAAATTAAACAAAGATGCAGAACACCTGAATCAATAAGAGAACGCACTACTTTCAGCACCAAAGAAAACAGATAGGTATTGGGTGACTGATGTGAACATAGTCTTCACTTCATGGACATATCCCAACCCAATTATGAAGAAAACTCCCATGATCCTAAGGATCATTTGAATAAATGTACATTTTAGTACTGATATTTTAGAAATGGCAAGGCATAGTTCTCCACTGTACATAAAGAGGTACTAAGTGACTATAACTTTCTAATTTTGCTTTTTTTTTTTTTCATTTCCCTTTATTCTATTTAAGGCCTGGCATTTTTAAAATAGATGTTATTGGAAAAGAAACAAAGAAAGGCAGTTAACAAACACCTGAGTCCAGCAGATCCATGACTCCTTCACTGGACTTTTTCTATATTACAGAATTTAAAAAATGACTTTTCTTTTTATTTGTAATACTACCAATGACAAAAATAATACTGCCATAGAAGGAAAAGCATGTATAACTAATTTAGGAGTAAAGGAAAATGTAGTTTTGTGAGTTTTCTGACCAAATCAACAAAGGGATAATAAATAAAACCCAATGACATAGACCACCAGTGGTTTCTCAGAGCAGAGCTGAGATCTGTGAGCCTCAAGGAAGTTGTGTTTCTTAACAATGTCTATTTCCTTGAGTACGTGTGAACTGAGGTAAAAGGCAGGCAAGAGACCTGTATAAAACTATACAGTTTAAGGGTCTAGTATAGCAGCTCACCACTGACTGACAAACCATATTCAGGAAACAGGCAGAAAGTTCATCTTAAGTTTCAGGATTGTTGGAGCTACATAATGAATTCCAAGGCAGTGTGGGCTATACAGTGTGGCCTGCCTC
Organism: Rhabdomys pumilio; assembly: GCA_030674055.1. NCBI lineage: Eukaryota > Metazoa > Chordata > Mammalia > Rodentia > Muridae > Rhabdomys > Rhabdomys pumilio. The sequence continues at coordinate 73,115,701 of JANHMN010000007.1, read as the reverse complement.
AATAAAACAGACAAAAACCATGCGGTGAAGTGTAACGTGAAATGGGCATGCCCAACTGTGGGTCTGCAGCTTTGAGGAAAGACCTCACTCCCTGCTGGGCAACAGGACTCTTTAATTACACTCTTCAGTCATCAGAATATTGCCTGTCAGACAGAGGCTGTATCACAAGTCTCACTCTTCTTCACCCATGGCACTGTCCCAGGAGGATCAGAATTCTCCATGGTAGGAAATAGATAGAACACTGCTTCTCTCATCTGATCAAATCTAAATATTCCAACTGCCTCTGGCAAGTTTACTCCCTGAAACCTACAGTTCATGACACAGTCTCAGGTAGAAAACAGTCTGTGACCTGGGCAAAATCAAAGTCCTTTTGTCCTAAATGTCTGACATTAGCCCAAGACAAATCTATCATTTGACAATATTGACATGTATGGACTGTGTATAAAATCTTAAAGGTAACATATTTCATACCACATGTGATATGAAGAGGATGGCTCACACTCTATCCTAAATTCTGCATGCAGGATTCACTGAGTAAGGAAGACCCAGTCACTGGGTCTTAGAAGCACTTTTGTGTCTCTCTGGCATACACCAGTGCAGCACACGAAGCCGCCTTGCCCTTGCTGCCGATTTCTTACCACAGGAAATGTCTCCTCTGCGCCAGAGTACACTGGCTGCTGCTGATCATGCTGTGAGACACCTGCACTGGTACGAGGCTTGTCATGCCGCACAAAACCCTGCCATCTTTGGCCTGACACTGTGCACGTTATAATTATTCATCCAAATGAGCATGTCAGAGCAGCAGCAGCAGACCTCTCATCAGAGCAAAAGAAAAATACATCAAAACATTATCAACTCAGCAGGAAGACGGGGACCATAAGGAAAATCACCCATTTCTAATATGGATGCCACAAAGCCTTGTCTGTTATGTTACAAAAAGAAAGGAAAATAAAGATCTTCCAAGTTTAAAGTCCAGGAGCCCTGAAGCCAGAGAAGAAATATACAAAAGCAGACAAAGACTTTGTAAATCAGTTAGGTGGAATTTATAAAGTGTTTTAAATGCAACTTTATTATTAGACTACAACAGGAACATTCACATGGCTTACAAATCACAACTGAATAAAAACTGTTAAAAAGAGGGAGAGAGAGAGAGAAGAAAGGAGGGAGGGAGAAAGAGAGAGAGACAGAGAGAAAAAAGAGAGAGGGAGAGAGAGGAAGAAAGGAAGACAGAAAGGAAAGATAGGGAAAAAACAACCCTTGTCCTGTAGGAGCAGAACTGCCCTAACGTAATGTTGCCTCATCTTTAATCTTACTGTCCAGATACAATTTAGCATTGCCAACACTCTAATGTTGAAAAGAGTTCATATTTCTATCACCAAAAGCTTTATGACATAGGTAAATACTTAAAAGGAAATAAGATTTTTGAAACTTTCTAAATTTTAATTCCATGTATTGCATTTAAAAAAAATAGAAATTACCTCAAACTGATACAAATATGGCCAAACTGCATGCACAGATATAATATAGACAAGATTAAGTTTAGATTGTTCTATAATACTTGAATATGAACAAAAGACAGATTTTCTCTGAGAAGCCAACAAAGCAAAACAGATATACATTACTGCTCTGAAAGTTTGACAGACTACGTAACAGTTAAACAGAGGTGACGAAAAGATGTTCATATTCCATGTAACCAGGAAAGCATTAGTATCAAAACAATATGAAGGGTGCATATAATGTTAAAAGTACTTCAACTAGACAAAGATCATGAACACAGCAAAGCTTACCAATTGTTGGCAGTCTACAGTAATGTAAGAATTACCACGTGTGCCTGGATGCAAGGGCAGACTTACACAAGCAGTTTGGGAAGGGGAGTTGGCAGTATTTAGTAACCTCAGGGCATGTTCCATGTAACAGTTGTGGGAACACTAATACAGAAACCCTCATATATATGCACCGGATAGTACACACAAGTGTCCTGCTGCAGACTGACAGTAAGAAACTGTGGGTAACTTTACCACTAGGGCAGTGAATGAACTGACTGATGAACATAAAGATCTATAGCATTTTAAGAGCAAATTGATACACGCAGACAAGTATAGATAAATCAACTAAATAATACTGACTTAAAATACATTATACGTAGATAGGGCATAGGAATGTACAGAGACTGAAGTTTAGGAAGTAAAAACACAGAAGAAAAGAGGCCCAGAAAAGAGAGGACGGGCACTGTAACTCCGGGAACACATTATTTTGTTTCTAACAGAAAAGGGAGGACTACAGATATCAGACAAATGTGACAAATAGTATTTGCCAAGTGTGAGTCAAAAGGAGTCTTGCTATAATATTGATACATTTCAGTTATTACTAGTTAATCCTGTTTGCTTGGATATATTACAAAAAAACCATTTCTGAGAGACATATCTAAAGTTCTAATGGACAGTATTACATTAACCCCATGCTCACAGGGCTGAGGCTCCAAACTTGTAGTAAACAGGGACACCACATCTTGCTGCCACAAAATAATTGTGATGTCACACATACTCTTCATGACCTGTCGGGAAACTTACACAGTATTCACATTAAAAAGAAAACTACAAAACTCACCACTAAGATAAATTTTAAAATGGATACAGTAACACAATCCAGACTTGATACTTTCTCATGATCTCAAGGAAGTTTCTTAAGTGAAAGATGAGGCTTCCCGCGTCAAAAAAGACAGTTTTAAAGAAAAAAAAAAAAAAAAAAAAAAACTACAAGTTATAGGCAAATGAATTGTTGGTTTGGTCTTTCAAAACAGGCTTCTCTGTGTATCCCTGACTGTCCTGGAACATGCTCTGTAGACTAGGCAGACTCAGAGATCCTCCTGCCTCTGCTTCCCTAATGCTATGATCAAAGGTGTATGTCACCATCACTCAGCCACCAGTATTTTTATAAACCTATAAGCTACAGCTAGCACCAAAGGAAAATTACAGGTACTTTCCATTATTTGCCAAGTCTTACCAATTTCCAATGGAGGACATTTTTTTAAAGAAGAAAATGAGAAAAATAAGCATGACTTAAAATGTCAGGTTAATTATCTGAACCCTCACAAACCTAAATCCTCTTAAGCATTTAAAAACTAATTTATGAGCAGGGGAGATGGCTCATTGGGCAAAGTGCCTGCCACTCAAAGCTGATAACCTACATTCAATCCCACATAAAGACAGAAGGAAGAACTTCACAGAACTGTACTCTGATCTCCACATGTGCTCTATAGCACCCCAGTGTCTACACCCAACAACACATCCAATAATAAGAATCAGCACAAAAATGCTAACTATTCATGCATAATTTTAAATGTGTATATATATATATAAACATATATATATATATATATATATATATATATATATTTCATAGTGACCCCTGTAAAGTATCACTATGAATTTATTTTTCTCTTCCCAATCTATAAACAGAGATGTCTTCTCCTGAGTACTGTCAACTACCAACACTAACCTAGTACAAAGGAGGACAGTGTCATGGTGAGATTTTTCTTTGAACTTTAACACTGTCCTCCTTGGATTTTAAAAATATTTTACTACTAATACCTCCTTGTACATACATAACATCAGTTTCTAGCACGATTCTAAAGACATTGACCTCTATCAATATACCAGGAAACTGCATTAGCCTAAATAGTGCAAGCAGGGACCAAAAGCACAGAGGACGATAGCACACATACATTCTACTTATATCCACAGCTTTCTAAAGAATTTTTTAAGATTTAAACTTAACAATGTACAGCAGTAGAGCTTCTACATGGTTGCCTAAAGATGTCTAGACAATGTGTTGGGCATGCTCATGTGTATATTTAGAGAGAGAAAAATAGACACTAATTTTTAGAAAAATATGAATTATTAAAGAATGAGGTTTTACATATAAAGACTTTAAAATAATTAATTAATTAATTTTAGATGCCAAAATGATCATTTGACTAAAAAGAATATACTTTCTAATTATTTAAAATAAACTTAATTATTTACCTGTGGTGTCCAGGAAACAGAAAATGGAACAGGAAAGTCCACAACGCAATCTGGTGGCTCTACAGGATACTGTGACAAAGCATGAAAGTCAGTCATTCCTGTGTCTGTGTGACAAGATGACATGAGGCATTTCAGAAAAACTAGACAAACTGGACAAAGCATTATCACCTCAACATACATAATGATGTAATATTTAAAAGAATACACACACACACACACACACACACACACACGCGCGCATACATACACACACTGAAATTGCACTATTATATTGACACTGAGAGCTGACTGGCAGTGACTCCATGCTTAGGAGATAGAAGGTTCAATGATGTGGCAGTTCTGAAAAGTACTGAGCAGGCAACATTGACCTGAGTCAGTATCCATGCTGCTGGTATGACCTGAGGGACCAAAAGCTGAGTTTCAGTTTTTCTTTAAACAGAGATTAAACCAATTGTTATTTAATTATTCTGATCATAAATCACATTTCAATTAGCTTCAGCCACCAACTGAATAAGTGGTGTATGTTAAATAATCAAGAAGCACACACCAATTACTACATGCAATTATTGAGTGTGACTTCCCACAATAACCAACTACTCGTATCAAAAAGAAAAAAAAAAATAAAACAAAGAAAAGAAAAAATAAATAATAAAAGTCCTTCTTCTTCATTGGGGAAAATAAAACTTACAGTTTTAAGCAAGAAAAAATTTTAAGATTGGTAAAACTATTAGAAAATGAATTACTTAGTTACATAAAAAGAAATGATAATCATAAGAACAAATCAGGTTTCTAAGTTACCAAAGATTCAAAGCTTTTTTTTAAATTAAATTTCTTATTGCAGAACTATATTTCAAGATAAATTAAAATACAATTCTAGAATCTTCAAAGTCATTTATAATTAAAAATACTCATTACTTGCCATTAAAACTAAATTCCATGAAAGAAAATGAGTTTTACAAAGTTCCCTATGACAAGCTGTTTAAGTCCCAGGTTTCACTTTGTCAGCCTCTCATTTTTCATCACTTTATTGAGTAAAAGTCACAGGAGGGAAGGAAGGAGGAGGAAGAGGAAGAAGAGACTTTCCTCGTGACTTTAACATGTTTTTTAAATTACTACATTTGAAGCCAATGTTTGCCAAAGAATTAACATTTTGCTATCAAGACAAGTGTGACTAAAATGAAACTAAATATTATATTCATATTATAATAGATGGCAGTTAATTCTATCTGCAGATATAAAGCTACAAACAAAATTAATAGAAAGCCCCAGAAAAAAATATTATAATCCTTAATTTTGAAAGAAGAAAATGAAAAAAATCAAGTTAAAAAGTGACAGTGGCAGAACTTAAAGTGTTACAAAGAATTATTTCCTCTAAATTATCACAATTCTTTAAAACTATGCGTGTGACTAGATGCTCAGGAGACATATAGCCTGAAGCCTGACCCTGTGAGTTCGATCCCGAGGACCCACGTGGTGGAAGAAGAGAGGTAACTCCCAAAAGCTGTCCTTCAGCATGTGCACCACCACAGTGAGCGTGTGCATGCACTCACACACAAGAAAAATGATTAGACAGATTGATAGGTAGGTAGGTAGATAGATAGATAGATAGATAGATAGATAGATAGATAGATAGATAG
>JANHMN010000007.1:73070951-73106819 GCA_030674055.1 Rhabdomys pumilio | reverse complement strand
TGTGTGTGTGTGTGTGTGTGTGTGTGTGTGTGTGTGTGTGTGTGTGTTAAAGGATGGGGTGAAGAAAAAGATTAAGAAATACAAAAACAACTCAGCCAAGAAGCAAAAAACGTTCCCTAAACTTTACTTAGGACTATGAACACATCTTTTCTCCATAGGCTATTCCAACAGTAACATCATGATGTTTGGACCTACAGACCCTTTAACGTTTCTTGATAATAAGGTCTACATTTTTATGAAATTTGGAATAAATTAGTGACAAGAAATTATAACTAGGCTTTTGAAAACTGGATGAATGAATTCCTTGAGGGTTTCTAAATCAATTTTTAAAATCACCCATGTCATTTAAGTCGCCAGCACTTCTGAACAATGAAAACACTCAGAGTTCATCTCTTAAAGTATGTCCTGACCACAAGAAAAAGGCACGTACCTTCGCCTTCAACTTGACAGTGATTAGGTGCTTTCTACCAGAAGCATCGTCTGCTTTTAACTTGATGGTGCTGAAGGAACTATCCACATACGCAAGTCTGTGAGGAGAAGAGAATAAAAAATGATCACACAGAGGTGGGCTATGAGATGGGGAGATGGGACCATTCCTACTACTACATGGAGAAAATTAATCAGGAATTTCTGCATGCCAGCTTTTCCTCCTGCTATAGATTTACTGCAGTTAATACACCAGCCTAGTGCTTAATGCAGCCATAGATCTCTGGATTATTTACAATGTGTGTCAAGGCTCATGCTGTGGTCAGTGAGCACTATGTTTCGCTTTTCCATCACTGGAACCTTTGGCACACACAGCATGTTTCTGTCAGCCTCTACTTATGTACACATTAAATTTCCTGTCAAATTCTTTGATCCATTTCTGTAGTTTCATACAGTATGGGTTTTTTATACTTCCTTTATTTGTTTTTCCCCTCAATGAACTTCTCCTTTGTTATCAGTAATGTTACTGTACAACAATCTGGCTGGTTATTAGTTCACACACTCAAATTAATCCTATGGAAAATGCTGTATAAGCACAGGTATGGACTGGTTTCTTAGCAATACATTTCCCTTTTGCACAAAATATAGCTTCTGACACTTAACCTAGGCATGTATTCAAGATGACTAATATTTTAAACACATAGCTCAAACTCAATTGTTTTGGCTTTGAATCACTCTAAATGCCTGAATTCTCTACAATATCCTTTGAAATACATCATTCTGTAAAAATACAGTCCCTTGAGTACCATAAGCTACTGCCAAAGTAGCCCAAAGTTAGCAGTGTGTTTACTAGTCCACAGCCATGTGGACGGCTCTTGACATTTTTACAACACTCTTCTCTTGTAAAGATAAAAAGTAGACTGAGAAAACTGTGCAACTCATCACCCAGACGGATGAAGAACTCAGGGCTCAGAAGAAACGTTTGCCTCCAAACACAGGTGGGTTTTTCTTAGCATCACTATAATCCATGTGGTTACTGACAAGGAACAAAGGAAAACTGGTTCAATTAAAGAAAGCATTGGACAACAAAGCTGTGCATCACTAAGGAAAAACAGACAGAAATCTGAGAGCATGTGTTAACAATGGATTAAGGCAAAAGACGAAGCTATGTAGATTACAAGTTTTTTTCTAATCAATAAAACATCCAGGGTCTTAGAAAACAAATGAAACTAAAATTATGGTAGAAAACATGTTTGTTTACATGGTTAGATTTTTCCCGCACTGATGCCTTAAAAACCTATTAACCTCCCCACACCAAAACATTGTAAACATCTGACACATGTGCACCTGACTGAAAATTTCTTCAGATCCAAAATAAAGAGAAGCATATGTATTTATTTCCCTTTATTTATAAGCAACAGAATTATTTAAAAATAAAAGGATTTCTAAAGTATGAAACTCCAGTTTCAAAAATAACAAGAATTAGCACCGATTAAACCAAAAGCATTAACTTTTATGAAGACACAGCTTTAAAAGCACTGGCTAAAACAGATGAAAGTGGGTGGGCTCCCACTTAGCAGCAGAAAAAAAAAAATCTGTAAAACAGGGTGTGATTGTAAGTGGCCAAAAATATGGGCACTTCTTTTTAACACAAGAGATCGAAATGGAAGATATATTTTTAAACTAAATTATAAATAATAACACATACAGAAAACTTACAACTGTTCTGTTATTAACTTTTCAGTGAAATAATCATGGCATTTAGAATCAAGCAAGACAACAACTTAAAAGAATGATAGCTACTGAAACTGATGTCAATCTACTTAATACCTGAAATGTAAAAGAAAGAGATGGCAAACCCTGAGAAGCACAAAGAAAAGGCCAAGAGTAAAGATTAATAATGATGAAATCTATAATTGCTAATGTGAGGGGCAAGAGGTAGCTACTGAACTAAGTCTACACGAATGGGATTCAAAACATGCTAAACCGAATGTGTTCTGCGTCTCTTGAAATGCTCTTAGTTTAATCAACAACTTAGATTATTTAGCTTTTTTTCCTTAGCCATTTAGATGCATTGGAGTAGTACTAGCATCCACTGGCAGCTCACATCAAAGCACACACTGAGAGGATGTAGGTATGTACTTCCTCCAACCTTTGATGATTCCATCCGTACTGTTCAGCGCTAACTGCATCATTCCTGACCACGCTTGTCACTTCATTTCTCTTCATAACATCAATCCAAGCTGTCTCCTATGTCAACATCAGTCCTGCCTTTTAGATCAAATCAACCCCTTACCCCAAAATATTCAGTTAGCCCCCATTCCTGGCAGTCTCTGACCCACCAGTGGAAATCCTGTAGCCTCAAAGTGTTGTCCTTTCATGTAAGTTCCTGGTTAGATTTTTTTTTTCTTTTGTCAACTCAGCACAAGTGTCATCTGGGAAGAGCAAACTTCAATTGAAAAAGGACCTCCATCAATTAGCCCATTGATAAAATAAAACAGAATTTATTTGATTAATGACTAATGGGGGTGGGATGTCCCAGCCCACTGTGGGCAGTGCCAGGCCTGAGCACAACAGTTCTCCACCTATACATACAGACCCCTTTCACAGCGGTCACCTAAGACAATCAGAAAACACAGATAGTGTATTAAGATTCATAATAGTAGCAAAATTACAGTTATGAAGTAGCAGCATAGATAGTTTTATACTTAGGGGTCACCACAACATGAGGAACTGTATTAAAGGGTCACAGCATTAGGAAGGTTGAGAACCACTGCCCGGGCAGGTGGACCTGATATATATAGGAAATCAAGATGAGCAAACCGGTAAGCAGTGTGCCTCTGTGGGCTCTGCCTCAATTCCTGACTTCAATCCTCGCCCTGACTTCCCTACATGATGAACTAAGAGCAGTAAGCTGAAATAAAGCTGTTCTTGCCAAGATACTTTTGGCCATGGCATTTTATCTCAACAATGGTAACCAGGCTAGAGCACACAATGTGTTTCTTTTTCAGCTTTATTAGTAAGTATTTGCTGTGCTCTAATTACTAGAATCAAATTGTATAACTAAACATGTATTTTCATTTCTCCCAATGGTATGATTCTTTGAAATGTATTAGGAATGATAAAAAAAAAAAAAAAAGAAAAAACATACCACAATTAACCAGCTTCCAGGATTATAGGCTTAACTACAAAGCCTAACAACACATATTGGTAATTTTTCAGTAGCACATCAGATATAGCAAGAGCCAGCTCTTTCTGAAGATAAATGCAAAGGCCAACCCACAGAAATGTACTCACTCCAAATGATAAATAATATGCTGTTGGGGGAGAACAAAGCATCAGTTCACATCTCTTAGAACCATTTAATCTATGAATTTTCTAGGGACACGTGATTATTAAAATAAATATAAGTTATCTGACAAATGGTGACTATACATTTCTTCCAAACTTCAATACTTTCTAGTCTCAAGTGATGAGACTAACAGGCACTGGGATGGTTCTAGGTAAAACGGGATATATGACCATAGTTATTTGCTACAGAGCAAAATGTTTGATGTTTTCAAATCTAGGATACTCAACACCACAAACAATCTAAACTCCAATTCTGATCATTTTAATGAGCCAGTCTGGAAAGCAACATAAACTGAAGTTAAGAGAAACCTATCAACTCATCCTGAGTCAGGTATCACGAGTCTTCATGAGCCAATGTACCACCCAGAATCATCCAAAGCTTGTGCCACCTTCAACAGGAGTCGCTGTTGAGAATGTTTTTAGAGAAGTTGAACTGAGTATAGAAATGGAAACAAGACCAATCAAACTTAAAGTTAGCAACTAATTCTCAAAGGCACGTCAATAAAGAAGAAAAAGATACATCCCATCCTATTTTCAATATATTTTTTCCTTTCCAACTTAAATATGTTTAAGTCCTGATTCTATGTGCTCCAAGTATCTGTTAGAGCTGCATGTGGAGGTTCATGTTTATAATCCACATACTTAGGAGGCTGAGGCAGGTGGAATGCCTTCACATTCAAGGCTATCTAGCTGACACAGAAAGTTCAATACCAGCCTCAGATATAGAATAAGAACCCATTTTTAAAACTTAAAAAACAAAAAACCACAATGAAAACATGGAAATGCCAACTATTGAATTTTAAAACAAAGTAACTTTGCCCTCAAATGTTACCCTCAAAAAGACCTTTCTCTTCTTATCAGATTTCACACTAGCTAATCTACAAGATTATTTATTCAAATATTTAGAAAATATAGGTATTTTCACATGGTGTAAAAATCATTAAGTTTCTGAAACACATTAAAACAAATTATGGTGCATCAGTTCAAAGGATATTTTAAATTATAGTTGCCAGTTGCTAAGGAAACACTTCAAAGAGTAGTAAGTCTGACATGGATCAACACAGTTCAGACCTTAACCTTGCGTCTGCAGGTCCTAACCTAATTATATCTTGTCCTGGTAGACCACACCTAAGAATGAATTTATGGAATACATTTTGTCAATTTTCTTAATTCACTGGACAGTGCTGGGTAAATGCCGACAAAAATCTCACTCCAGGCGTCTCATATCCACTCACACAGCATATCTTCTCCTACACAATTCTTCACAAGCAGAAATAGCTATGCTCCGAGTCACTCACCCTGGTCCCTATCACTAAACTGTGATCTTTCACGATCTAAGGAACAGAATTTTTAAAGTCTCTCTAATGACAGAGTAGTTTTGTAAGTAGGCATTTTACTTACTTTAGATTTGATTACCTTCGGCTGCAGTGTGTGCCTATCTCTAGACCTAAGGGAGCTTCATTAAGGTTCCATATCAAAGGTGTCAAATCAGCAGAATCCCCAACGTGCCTAGACGGAATGTATACATCCATATACACATTGTATAAAATCATTTACTTGGGGTTTATTCTGAGAATTAAATAATATAAAAAGCAGCACACAACAGGAACAGGTAGTCTTCTTTAGAGTAACTTTAGCCTAAGATACATAACTTTTGCCTAATAAATGGTATATGCCAGAAGAATTCACATCCTTACTGAGCATTCATTTCTCATACAAGTTGGAAATTTAGTCCCTTTTCTGTTGGGAGCCAACTTTAAGCAGAAAGCGGCTAGAAAGCAGCTATCATCTTTGCAGCCATCTGGAGCCATTTACCCTGATAGAGACTTGGTTTTTCAGCAGCCTACAACAGCTGAGCACACTCTAACAAATATCTTGTTTATCCCACATAGCTTGTTTTGCTGTTAGTGACCCCAGCTGCATAGTGCACGTGGTAAAATGTTTTCACCTGTGTTCTCCTGCATGTGCTTATAAATACCCGGGATTTCCTTGTAAGAATATATATATATATATATATATATATATATATATATATATATACATATATACAGTCAATAGGGTTGAGAGTCAATGAGAGTCAATACAGTTAAGAGGAATGAACAAGAGTGAATATGTGCCAATAGAAGAGAAGCAATAAAGGAGACTTGAGACTTGACTCTAGAACCTCTGCCTTGTCTCCATTCTTCGAGACTCAGACCCCGTGGACCGGAACAGCAGCACAGGCCGGGACATTTTGGCCCCTAAGCCAGCCAGAGTACGGTACACAACACTTTTCTACCACCTCATAACAATGCGACAATGCAAAGGAGAAGTCAACACTTCCAATGTATCTCCTAAAACACTCCATCTAAGAATTCACACATTTGTAAAATTTCCTTTATAACTCCATTGCTTATGACTCTCATGAAATGCCACAATTAAACCCTACACTACCTATCACAGTTGTAAATACGTGCTGCTGTAATCATCTCCCTGAAGTCTGACTCTTCCACTAGATGTTAAGTTCCATGTGGTAGTTTAAGACTCTAGGGCTCGCTGGGCAGTGGTGGCGCACTCCTGTAATCCCAGCGCTTGGGAGGCAGAGGCAGGAGCATTTCTGAGTTCAAGGCTAGCCTGGTCTACAGAATGAGTTCCAGGACAGCCAGGGCTACACAGAGAAACCCTGTCTGGAAAAACCAAAAAAAAAAAAAAAAAAAGTCACTAGTCAAAGAGAGTTTACATAGCTAGGTTGGGTATTAGGTTACACTTCTGATTGAGCATTACCATACTTATAAAGCCCTTGATTAACATTTAAAAAAAATTGTATAAAAGCCAAATGGAAAAGGGGGGGGCATGGGATAGGGGTTTTCTAGGGAGGGGAAATGGGGAAAGGAATTGGCATCTGAAATGTAAAGAAAATATCCAATAAAAAAAATGTCATAACAAAAAAAATAAATAAATAAAATGCTATTAAAAAAAAAAAAAGACTCTAGGGCTCAAAGGCCAAACAATCTTCATGACCTCAGCTGGAATTGCTATGACAGCATCTCAGTGTTTCTTTTGATCCTCTTCCTAGCCCCATTATCATGATTAATTTTATTTAAAAGACACATATATTTCAAATTCTACCAAGGAACAGAGCCCTAAGATACTCAAAGCCAGATTTGATGAATCAAAGACATCAGGTAGTCCTAATTCCATCAAGACAGTACATTTAAAGCTAGATGTAAATGGCTAAAATGGAGTAACACTATGGACCAGAACTTTTCTGAACTACTTAATTAAAGGAGCCTGATAAAAATAGGAAGAAGAGGGGGCCATCAAAGAATTACAAATGACAGCCAGGATTTAAAGGCAGTAGAGGGGGAGGGTATCTGGACAAAGGATCCAGATAAAGAGCAGCTATTAAGTGGCCAAAGAAACAACAATAACAAACACAAACAAAACAAAACAAAACAAAACAAAACAAAACAAAGCAAAAATCCTTAGGAGCACTTTTAGCTGTAGCTTCCTGGGGGGTAGAGATAGTGGACTGGAAGAGTCAGAACATAGAAAAAGGCGTGTCTAGAGAACTTGCTCTATCAGTCTTCCAGCTTTCCCTCTGACAAACCCTTAAGCAAAGAGGGTAAAAATAGGAGAAAGCTACTAAAAAGACAAAGAATATCCAGAAACACATAATAAGTAAGAAGAGATTAATCAGAATTTTGAGCTGGGATGAGAAGAAGTCTAAATGAATACTCCCAAAAATCTCAATGAAGAACCCATTAAGTGTGACTCTTAAAAGCAATGCAAACAAGAAATGGATGAATTTTTGCCAAAAAAATCTACCATCATGGGTCGCATGCATGCTCCAGGAAGGGCCTGACCCAGTCGATGCTGCCCTACCACCATAGTATCCCCATGTGGCTGAAGATGACATCAGATAATGTGAAGGAACTGATTTCAAGTTGGCCAAGAAAGGCCTGACTCCCTCCCAGATAGGTGTGATCGTGAGGGACACACATGGTGTGGCACAGGTCTGTTTTGTGACTGGAAATAATATCTTAGGAATCCTTCAGTCCAAAGGCCTTGCCCCTGATCTCCCTGGGGATCTCTAGCATTGGATTAAGAAAGCAGTTGCTGTCTGAAAGCACCTTGAGAGGAACAGCAAGGAGAGGAATGCTAAATTCCACCTGATTCTGATAGAGAGCAGACACTCTAAGACTAAGCAGGCACTCCCACCCAATTGGAAGTAGGAGTCGTCCACAGCCTCTGCTCTGCTCTAGTGGCATAAATTCTCTGTGTTCTCTGTGTTCACAGAAATAAAATCACTTTGTGTAAAAAAAAAAAAAAAAAAAAAAAAAAGGATTATAGAAAACATTGAGAGTTCAAAATCCACCAATGGGGATGTGGGTGGGAATGCCATCAAATACACTTAGGTATTGCTTCAAAGAAAAGATGGAGGGAAACAATTGGGCCAATCAATTCATGGAAACAACCACCTCTAAATTCAATCAAGCCTTATCAAAATTTCTCCCCATTTTATCTGTCTAGCAAAAGAAATCTTGTAGGGGGTGAGGAAGAACTACCCTGAGTCACTAACCTGTTTAATCGCAATTGCCAACCTGGAACAAAAGACTATTGGGCACAATGCTGCAGTCCACGTAAGCAAATACTGAAGATCAGACCCCAGGAAGCACTAACCAAGAGCACTGACTGAGCTGTCTCCAAATTAAGCCACTTTCCAGCTTCTTTTGAAAAAATATTAATAATGTCAGTGAATAAAACAATGTTTTAAGGAAGAAGAAAATGAGGAGGAAGAAGAGCAAGAGTAAAGGAGAAGGAGGTACTAGACTGCAACACAAAGAGGAAATGCACCAGAACCAAATATGAAGTTCTGTACTATGCTCTTTATAAATCATTAAGTCAAGCAGCAAAAGCAAAGGCTCTAAAGGAAATGAGAAAACCTAGAGCCGCACAGAAGAAAGAATGTATTCTGGGAGTTTGTGACCATGAGTAGGAAACAGAAATCAGTAAAATTATAACTTTACTTGTTTCATAAACTCGTCTCTAGGTGTGGGTTAGTTAAGCGTTAGGCTCACCCTATGGATACTCAAGGAAATAAACAGTGTTGCATCCTTTTGTAGCTTTTGTACTGATTTCGTGAAACTTGGGGTTTGAGAGATTCCAAACAGGTAATTTCAGTTAAAAACCAGTGTGTGAAAGTGAAGATGCACCGGAGGAAACACTACGGGAGTGTGTGCCGATGGATAGATGTGCTACAGATCAGGCCCACAGAGGACTGAGCACATTTGCTAACTGCTAACTGCTTATCCCTAACTGTGGATAACAAAACAGTAAACTGCTCTATCCAAGAGAGAGGGGGAGAGGGACAGTGATAGGAGAGGGGGAGGGGGAGGGGGAGAGGGAGAGGGGGAGGGGGGGAGGGGAAGGGGGAGAGGGAGGGGAGGGAGAGGAAGGGGGGAGTTAAAAATTAAGTAGACTTACCTATCAAGTAAATTTGACTAGAAAAAAATACACGGAAAGAGTCAAGATGTATTCTAGCTCACATAATTGACATGTATAGAAATAAAGCCTAGTCATTAGAGAATAACTCTGGTTAAACTGTTTCCTAAGTTGTTTTGACGGTTAGCAGGGGGTGGGTGGTTTGAAATAATAAACCTAAAACATTATTGCCAAGTCTTTAAAACCAAGGATTTAGAACAAGAAAACAAAAGAGAAAAAGGAGGGGAGAGAGGGAAGAAGGAAGAAAGAAAGAAGGAAGGAAGGAAGGGGGAGGGAGGAAAGAAAGGGAGAGGGAAAGAGGGAGGGAGGGAGGGAGGGAGGAAGGAAGGAAGGAAGAAAAGAAAGAAGGAAGGAAAAAGAAAAGAAGCCCTGTTAAACCACACTGAATTAAAAGAAAAGGAAAACTGTGCACCATGGTAAGGAGTCTTAAGGAAAAGTTAGTGAATATTATAGAGTGGTACAGAGGTCAAGGGCTAGGACAGCTGGACTGTCGGTTTCCATGCTATAGCTCAATGCCAGTGTAAGAATGAGTGGCTGCAAAGGTGACACACAACTGAATACATTTATTTCTAGCACTAATCATAAAGAGCTTGTGTGAGTTTGGAAAAATGAAAATGGGAAAACAGAAGGTAAAGTAATATTACTAGTATACAGAAATATAAATTACCCTAAATGACTCTAAAATGGACTAAAAGTCTGACTCTAAGCTTCTCCTAACCATTGCTAAGGGAGTTTAACCCATTAATTAATAATTCATATTAATGGTTAATTAAAAGGGTAGATGTTGCAGAGAACATAACTTTTAATATATGGAAAAAAGCTATCTTTGATTATTTCTCAAAAATACTGTATCTAAAATGGAAGGCACCCAACATAACTTCCTGCATCTCATCCGACAGCTGCACTTAAGATCTCTTAATACAAATCAGTGACACCAAAATAATGGTTCTCGGTTCTAAACTCCAACTTGGAAACCATAACTCTATTATATACACTTCAACAGTCTAGCTATTCCGAACACTAGTACTTGCAATGTTTTTAATAACAGTTGGGCGTGAAGTTATAATGTTTGGCAAGAGACCAATGTCAAGGCTTATAAATACAGATCTATATGCTGTCATTATTAGCCAGGAAGACAATGAAGTTAAGAAGCAGCTACAAAAAAAAAAAAAAAAAAAAAAAAAGAAAGAAAGAAATCTAAATAAATAAAATTCATTTCTGAAATAATGGCTGACTCATCTCTCTAAAGAAATACACCAAAAGCCATGCTCCACTCAAACCCAGTGCTGAAAACAGAAAACAATGAGTCGTGGATAAGAGGGGAAACTGTTCTAAGTATGGATTTGTAAGGAGCCCAATGAGAAGCTGGACACATGGGCAAAGCACCAGAATCTGCCTTCTAATAGTAACAAGTGTACTGCATTGTGACTGTGGCTGAAAACAAACTTATGTGAAAATAATTTGAGACACACTTTGCATGTGTGTGTGTGTGTGTGTGTGTGTGTGTGTGTGTGTATCTGTGTGTTAGCTCTCAGGTTATGGTGTCAGTTTATTAAAGGAAGTATTTTTATTTTATAATTATATTTATGTCCAGAGAACTTAGTGTACATTTAACCAATTTAGTCGTAAATTCTTTGCCCTTTGCCTTTTCCAGCTTTGAAATGACAGCCACAGATTTAGGATCCAGGCCCTTGCCTCCCCAGTGGGCAGATCTCATTGAGTCTGTCTTATGTAATTGGTGCTAAGCTTCTACCAGCTTAGCCAAAATACCCTTGTGTCTGAGTTAACTTGTGTGAAGGCAAGAGTGGTACACATCTTCCTCTGGACCAGCTGCCCCAGCCTGGCCTTTCACTTGATGACGCAGTAGGGGGCCCCCATCTTGCAACACAGGGCAGGCAGGAAGACCACCAAATCAATGGGGTCTAAGTGGTGGGCAGCCACCACCAGCTGAGCTTTCTTGTTCTCAAGGTGGGGACTGTACTGACCCCTGCTCGAAAGACAGGTGGTCTCTTAGGTAGGACTTCCCTTATGTCAGGAGCTTTCTTCTTTTCAATGGTTTATGTTCTAAGATCAAGAATTGACAAATGGGACTCATAAAACAGCAAACCTTCTGTAAGGCAAAGGACACTGTCAATAGGACAAAACAGCAACCAACAGATTGGGAAAATATCTTTACCAATCCTACATCTGATAGAGGGCTAATATCCAAAATATACTAAGGACTCAAGAAATTAGACTCCAACAATCAAATAAGCATATTTTAAAATGGGGTACAGAGCTCAACAAAGAATTTTGAGCTGAAAAATATCAAATAGCCAAGAAACACCTGAATAAATGTTCTTTAGTCATCAGGAAAATGCAAATCTAAACAACCCTGAGATTCCACCTCACACCAATCAGAATGGCTAAGATCAAAAACTCAGGTGATAGTAGATGCTAGCAAGGATGTGGAGAAAGAGGAACTCTCCTCCATTGTTGGTGGGATTGCAAGCTGGTACAACCACTCTGGAACTCAGTCTGGTGGTTCCTCAAAAAATTGGACATAGCATTACCTGAGGACCTAGCTATACCAATCCTGGGCATATACTCAAGAGATGCTCCAACATATAACAAGGACATATGCTCCACTATGTTCATAACAGACTTATTTATAATATCCAGAAGCTGAAAAGAACCCAGATGTCCTTCAACAGAGGAATGGATACAAAGAATGTGGTACATATACACAATAGAGTATTACTCAGCTATTAAAAACAATGACTTCATGAAATTCTTAGACAAATGGACAGAACTAGAAAATATCATCCTGAGTGAGATAACCCAATCACAAAAGAACACACATGGTATGCACTCACTGTTAAGTGGGTATTAGTCCAAAAGCTTACAATACCCAAGATACAACTCACATGAAGCTCAAGAAGAAGAAAGACCAAAGGGTGGGCACTTTGGTCCGTCTTAGAAGGAGTAACAAAATACTCACAGGAGCAAATCTGGAGACAATGTGTGGAGCAGAGACTGGAGGAGGGACCGTCTGAAAACTGCCCCAACTGGGGATCCATCTCAGGTGCAATCACCAAACGGAAACACTGTTGTGGATGTCAGGATGTACATGCTGACAGGAGCCTGATATATCTGTCTCCTGAGAGGCTCTGCCAGAGCCTGATATATATAGAGGTAAATGCTCGAAGCTAACTATTGAACTGATCACAGGGTCCCCAATGGAGGAGTTAGAAGACTGAAGGAGTTGAAGGGGCTTGTGGCATCATGAGGAGAGTGACAATACCAACCAACCAGAGCTCCCAGGGTCTAAACAGCTAGCCTGGGAATACACATGGAGGGACCCATGGCTCCACCTGTATATGTAGTGGAGGATGGCCTTGTAGGGAATCAGTGGGAGAATAGGACCTTGGTCCTGTGAAAGTTTGATGCCCCATTGTGAGAGAATTCAAGGGCAGGGAGATGGGAGTGAGTGAATGATGGGTGGGGGCAAACTCTCATAGAAGTAGGAGGAGGGGGGGATAGGATAAGGAGTTTCTGGGGGAGAAAATGGAGAAAGGGGATAATATCTAAAATGTAGATAAATAAAGTAGCCAAAAATAAAAAAATAAATAATGGAACTGGCTATTGCATTCGAGCATTAGAGACTTTTGTAAGCAATTTAATATTACCCGTATTACTGGGATTCCTTATAATTGTCAAGGACAAAGGACTGTGGAAGGGGCCCATGGAACTTTAAAACAATATCTTTATAAAATACAAAAGGGGGAGGTATATCCCTGTACACCCCCAAATTTATTTAAATCATGTTCTTTTTATTTTAAATTGTTTTAAAAATTTGGATTCCAAGGAACTTTCTGCTGAGTGTCTATGGCACCCTATAACTAGGCATACTTACGCCTAGGTGAAAGGGAAGGATCCACTTCCTGGCATATGGCATGATCCCTATCAGGTATTTAATATGGAGAAGAGAGCATGTTTGTGCTTTTCTGCAAAATGCTGAAGGAGCATGGTGGCTGCCACAGTGATAGGTAAAACATGATGATGCCAGGACAAAGAAGGATGTTGACCTGAGCTTGCCGAGTGCCCTGATAATGGTGACTGGGAAACTGTATTGGACATATGTTCCTGACACACCTTTGCTTCCCTATACCCCAGATGGGACAAGCTGCCTTGCCTCAAATTTTTAGACCTTGTGGAACGAACAACGAATCAAAAAGAGAAGTTATAATGACACTTATATATTTTTTAAATTTGACCAGTTATTCCAACTCAATCATGGACTGGTCAAGAAATCAATTCAATATTGGAAATAACAGTCTTCATTTGGAAGGCTGCTTCCAGACATTTTCAGGGACATATCTGGAAGTTAGCTGCAGTTCTCTATGATGTTATGTTAGCAAGAGATGAAGTTGGGACAGGATCTGGAATTCAAACAAGTGTTAATACATGTGTTAAGGCTCTTTTAATTGTCACGTTAAAATTACTTTTGTTTCTTTATGGTATTTAATGTAAGTTGCATTGGTTGTACACTTTCTAATTGTGCTAGTGTGTTGAAACACGGCATGTCTGCTTTGGAGGTCTATCAACCACCTTTGGTTTATTGCCCTGAGTATCACAGAACCTTGGAATTCTGAAAAAAGCTTGCAAGTACTGGAAGAAGTGAGTCAGCTTTCAGCAGAAGCAAGAGGGTAGTGGGCTTGATTATTGCTGGTATAGCTTTAATTACATGAATTGCTAGCACCACTGCTTCTGCAATTGCTTTGATACAAGAAGTTAAGACAGCTACTATTGTTAATCATTTAGCAAAAAATGTTACTAATGTGTTGAATATACAAGAGGATTTAGATAGGCTTTTGGAACAATGGATTGATGTTCTTTATCCTATTTAAATTATTGGAAAGAGGTTCAGAGTTTAAGAATAAGGAACCATCTCGAGTGTCATGCCAAATACCATTGGATTCTTGTTAGTTCTAAAATTTGCAGGGGCAGTCATTTTAATTAGGAAAAAGTTTCAGGACACTTGCAGTGTATTTGACATAATTCTAACATCTCTCAGGATGCTTTAACTTTGCATAGTGAGCTTATGAATTTAAAGAGTGCTCCTCTGCTGAGCACTGATAAAGCAGATACTGCAGGTAAAATTACCCATGGCCTAAGGTTAGTATTTCTATTTTGGTCAATCTTCAAGAATGGCATATATAGCTTTATGATGCTAGCCCTTATTGTCCTGGGAATACTTTTATTCCTGCCTATCATGTTAAAGCTTGTCTTTAACCACATCAGCATGTTAGCAGCCAAAGTACATGGCTTGAACCTGAAAATGGACCCCCAGACAGAGTTATTAAATTAATAGGCTGGCAAGCCAAGGATGGGTAAGATTCTGCACAGAGTCTTACCAATCTAAGACATAAGTGCATTGCCTTTGATAATGCATATTCCATGACAGGTAAGGAAGACATTCTTGTCAGAACAACCTAAGACAAGATCAGTCTTGTTTATGAAATAAAAAAGGGGGAGAGTCAGAGAGCCTTTAAGCCTGCTTGGCAAGAATCTGACATGGGCCAAAGACAAGGAAATGAGCTGCTTTGCAGGAACATGATACTGGCCAAGGACAAGAAAGTGAGCCTCAGGCAGGAATCTGACATTAGGCTAGAACAAAGAAGTAATTTCAGGCAAGAATCTAAATCTTATGCTAGAACAAAAAAGTAGGCTTCAATCATGAAAATGACTTTGGGCTAGGAGAGGGAAGTAGGCTCAGATATTTTGGTCATCCTGATAAGCCCTTAGAAACAGTAATCAAGGGAGTGTGCATGGAACTTTGTTTATTGCCTGGCTTGTTCCTTGACTATTTGCATCTATTGTATTGCTAGTTCCTCAACCTAGAACTGATCTCAATACTCACAAGTAATTAAAATGGTATAAAAGAAAAAGGAGTCAGAGGATTGAATGGGGGGTTTCTAGGGAGGGAAATGGGGAAAGGGGATGATATCTGTATTGTAAATGAATAAAATATCCAATAAAAAGAAAGAAAAAAAAGAAAACATCAGATCCTCTATATCAACTAAAAGCAGCTACAAAACCAAGCTACAACAACAAGAAATACATTAGACTACACTGTTTGAAACAAAGGCATTTCTAAGATATATTTTTAAATAGACTTACTTATCCCATCCAACAGCTCCTAGCTCAGTAAGAAGATCTTTGCAGAAACTGCAAGAAGGTGGTTGTACACACAACTCTTGTTTATTCTTTAAAGCAACTTCCTGTTGAAAGAAAAAATATTTTAATTGGCTAGAGAATTAAAAAAAGAGTTGTTAACTAATTACAAAAGTTCATAACACTCTCATCATCTAACAGAAATGCTCACTATTTTTAAAAGAAAACCCATGTGAAGGTCTGTTGTTGTATTGTTCAAAGACAGTGGACAATGTCAGGCACATAGCCAGAGTCTCCATGAAATAATCTAGGGAACCTGAAAAACAAGTCCCAGAAAGAGTAACACACATTTTAGACAGGTCTTACAGAGGTTAAATACTGTCTTTAACATTTCCTACTTAAGACAACTTAGACTCGTTGGTTTGGCTTTAAAGCAGATGAAAATAAAATAATCCACCTCAGAGTTCTTCTCAAACAGTCACCATTCTCAATAACTAGAAATACGCATACCCTGGTTAGCACTAAAAAGTGCCACAGAAAGTTACAAAGCTTCCTGAATAGGTTCCAGAGCTAGTGACTTCATGTGAGCACCTCTCAAGGCTGTAACTGTCAGTGAGAACACAGCCTCAGAAACAAGATCCTAAATAGAGCTGAAGTCATCAACTTTGTCTACAATTTCTGAAGAAAGGTAGGCTACAGGATCTCATTTGTATTCAGAAACACAGCCCAAATGAACAACACAATACTGTAAGTCAGGGATAAGTGAGAGGGTGTTCATTTAGCTTAAATTAATAAATGTTTCTTGAAAATTAAATGACCAACAGAGCTGTAACTTACACTCCAACGGTTAGTTGTAGTAGTAAGAGTTTAATGGGATACAGTCTTGTTCTGGTTCCCATGTTCCTATATTTACATATTAAACAATAACCAGAACAAAATTTCCCAATTTTTCTCCAGTATCAAGGGGATATGAAACAACTGTTTCTTACTCTTTTAAAGTTCCTATCATATATTCTTGGATGTAGCTTATAAGTTTGATCATCTTTATTAGGGTTTATAAGTTCATAAATCAAAATTTAAAATGTAGTAGCTGATTCTAAATAATTCTGATTCTAAGCATTTTATCAATGATGTACCTCAAAGAGTTGCTATGAGGATAAAAGAAGAGACTCAGAAGAAAGATGTAACAACTAAGTTTCCGGTAAATACCACCTTACACTATAAAATGTCACAAAGGAACTACACAATAAGAAATATAAAAAGGCTTTCAGCAGTCAGCAGCAATATTGGTATTGTGATTTTGACAAAAAAAAAAAAAAAAGGATAAGAGAAGCTTAACAAGTTAGACACAACTGTTGTGGTTTGGATCTGAAGTATTCCTCAAAAGCTCATGTGCTTAAGGCTTGGTCCCCAGTAAAAATACTACAAACTTTGGAATGGGTCATTCCCCTAATGAGTTCAGAGCTCCCCAGGCCATTGGGAAGCAAGGCCTGGTTAGAGAAAGTAGGTTGCGAGGTGGCAGGATCATGCAGGGCATATCTCATCAGTCTCTCTGCCTCCAATACACCACGACATAAGCCACTTTTCTTCTCCCAAACAATCTTCTGCCACACCAAGCAGAAACCCAGAAACTATGGGGCTACATGACCGTGAGCTGAAACTTCTGAATATAAAAGCAAAACAAGGCTCCTCTCACTTAAGTTTTCACAGGTGTCTTATCACAGAGACAAAAAATTAGTCAGCACAATAACCAAAATAAATAATTGATAAATAAATAAGTAAATGTAGTTAGAAACCAACATTTTGGAGTAAAGAGACAGGAGCATAAATGCAAAGAAAAAGCAATAATGAGAATGGAAACATTTTTATGAATTCATGATTATTCCCCTAGCTCTGTCAGCTGAAAAGAACAAGAAGCAGAAACAGCAACGAGTACTGCACACAGTTTGTAGACCACGGTATCCAACACCGCTTACCATGATAATAATGATTATTATTACTACAAATAAATCCTACAGATTTATTAGAGAGGCTGATTACAGTTCTAGAATAGAATGAATAAGTGTGTCTAGAGCAACTGGCATCACAAAGCAGGAAGATTAGGTTATATTAAAAGACCCCAGGAGGCAATATAAAGCATTTTGAACTGGCCAAAAATAGGATACTTTCAGCATCAGAAAGAAAATGACTATAATGGATTAAAGCTAATCAAACTTATAAAACTCATGGGTTAATAATGATTCTTACAGACATATTAGTTCCCTGTGGTAGTTGCTAGCACTGACTCATTATAATAAAAACTGTTTTTTAAAGAAGAGAAGCACTTACCTTCTTGTTCTAGTGTAAGCTATGCCTCATAGTAACTAAATAATGGTGAGGGTTCTTTATTCAGATATTTTTGGTTAATAAGTCGAAATGACAGTTCTGTTTTGTTTTCTTCCCCTCGCCATTTGTAACTCTATCCTTTGACAACACAGCACGCAAGCTGTGAGGTTTTATCCCCTGTACCACAAGATGTAAAATACAACTTAGTGAGAAAAACATCCTTTAAAAATGCCAGTGAAATGGTGGACAGAGACGGATCAGCAACAAATGATAAGACACATGGGTGGTAAGCTGACAGAGAATTGTTGCAGATACATCTAAGCCTACTGACCAACCTTCACCAACTGAAGGCTAAGCAGATCTTGTAAAAACCCTACAGTAACAAGTAAGTACAAAGCATTAAGTACTCATATAAAGAAATATGCTAAGTTCTGACTGGCAGATTACAAAGAAAAGTACAAAACCCAATCCAAAACAAAAATACAAAACCCCTCATTATCCTTTACCTAAATTGCTTGGGAAATGCTTAAGATTTTTTTTTTCAGATTTTAGATTAGTTACATGTGCAAAGCATCTGTAAAGACATCTCTAGGTCCGTGGAGACTATAATTATATATTCAAGGTCACTATTATTGTCTTTCTTCCCATTGTAGTGTACAAATGTGTTCATGGAGTGTGTTGGGCAAACATGTGCTACAGCACATATGTGAGTTTTAAAGGATGACTTCATGGGGTTGCTCTTCTCTTCACACTGTGGGAGTGCTGGAGCTGAACTCAGTCACCAGGCTGCACACCATGTGCCAGTCAGTACCTAAGAGCCATCTTGCCAGTCCCAATACTCAGTAGTTGAAACAGGCAAGAAGCACTTAGCTAAAGATATATAAACTGATATATTTATAAAAGACTTGATACAATCTCCAGGATTCCCTCAAGTTAAACTACTACAATATCTTCCTAAAATGTTAGGGAAGGAAGATAGATGGCTGACAAAGGCCGAGGTTAGGTCATAGTATCATGGTACTCACTGCAATTACCCCACTTTCTTTATGCTACCAAAGTCCCTTGGGACTCTGTATCTGTACAAAGAGTTACTTATATTACATGCTATTTAATTAAGTATGCCCACTTCATGCAAGCAAGAAATCTGACTTCAATCTCCATCACCTATACAAAAAGGCCAGACATGAAAGCATATCCCATAGCCCAGGTCTGGGGACATAGAGGCAGGAATATCTGTGGGTCTCAATGGTTGCCCTCACACATGTGTACACATAAAAGCATAAATACACAGATAAATACCATTTAAAACATTTCAGAAACAATAAAGACTTATTAGATATAATAAGTGTTAAAATAATTCTTACCAAAATCATCTTCAACTCCATCATGAAGCTCATTAGATCAGGAGAGTGCTTCATTCTCTAAATTAAAACATTTTCAGATAATAAGTCATGAAATGAATGTTCCATTCATTAAACTGAAATGAATGTGGCCATCTAAATCTGAAAGTGAGTAATTAGTGAAACATTTGTCATCATGTCTATTCCTGCTTACTTCATTTTGAAAGAGTGACTAAAACTTCTGTCTTTAATTTCTACTGTGATAAACACCATGACCACAAGCAAGGTGAGGGGGAGAGAGTTTGTTTCAGTTTACAGCTGGAGTCCATCTTAAAGGCTAGGAACTGCAGGTAAGAGCTGAAAGCAGAGCCCATAGAGAAACACTGCTTATAGCCTTGCTCTCCACGGCCTGCTCAGCTTGCTTTCTTATACCATCCAGGACCACACGCCCAGAGTTGGTGTCATCCACATTGGACATCCAGAACCACATGCCCAGAGTTGGTGTCACCCACGTTGGACAGAGCAATCATTAATCAAGAAAATGCAGCCGGGAGGTGGTGGCACATGCCTTTAATCCCAGCACTTGGGAGGCAGAGGCAGGCAGATCTCTGAGTTCAAGACCAGTGTGGTCTACAGACTGAGTTCCAGGACAGAAAGAGCTATACAGAGAAACCCTGTCTCAAAAAACAAATCAAAACAACCCACAAAAAACAACAACAAAAAAAAAAAAATCAAGAAAATGCCCCCCCCCCAGACTTGCCTACAGGCCATGTGATGAAATCAATTTCTCAATGGAGATTCCTCTTCCCTATAACTCAAGTTTGTGTCAATCAAGCTAAATACCAGTAACTAGAAGTACCCTATCTGTGTGCAATGTAGCGAATCATAGATGAATACCACTAACCAGGAGTACCCTATCTGTGTGCAATGTAGAGAATCATAGAAGACATCACTTAAAAGTGTGCACATGTCTCCATTCCTTCACTGAAAGACCTGACAAATATAGGAAAGCATTATTTTAAAAGGAGAAGGAGAAAGGCAGGGGAAAGAGATGCGAATGAAAAGAGAGAAACAAACTATAAAATTGTAACTTGGATACACTAGATTCTTTTAATAACAGTATATACTTTGTTTCTAGACCTTTAAGATCATGGATGCCAGCCCTTCACAACTAACATCCTAATTCAAAAAGAGAAACAAATAGTAAAATAAAAACTATTATAATAAAATGACAAAAAGGAATATACCCTAAAAAACTGAATGAAAACTTCAGAAAGCTGGTGTTCCATTCTTCCAAAATACTTTATTCTTATGTAGAATAAATGGTTACATCTTAGAATGCTTGAAAAAAAAACTGCATTTGTTTCTCTTTTACATTTGGATGCATTTCACTAGCCACGCACTGCTCTGAACACAGCTAAATGCGAATCTGTTCCACATTTTCAGAAGAGAAAACAAAGAGCCTAAGCTACCTGCGTAGCACATGAAGGCAAACCATTCCCATGACACGGCTCTGGTGGACCATATGCCTATAGAGTAAATCTTATACCACAGCCGCTTCTACACAGAACAACTTGTATCAAAGCCCTGCGACCCACAGTCCAGCAGCTACACCCAATTCAGCACCTTGTTTGATAATCGATGTTGACTGGAATGCAGCCACACCCGCGCGGCCTTTGCTGATGGCTCTTAAGGCCCTGCTGTCAGAATAGAGCATCACAACTGTGGCAGGGCTTAGCTGTTCACAAAACCTGACGATTTAACTACTGTCTTTTATAAAAAGTTTGTTGACTGCTTAGGTTGCATTTACTGATAACAGTATAAGAGAAAAATAGTAACTCTCAACTGAATCTGGGAAATAAATAAGAAAATAAATAAATAAGGGTTTGAGGGCTTTCTTTGACCAGCTGGAAGGAAGGAGAAAAAACTCCAGGGCAACTACTTCAGGCCTCTTCCTTCAGAATAAGTACAGAGAAGGAGAGCTATTTGTCCCACTGTTTGCTTAGCGCCTATGAACAAATTTCTCAGGCTAAACAATGGACTCATTCTTAAAGGATAAGGGAAAAGAGAAAACAGACATAGTCTCAACATTCCATTAAAGTGATGCCGCGCTTACACAGCTAGCACAAGAGCTCACATTCCTCAGCTCCGCAGTTCATCCTTGCACTGGTCTGTGCCTCAATGATGCAATATGGAGAGTGAGCACCCTTGTCAGTCACCACACATAACTTATCTTTAACACACAATCAATACAGAACACCAGGAAAACCACTCAAGAGAAAAGATCATCCAGAGAAGTGCAGTTCTACCAACATGTATTCTTCTACAGGAGACAGTCTGCTATTTTCATCTATTTCAGTAACAATTGCTTTTGCAATGTTTCTATAATCTTTAAGAACTTTTCAGGTAGGGTACAGCAAATACTAAGAATAACTCAGTTAATGCTGCCTAGCTATCTCCTTAGTCACCCTCAGCTCCTCAGCTCCTCTCCTTACAAAAGGTCACATGGACCTAAACAATTTCCTTTTGTCCTTTCCTGATCACAGTCTAGAACTACAAACCCCATCACTGCCAAACAACTTACATCTTATATTCCTATCACCACTCTTTTCAGGAGAGAAGAAACCCGGGAAATACCACATAGGGACATGATGCATATAAACCTGGTGATGTTTGAAAACCTAAAGTCTCAAGGCTGCAAATCAATTTCAAACTCCAAGGTTGCCTTGAGATCTGCTGAGGATTCCAGAAAACATTTTATGTAACATGTAATGATTAAAGCTCTTGAAACTTGTAAAACTCAACAACTAACAAACCCCTTGTTTGCAGACCAGGGCTTTAAGGAGTAAATTTAGAAATAACTATCCTCATTTGAAGTGTAAGATTTTTAACAGACTTACCTGTTGGACTATTTGATGGTATTCATTAAGTATATTTTTCAGCTGCCAGCTACACAGTAATCTAAAATGTTAACAGAAAATAGTTTATGCATTGTTTGTTATTACAAGGAGAAAATGTCTTTGAATGCTAACAAACATGTACATACAATCAAAAGAATCATATAAGCATAATTCTGATAAGTAAATAAAACCATTACCTACGCATACTGCGGAATGTCTCATCTTCAAAATGCCAGTATGAATTTTACTTCAGACAAAAAAAATCTGCTATCAGTAAGCAGCAGATTATTAATGCATCTTTGCTAAACTATAACATAGCCAAATAAAAACTTCCATTGAACTAGACTCTTCATCACAAGAGGCAGACATAATACACAGTTTGGATCATAATATATCAAATTTACACTTGAAAAAGCTTATGGTACAATATATCATCCAAATTCTAGATTAATATAAGTGAACAGATATTTTTAATTATACAGGTAATGATAAGTCCATCGCCACCAGCTCACATCAACTCTATACAGATTTGTGGTGACACCAACAGCTTCTGATGAGCTGTTCCTGCCCACATCAATTATACTCTGAACACCCGGGCCAAGGCAACTGAATGGTTCTCCACAAATTACTAAATTATACATATGCAGTAAATATCTGTGGTAAGCTGGGAAGTGGGGTAGGGGGATCAAGTCTTCTAGCTGTTTCCATTGCCCCTTAAATCCTAACTTGTTAGGGAAGTGTACACAATTGTTGCTACTGCTTTCAATAAAAGCAAACAGAGTGTGTTAACTGTGAAAAGTCATAGGGCTGTGATTCACTAAGACAAATTGGTTTGGAAGAATCAGAATGTGTTGGGGATACTGGCACTATGCTGATAAGCACTTCAGGCAAAACTGAAGTCAGGAGAATCATGGCGTCTCTAGCCACCAGTGCCACTAACATATCTATACAAACAGTACCTCACCTTGCCTTCCTGAGCTGCAGGTCTTTAGGCAGAACTATTCTGAGGTGGAAGTCGCTTCCCTGTGAAAAAGAAAAGTACAAATTCCTTCTTTCACTTAATGCTAAAAAGTTAAGTCATATAAAACATATTTTCCTATATTTACAAAGGAAATCAAATTTAGCTAAACTTTAGCTAAATTTAGCTAAACTTTAGCTAAATTTAGCTAAACTAAACTAAACTAGGTTTTTAGATAAAACAACTACTTTTAAGGCCTGCAGAGATGTCTCAGTAGGTAAGCATGCTTGCTGTACAATAGTGAGGAGCAATCCCAGTGCACATGAACAAAGCCCGGAACCCAGAGCTCTGTACACTAGGCCTCCAGCCTAGCTCCAAGATTAAGAGACCATGTCTCAAAACAGCCAAGAATGATAGAGCAGGATAGCCAGGGTCCTCTGCAGTCTACATGTTCATGAGTATGCCCACCCACACATATACGTATGAGTACCACACATATATTTATACACACACACACACACACACACACACACACACTCCCCCATGCACTCTGTAACAATTTCATATAGTGAGCCTTTAATAAACAAGTAATATACTAATTTTTAAATCTAAATATTCGGTAGTTATACAAATTTTACTCAGGAGTCTAAGGAAAAAGTATTTTCTAAAAACACACACAGTTTCCCTTTCTTTCAAAAGTGAATAAGTAAACAGTCTAAACTCTGTAGCTTAAATGCTGTGATACATGAGAATCTGAGCAAAAATAAGCAGGAAAAGACAAACAGAAATGTAATCTTTTACTCCAACAATATAAAATGAAAAGAGTAATAAAATTCTTAAAAAACAATTACTGTGTGGAATTTTAGCAGACTCCCTCAAAGCAGATTCCAAACCAGAGGAACACAATTAAATGCACCCCATAACCTTTACTTTCATGGTAATATCACAGTTCTGACTTTCATTACATTTAAATGTCCTTTAAAAAAATGAAACAAAATGTACTACTGACCTTTTCAAAAGGTCAAGTAACAATAATTCACTATTTCATTAAAGTACTAAAAGGTATTATGTAGTAACTCTAGCCTAACTTTATAGACACCCCCACAAACAGGTGTAAGAATGGTAGAAAATTCACCATGTACATGAAAACAGCAAAGCAATTCCACTTTACCTGAAAGAATAAACGCAAAGTTCCATTTGGGGGAAATTCAGTCACTGTAAAAGGCCAAGTGTCACAAATGGGTCAACACTTAATTATTCCAAGAAAATCTACAAAATAACCATTTCTGTAGTTAAAACATCTCAACAGTATTACTCTTTCTCAGAAAGCAGATTTTTCCAGTTTCCAGATAACAAAAGTACTAAGAGTTTCTAAATCTGAATGTCCTGACATATACTCCCCCAAAAATTAGGGTGATTAATAATATAAGCAGACAAAATGCCCCAAAAAATACTATATCTGCAACCAGAAGTCAGAGAACACAATAAATCTGTAATTAATTGTAACAGGGATAAAAATCACTTTTGAGTAGAGCTCATTCTGGGTTCCAAGAGCAGTGAGAGTTAAAAGTGTTATTTTTAAAAATCACTGAAGAAAGAATACATACAAAAAGACTAACAAAGACTTGTAGGAGAACCAAGCAGTGACAATAAGGAGAAGATCTAATATAAAACACAAGGAGAGGCTGCTGGTGGCCATGACCATCACTCTTAGCACTCAGAAAGATCATACAGGGCAATGCTGAGTTGGAGGCTTTCCTGGACCTCATAGTGAGATACTATTTTTTTTTTGTTTTGTTTTGTTTTGTTTTGTTTTGTTTTTCAAGATAGGGTTTCTCTGTGTAGTCCTGGCTGTCCTGGAACTCACTCTGTAGACCAGGCTGGCCTTGAACTCAGAAATCCGCCTGCCTCTGCCTCCCAAGTGCTGGGATTAAAGGCGTGCGCCACCACCGCCCGGCTGTAAGATACTATTTTTTAAAAAGGCAAAAAGAAAGAGTCAAGGAGATATCTGAAAACATTTCAGAGCAGCAAAAGATTGGGCAGAAACACTCTTTGGAAACTGCATGTAAGAAAATAATAACCAAGGGAAACTGAAGCTTTTATGACAGGAATCAGAACCTACCACGTATAATCCCTGCCACAAACCCTCCCCCAAATAAATCACTAAATAAACTGCATTTTCCTTTACCAACAGAAGAGGCTATTCTTGAATCAGAAATTTCACAAACTTTTGCAAACAACAAAACACTCACACACCCAAAGATCTGTGGCCCCAGTCCAAAGGAGCTGTGACACAAACACAGACATGAGAAGCAAAGGGTAACACTGGAGCCCAGGAGAGCAGAACCCAGAAACACACAACAGCTATATACGGACTACAGTATCAGGAAATGAACATTTCAAGACTGAAATGACTAAAAACCAAGACCAGACACTGAAAGAAGCTAAGACTAGAAAAAAAAATTAAGCAAATCAAAATGACATTAAGATGAGAGAGTAAGTTTAAGCATGCCAAGGAAGAATGGAGTTAAACAAAATTTCATAACTGTGGAAATAGCAAGAAAAATGCCAAGTGACCATGAAAAAAATGTGGTTGAATAGAAAGTGCCAGAGAAAGTCCAATACACATGCAACAGGAGACCCTGAAATAAGGAGATAGTAAAAAGGATACTTATGATCATAGTCTAACTTTACCATTCTGGAAGTTCCCACACGAAAATGGACATAAGAAAAACTACTCATGATAATCCAGTCTGAATAAGAAATATCAGAATTTAAAAATAAGGAGAAGAGGCCAGAGAGATGCTTCGGTGGGTAAAAGGACTTGCCATCAAGCCGAGGGAGTTCAATCCCTGTCTCATGGTAGAAGGAATGGCTCATCTTCCTCTTACCCTCTGACCTCCAGATTACATGCTGTAGTTGCATGTACCCCCATACACTCATAAAATAATGTAATTTTTTAAAGTAATGAAAAATAAATGAGGCTTTTAAGGAAAATACTGAAAGCTGGGATACATAGATTATACAAAACAGTCTTGTTTTGGAAGGAGAAAGCTGAGGAATGAAGCTATGGCTTTACACACAGTAAAACTCATTCTACCACAGAACTAACTCCCAGGTTTAGTCTACAAAGAAGTCATTCAGCTCACTCAATCCTGGTATCGTCCAACCAGGCAAAGTAGAACTCCTTGGAATATAAAAACCATTAAATACAGCACCCAGGAAAGTATTGTTTCACTAGTACAACTAAATTAAGCTCTGCTCGTGTTTAACAAACATACAAGGAAACCTTAAAACAGTTGAACTCTCCTCAAGTAACTTAACTATCACTTACAACAAAAAACATTCACAGTGGGTATCCTAACAATGTGTATTTGACATTCAAAGAAGAAAAATACAGCCCAGAATGGGGAGATAAATCGAGAGACACAATATAAAAACGGCATGTATTACAGAATCCAAGGGAAACTAGCTGCCATCTTATGAAGGTAGTCACGTACATTATGAGACCATGAACTGAAGCCTCTGGACAGTATCTGTGTGGGGAGTCTTGAAAACAAAGTCTCTACCACTATTTAACTTTTAGATAGTCAAAGTCCTTGCAAGGATCTTTATTGGAAGTTCATGAGAGAACTTGATCAGTTTTCATCAACCAAGATGCTTCCAAATTCATGATTCGGGGAAACAAATAATTACTTTGTTGTTTCAAGGCTTAGAAAAGTGAAGCAGTGAGAGGTAACCAGTACAAGAAGCATCATCACAGACCCAAAGGGCATTAACTGTAAGGCCAACAGGAGCTGGGGAGATGTCTCCATAAATAAAGCACTTGCCTTGCAAACCTAAGGACTGAAGGTGGGAGCTGAGACCCTAAATAAAAGCTCAGTTCTGGGCAAGCAAAGATAAAGCATCTCAGGGACAAGATGGTTGACAAGACTACATAGAACTGTCAAGTCTATGTTCAGCAAGAGAGCCTACTTAATAAGTAATGTGAAAAGTTATTGAGGCAAACATCCAATGTAAACTTCTGGACTCCTACACACACACACACACACACACACACACACACACACACACAGAGGGGTGGAGGAGGAGGGAGAGGGAGGAAAAGAGTGAGAGAGAGACAGAGAGAGAGAGAGAGAGGGAGAGAGAGAGAGAGAGAGAGAGAAGCACAGAGAGACACATCACACACCATACACATACACCATACATACATACAATACACACACACCACACACTCACACATACCACACATATAACACATATACATAACACACACACACACACACACACACACACACTCCCACATACACATCCTATACAAAAAAGAGAAAGACAGAAAGAGGGAATATCATAAATAACTTTGTAAGCCAATATATTCAGAAACTTAGATGAAACTAATTCCTTTACACAAACTATCAAAGCTCACTCAAGACAAAAGGGCCTAATAATAGAGAATACTGTCGCTGGCTGATTTGGGACAATGCAAACAAAATAAAGGAAGCAATACTCACAATCACATGTCAAAAGAAGATGGGACAGCTATTCCTTACAACAAAGTGACAATTCATAGATAGAAAGGCACGATAGAGTTAGAAAAGGCTTGAAAGATTTGGCACCAATCACTATTATTTAGCTATTTAAGCCAAGAGTTTAGAATTGAAAAGCTACAATATACAAAGATCATATGGAACTTGGGAGTCTTGTGAAAGAGTTGGGGGAAGGACTGAGAGACTTGGAGGGGACAGGGACTCAGGTCTCCACAAGAATACCAACAGACTCAACTAATCTGGACGCTTGGGGGCTCCCAGAGACTGAACCATCAACCAAAGAGCAAGCCTGGGCTGGACCTAGGCCCCATACACAAATATGTAACAAAGTACAGATTGGTCTTCATGTGAGTCCAACAACTGGAATGAGGGCTGTCCCTGACTCTGTTGCCAGCCTGTGGATCCTGTTCTCCTAACTGAGCTGCCTTGTCTGGCCTCAGTGGGAGAAGATGTGTCTAGTCCTACAATGGCTTCAGGTGCCTGATAGGTTGGTTCCAGAGAGGGAGGCTGCTACTCCTCAGAGGAGATGAGGAGTGGGGATAGGGGAGGGGCTACATGAGGGGAGAATGGGGAAGAATGATCAGGATGTAAAGTGAATAAATAAAAAAATTAATGGGAAAAAGGAACTAATAAATAAATAAATAAATAAATAAATAAATACTGCAGTACGTAGGCGAAAGAACCTCACCGAAAAGTACTTGTTAATTTCAAAAAAAAAAAAAAAAAACTGGCAGAAGTCACACTAACCTGGTAACTGGCATTATGAATATCAACACTGGGAGTAGCTGACTTTATGTGCCTTGAGAGGAACATAGCATGGTTTCTGGGTGCCCCTAACCAAATACATTACCAGATTTAATGGTGAGAAAATATCAAACCTAATAAGCTGAACTCTTAAAAATAAATTTCAAGTTAACAAAAACACAGACTAAGAACTGCTCCAAAATAAAGAGATAAGATAATTAAATACTCCATGAAAATTTACATCAGACAGCAGTTGTAGCAACTGTACTGAGATTAGGAGATGAATGCGAAATTATTTAGAGATAAAGCAGCAAGAAATAGATCTATGATTTAATCTCAAGGGGTCAGGAAAGAGTGAGCACAGGACCAACCACAATCACACTCGGGATAAAATCAGTTGTGCTGGATAGCTTTTAGACAGTGCTTAATACTTAAGAAATAAAAAATTAGAAAAAACTAGAAATTATCTACATCAAAGATTAATTTGTTTCCAGTCTAATTTGATGGCTATAATTGTTTTCTAAAGGGCCATTTGGAAATACAAGCAAGTGACCTAAAACACTTTCTGTCCTGTATAACACTTGCCTAGCATGTTAATGGCTACAGGTTCAATCCCCAGAACAGACAGATATGCTCATGCTGGTGCACAAATACACACACACACACACACACACACACACACACACACGAACTTTCCTGAATGTTTCTGTAAAAGTGAAAAACATTTTAACTGGATATTTCAACAGTTAAGCAAGAAGAGGTGGCTAACTCGTTTCCTTCTATGGTAATAAATCTTAGGCATTTTTTGAAGGCTCACATGGTTTGAAAACCCCTAAGGAAGCCCATGCATCCTGTGTGTATATTCATCACATAGCATTTTCTTAACTCCCAGTAATGGCTAGCGAAAAGTTTTACTATGAAGAAAATTTCATAACTGCTCAGTATTCTAAGATTGTTGCTGCAACACACATGGAAATTAATGACTCCTGTCACTAAAGGGCAAGTTACACAAAGCTGAGTTTAAGATTCAGATGAGAAGTCCATAGTCGAAATCTTAAATTAAAGTAATTTGTTGTATCATGGGGGCTGGGGCTGGGGTGAGATTTTCTTTTTAAACAGCCAGAGTTTCAAGGGTAACTTGATGCTGTCATAGTCAAAGTAGTTACTTAGCATCTCTAAATTTCCCAGGATTTGATTCAGCTATAAAATGATGCGTTTTGATTTTTTCTGTTTAAGTTCCGCTTACTAGCGAACCCTGAGTGCTCTGTAAATTTCAAAACCGTGAGTGTAGTAACACGTCGCTGTCCTGAGTGTTGAACTCTGGTTAAGATTTACAGAACTGCACCTCCCTCTTCCACCACCAGCCAGGCACGGGCGAGCCGCCCCGCCCTCCCTGTGTCGTTCTGCGGCGCCACCCGCGACCGCGCATGCGCAGGGCATTGGGCGCCGCTTCTCCATTCTCTGCTACGCTCGCCCAGCCAGCCAGAGACGCCGCGGTCAGGCTGTGCCACGAGTGACAGGCTCTTGCGCCACAGAACGACCCCGCAGGGTACCTGAGCCGAAATGAATCCCTCATATACAGTTTTCTCCCGGTTCTGAGGAAGCAGCAGCGGGAAATGGCGCAACAGGTTTGCTTCTGTGTCAGCCATGGCGCGCAGGAATGGCCGCCGCACATGCGCACTCAGCGGAGGGACGGGGCGGAAACCCGCTGTGGCGGGAAGTCTGGAGATCCCAGCAGTGATGGGTACCGCTGCCCTGACTGTACAACGCGTCTCCTTAGAAGCAGGGGAAGGAAGATCACTCTCAAGTTCATAGCTCTGACTGATCAGGATTATTCTGACCTTGACTGTCAAAAATAAAAAACCAACAAAATCCTCTTGTTGATTTTATTGAAGACTGATGCATCTCCAAAGCTGACTTTCCTCCCCAGAGAGAGGTTTTACAGTGTACCCATAGCATGCTGTCTTTACCCTGACCCTGGCCATCACCTCTCCTGTTCTTGTGTTTGCTCTGGACTAGGTCTCCTGTATACTCCCAGTATGCCCTTCAACCACATGCATATGTAAATAAATTGTACATTCAATACATCATGTATATTGTGTGCTGATTCAGTGTTGTACCATGTTTAATTAGATATATTTAAAAGAAGCCCATGTAAATTGAGAAAGTTTCAATTTATTCCTGAGGTAGTATACTCCCCAAAACAGTAAAAACATGAAAGGGATTGACAGACTTGCTGAGTTTTCTCTGACAAACTTTCCTATACATTCTGCTAACTTAGGGATAGTTACTCATTCAATCTTATTACTAAGTATAGATTTAAGAAACTTGTTAATACTTATATGATTTAGTATTACAATAAGTCACTTTTGATTTTATTTTTAAGATCACTGTAATATGCCAAAGATGGTGCAAAGATGAACAAAATATTCTTCCTTCCTATTCTAACTATTCTCATTGTAGATTGGATTTTAAAAGATTAATAGCTTGGCAGAATTTGTCACAATATTCTGGATGCTTAGAGAACATAGGAATGCTGTGCCTACTATGTTAGGTTGCACTAAGACAGTGGTTCTCAACCTTCCTAATGCTACTACCCTTTACTGCAATCCCTCATGTTGTGGTGACCCTCAACCATAAAATAATTTTGTTGTTACTTTGTAACTGTAATTTTGCTACTGTTATGAATCATACCATAAGTGATTTTGTAGAGGTTTGCCAAAGAGGTCACAACCAACAGGTTGAGAACCTGAAGAGGAACTTTGGAACACTTGTCCCACCCCTACCCCCAGCAACCATGGAAGAGGCTAATTAACATTCCTTAGTCAGAGGACACTTGCTGGATTAACATTCAGAGGAGGAAGGAAGAGACTGATTAACATTCCTCAGACCTCATGGAAGGGAACCCACCTGTGGGTGGGGAAGGCCCAGAGCACATTCCACAGGACCAACTCTTACCACTTACAGACAAGGGCGGTCCTTGCCATCTCATTCCTCAAAGACCAATCAATTTTAAAGTCACACTGTTCTGCCAATCATATTGTGCCTAGTCACCATTTCTTTAGTTCACCCCTTAAACTGTATAAAAACTGACCAAATGGGCTGCTTGGGGTCACCACTCCACCTTCAGTGTAGGACGGCCCTAATGCATTGGATCATTAAAATTCCTCTTGCTTTTTGCATTGGTTTATGTCTCCATATGGTTCACTCAGTGGGTCTCCAGTAAGCTAAGGCTCCCCAAGAGTCTTACAAACCACTGTGATAAGACTTTCTCAAAATGTAACTCAAATTGGCATAGTGTCTGCACTAAAAAACTTACACAACTTTATAAAAGTATTACAGCTCTGAGGAGAAAGGTTTCCCTAATGCAAGTGTTGCAACTCTGAGGGGAAAGGTATCCTGGAAATCTGGAGGCAAAGAATATCACAAAATCACACAATACAACAAACCTCACACAAGAAGTTTATTAGAAAAAATAAAATGCAGGAGGGTGTCCGTATCTGCTTGGGAAGAAGCAGCAAAGAACTAAGTTAGAAACAGGCTTTACATAGGGATTCTTCGGGAGTTTTCCAGGGTGGGGATTGGTGGCATTTCAAGTTTGAGCTTTGGATTAGCTCAGGAAATAATGGGTTTTCAAGCTCAGGAGTTGGTAGGTTTTCAAAACCTGGAAGTGAGCTAGGACTTTTTACCCTACAGTTAAGGAAACAGAAGATTGACACTGATGGATTCAGGACATACCACCTTGGCATTTGAATAACCAACAAAACATAGAGCAATCCAATCACTCTGCCCACCCCCACCCCACCCCCCCAGGGCAGCTCCTGAAATACTCACTTCAGATTGCCTTCTCTATGCCTGAAATAAACAACACTCCTTGACTCTGAAGAAACAGAAACATGGAGAAGCTACATATGAATTGCTAAAATTGCCCCAGTTTGTAACCATTAGATCATACCTCCTTAGTATAGTCATACTGTCTCATTAAAAAAAAAAAATTAGGTTTTTATATTGCTTTGAATCTGAGCTTGTTTGGTTTTTATGCCATGTAAATTGTATTAAATGAATTTTTATGCTTTTGTTAATTTGTCTTTTATATACTCTTTTTTTCCTGAATTTTCATCATGGATAATTTTAACCTAGCATTACTTTCTCACATCTTCCTAAAGTATCTGCAATAGAATTTTTGTTTCAGCTCATGCTGTACAAGTTTTCTGTGGGAAACTTGTACAACAGTTTAAAGGCTGTTTTTTACTGTTTAACTTATTGAAAAAAGATGCTACTATGGTCTGTTTTTTGTTTGTTTGTTTGTTTGTTTTGCTGTGTACTGGGAACATCAAAGTTTTCTTTATTTTCACTCAAGAGTTGTGCTGTAGTTTTAATTATTTGTAGTACTGTGTATTTTGACCTAGGATCTGTCTCCTCACCATGGGACCATTTTGGCCAAAGTAGGATCCAGCTCAAGGGGAGGTCCCAAGGTCTGACACTATTCCTGAGGCTATGGAGTACTCACAGAAAGGGATCTATCCTGACTGCCCTTATTGGGTCAATAAGCAGCTGAAAGATTCAGATGCAGATATTTGCACCCAACCAATGGACAAAAGCTGCTAACCCCTGTGGTTGAATTAGGGAAATGCTGAAAGAAGCTGATAAGGAGGGTGACCCTGTCTGAGGACCAGTAGTCTCAATCTGCAACCCCGAGATAGCTCAAACACTGGACCACCAGCCAGGCAGCATACACCAGTTGATATGAGGCCCCCAACACATATACAGCAGAGGACTACCAGATCTGTGTTCAATCAGAGCTGATGCACCTAACCCTCAGAGATTGGAGGCCCCAGGGAGTTTAAAGGTCAGGTGGGGTGGGGGTAGAGGGTAAGAACAGACTCTTGGAGACAGGAGGTTAGGTTGGAGGTATGGAATGTAGAACAATTGGAGGGTAGAAGGGGGGAAATTAAAATCTGGAGTGTCAAAAACTAACTAACTAAATAAATAAATAAAATGTGTAACCTCATCAAGTACTTTATACCTTTTTTTGCTAAGACCTACCATTTTCAGAACGTCAATACTTACTCCACATCACCCTGCTTTTCATGTGGAAACTTTAACATTCCTTGAACAATCTTCTCAGTTGCTTTTTATAGGAATTTTTTTGTCTTCTGAAGTTATTGATATGCTCGACCACTTAGTATACTCCCTGGTTCAGCATTAACTATTTGTGAAATATCTTATTCAATTCAGGCTGCTATCACAAAGGTACCATAATTTGGGTAGCTTCTGAGCCAAAGAGATTTATTCCTTTCTGTTTCCATGTAGAGAAAGCCTAGAATCAAGACTTAAATTCTACATTCGATATTCATAATATCCAGTGGAGTGTTGCCCTCAAGAAACTAGTCTTTTCCCTATAATCTTTGTCAACTTACTGCGGTCATTGACTCCTTGCCTCTGAAATCTCATTATGAAATTAATAGGAATTTCACAAAAATGTGTTGATGAACACTAGCTCATTTTAAAGAGAAATAGTCTTGTTATTTTCATGGTGAATAAATGTCTAAATGAGCATTTCCCAAAAATAAATCCAGTAAGCTAAGACATCTATCTGCTATCAAAACAAAAATATTACATAAAGACTTATTCAGTGGTCCAACCACTAGGCTGAGATGTTCTAGACTGAGAATTGATGCCATCTTCACTTCATTGTTATAAGCTATTGTTTACAAGAAGCACAGTAAAAATGGACTACTGAGAATACTCAGGGTATTTGAACATTAGAAAACAAAGGAACTACCTCTATCCCCATAAGTAAGATTTAACTTTGGGGGTATCTCTTACAAGCTATGTAACTATACACTCCAAATTTCAAGTCTTTTTCTTTAAACATTGTAGTTCTGGAAAACTGAATGTTGTAACTTAAAAAACTCACAAAAAAGCATTGTAATGAAAGAAAAATTTAACTAGAATTGTGTATTTGTGATTTGAATAGGAAGAACCCCATCTCATTCTCTTTCTCCCTCCTCACCCTCGATCCCTCCCCCCTTTCTCTCTTTGTGTGTGTGTGTGTGTGTGTGTGTGTGTGTGTGTGTGTACATCATCTTAGTTCTTGCTACGCTCAATCACTTAGTATATTTTCTGGTACTGCATTGGTTACTTACTGAAGGTCTTTACCATAGAGGAGAAGGATCAAATAGATGGCAAATTTAGTTAGAATTTGTTCCCCCGTATCTCCTCTAATTCTGAGATGCCCACAGAAAACGTCCTGAGCCATTCTCAGCAGCCCACCCAGGGAGGCCTCCAGCTCACTAACTAGCCCTAAATGGTATACAAAGGCCCACCATCCAACAGCTGAGCAAGGCCTTTTCAAAGAATTTTAAAAATGGCCAGTCGTTATGTCCTCCAGTCATCATCTGATACCCCCAGTACATGACATTAATAATTGACTTTGTCCTAGAAGTGTTGGTATTCAATTGTCATCAGTGGAAGAAGACAGGACACCTGCAGTGACTTTAGTGGGATTGTTAACTAGAGAGATTGTTCAAGTCTGATGAGAAGAGAACTGAAGGCAGAAGTGTGGGAGATACCAAAATTAAGACTGAATGGAACCATTTAAAGGTCTTAGAAGACTGGAAAAGCAAAACTATAATATTTCACTAAGCATGACACTGTCATTAAAAAGGGGTGGGGGGAGCTATTCAAGATTACATCGTGAGTTACGGTGTGGTAGGCTACACAGAGGGGGAAACTGTTGACAGTTACAGGGTGTTTGGACCCTGTAATCATTAGTCTTCAGATTTCCTTATTGCAAAACACTGATTAACTCAAAATAGCACTTTGTTCTTGCTTCTTTTCTATTCAGAAATGTAAAAGTAGCTCATAAATTGTAGTGTAGTGAACAATTTTGATATTTATTTTCAAGTTTTAATTTTTGAAAACAGCATGCTCATAAGAAACAAGCTCTCATGCTTGCATTTCACCCAAATTTGGCTGGTGACTCTCTGGTATTCTATCACATCAGACCAAAACTCTTAGAGAAGACTTTACTGCCAGGTGATTTCTGGATAGTGAGTGTACAACCTCCACAGATTTATAGTAATGATTCCTGCTGTACTCTACATATACTTGGGGAATTTGCAGCAATAAACCAACGGTACTAATTTAACTTGAACAAGCCCTGGATTCTATCTAAACACACAACAACAACAACAACAGCAACAGCAGCAAAACAAACAAACAAAAAAACTACAACACAATATACACCAAAAATAGGAAGGATGGGAGGAAGGGATGGAGGAGAGGGGAAAAAATGGCATAAAAAACCCCTTAAGAATTAGTCATTAGATCAGTGTATAACATCATAGAGAGCAATAAAGAAACAGTTTTAAGGTGAGCATTATGGCACACCTACAATCCCAGAACTTAAGGTCTGCAGAAACAAGATGGAGAGCTCAAGGTCAGCCTGGGCTACATGCCAAGACCTTGATTAAAAAAGTAAATGATGATGATGATGATGATGATGATGATGATGATGATGATGATGAATGATGATGAATGATGATGAGGAGGAGGAGAAGGAGAAGAAAAAGAAGGAGAAGAAGGAGAAGAAGAAGAAGAAGAAGAAGAAGAAGAAGAAGAAGAAGAAGAAG
>JANHMN010000007.1:73010018-73064265 GCA_030674055.1 Rhabdomys pumilio | reverse complement strand
GAAGGAGAAGGAGAAGGAGAAGGAGAAGGAGAAGGAGAAGGAGAAGGAGAAGGAGAAAGAAGAAGAACTGATAGCCACCCTACTCTCAGGTAGTAAATTCAGACCACAAGAAAAAAGACATCTGAACCAACTCTAACTAACACTCCTGGAGTAGACCGACTAAAAGGTGTGGGCAGAACTGTGTTCTGTGGCCAGGAAGGGCCAAACCTTGAGAACTGTCACTCTGGGAACCTGATAATGACATGGGGATGTTTCCCCACGTGAAGGTTTACAGCAACATGAGTAAAGGTTAGACCTCAACAGCAGCTCTGGGGCAGTGCTGACTCCTTTCCCCAGAAGATGCATAGCAATGATTGGAGATACTTGCATTGTCACAACGTGTGCATATGCATATGTGAATACCACTGGTATGTATATCACAGAAGCTACACATCCTATATTCATAGGGTGAACCTTCTCTAGAGAGTGCCTTGGTGAGAAGCCCTTCTCTGTAGGCATAGGTGCTGAGACTCCCCAGTTTGGCTTGGCTTTCAGCCTTACTTCAATCATCAGACCCCATATCCACATATGCATCTTCTGTGCATGCTGGCTAGG
Organism: Rhabdomys pumilio; assembly: GCA_030674055.1. Taxonomy (NCBI): domain Eukaryota; kingdom Metazoa; phylum Chordata; class Mammalia; order Rodentia; family Muridae; genus Rhabdomys; species Rhabdomys pumilio. The sequence goes on along the minus strand of JANHMN010000007.1, from coordinate 73,063,671 downwards.
GTTGGGTTCAGTGTACTGTGCTGACAAACAATCTCAAAACTTAGTGCTTTCATAGAAGAAACATTTATTTCTTACTCTTGCTACATTCCAACAAGTTGACATGTTCTTGGCACAGGGAGCCTGGCTGATAAAGACTCCATTGCGACCCAGTTCCATAAAGGAAAAATAAGGAAGAGATAAATCAAGACTGGACCTAATGGCCTCTAGAAAGTCATTTCTGCTTATATTTCATTAGCTATAATGACTACCAGGGCCATTCTTTCCTTCAAGGCAGCTTAATGTTTGCAAGTCCTGAGTGCTCAGAAGAAGAACCGGGGCATTTGGTTAACAACTCTCATAAATATGCTAGTTTACAACTTTGTAGATCAGTATTTAATTTCTACCAGGGTTATTAATTGAGGAGATAGTAAACGATCATTGTTGTGTAACACACTGTATTAGGTCACATTTTATGCATATACATAACAGCTGTATGCACACCGCACAGAACTACATGGAAAGAAGAAAATTTAATTGATGGTTGAGAAATATTTTATTAATGAATTTCCTGGAGCTCAAACATAGACTGTGGGTAAGGTATTCATCAGATAAAACAAGCTCTTCTGCAAAGACGACAAAGGAAATTACAACAGTGTTAAGTGGTTTGGATGTCTGGGGATGTTTCTACCCTCAGAAATGTCTGATTTTGCTTTCCGTTTCTGTGATAGACATTGTTATCAGAAACCTGGGAAAGGAAAAGATCTATTAGGCTTACAGGTTACTGTCCATTACTGAGGGAAACCAAGGCAGTAACTCCAAGCAGAAACAAAAGTAGAGACCATGGAGTAATTCTGCTTACTGCCTACTCCCCCAGGGTTTCTCAGATATCTCTTTTATACATCCCAGGCCCACCTTCCCAGAGACAGTACCACCATATAGTTGGCTAGAGCAGGCTCTGTCAATGAACAATTAAGAAAATGCCACATGGGCATGACCATAGGCCAGTCTGATCTGAAGAATTCTTCAGTTGTGATTTCCTCTTCCCAGGTGACTCTAGGTTTGTTTCAAGTAGACAGATGAAGCTAAAAATGATCAGGGAAGAAAGTAAGGGTTAAGGTTAGGGAGGTAGAAAAGAATCACATGGAGAGAGTCTCAAATGGTGGCTAAGACAGTAAGATTTTGTCTTAACAGCAATTTAAGACTATTGGAAGAGGGTTTTGTAGCAAGTAATAAAATATATATATATATGATAAACAAACAAACAAAGAGTTTTTAAAAGGCCATGGATTTGAAGGAGAGTGTGAAGGTGTAAATGGAAGGGGTTTGGAGGGAGAAAATGGAAGGGAGAAATGCTGTAATGAAATCATAACCGCCCAAGTAAAATAAATACAAACACCCAAAGAAAAAGATTTTTGTTGTTTTTATTGCTGCCGCCACCGCTGCTGCTGTTTTTTGATTTTAAACATTGAACCCCAAACCTCTTGCCTACTAAGCACACATTCTATGCTCCTTCAAATTTTGCCTGACAAATTTAAGTCAACAAAAATTTGAATAGAGGCAATAAGGTCAACTGGAAGACAATTCTTACACTCCAGCAAACAATAACAAAGGTGTGAGTGACAACAGATAAAGGCAGTTGTACCTTCCTAACACCTCTGGCACCTCTGTGCAGTGTTTGGCCCCAATGGCTAACGCACCCACTAAGGCAAAGAAAGGAAGACTCCTCTTCAGTGATTGCATTTAATAATGTGTAGAAAATGCCAGCCATATGTGAATTACTTCTGAACTTATCTTTTTAACCCCACCCTGCAGGTTTCTGTTTATCTATTTTAGAGCCTACAAATAGTTTGAAATAGTTTGTATCAAAAATAGACTTCCAGCCTGCTGAAACTGTTGATTGAAAGGCTGTGGTGGAGCAGATAGTCCCACGATTGTAATACTTTCAACCTCATGATAGTGGAATTACCATGTGACACACCTGTGACGAAAAACCATCCAATATGTACCAGCTGATGTACCAAGGGATGGTGTTTGGCCTAAATATACTCCGGTTTGGGAATCTGATTTGTAAACTCAGGGACAGAGAAACAAGTTACATGAGTTTGACATATGCATAGTGTCAAGAAAAGAGTTAAACAATGAACTAAATTTCTTCATCAAGTAAGTGGCATAAGAGAGAAATGGTAGAACAACCATTTCAGCTTAAGAGAGACATAAGCACAACACCCCAGACTGGAGTAAAAGCAGTTGAATCCTGATAGGAACATATTCATTGTAGAAGGATATACAGTGACCCTGGAAAAGTGAGCTTTTCTGATTGGTAAAGTATTGAAAAGATTAGAAAGAAGATTAGTAAATTTAATACTTAACATATTAAAATAACAGATTTCTGAAGGATAGATGGCACACATCTTCAATCCTACCTTTGAGGAGACTGAAGCAAGTAGGTCACTAAGTTTGAGGCCATCCTGATCTACACAGCAAGTGCCAGGCCAGCCAGGGCTACATAGTGAGACCTTGACAACAATATTTCTATTTTAATATTATAAACCAGTTTGAGAGCAAATTTGAGCCCCAAGAAATGCTTAGCTATATCTTGATTCAGTTTGAGCAGTTACTACAAGAGACAAGGCATATTAATGGGTAGATTCCGGGAGCACTGTAGAAGAGTCTCAAATGTGCAAGAGATTCAGCACGAAGAGTGGGCTAGCCCCATATGGCAATGGCTCCAAGGGTAAGAAACCCTCCACATGCAGCTAAACGTTAAGTATAAAGGAAGTGAAGAACAATGTGGGTTTTTTTTTTTTTACCCTGCCACACAGTTTAACTGTGACAATACTGAATAATCCCTTTTATATTATGTAAGCTTATAAATTCTTGGAAAATTGCAGGGTTGGGGAAGGGAAAAGCACAGAGGGAAATATTGTTTATGAGGCTAATCTTAGAGATAGCTCTCAGAAGAAGTATTTACTATGTGTACCAATAGCACAGAAGTGGGAACAAAACCTTAGTGGTGAATGACAACTGCTGTGCTAGTAGGATTTCAACCTGGCTGTCGATGAACGTAACTAGGATAGATTTTTAAAAAATGAAGATGCTTGATCAAATCCCAGGGATACCTATTTTGTCTGGGACAGAGGGGACTCATAATAGGTGTTGTATTTTTTAACTATCCATATTATTTTAATGGCCAGCAATGGTAGAAATCTAAAATTTCTTCAGGAACCCAAATGGGTTTTGTTATGTTCATTCACAAGGCATATGGCAGTCAGTGTGGTAGCTCTGAGAGCTTGCTTTAGTTTAATCATTTCTAGGTTTACTAAAACAAATGGAAATCTACTGCTAGTTCTATCTGGTGACATGAAAGCCAGAGAGTTTGTGGCAAATGCAGAAAAAAGAATTTAAAGACATAGAGAGATGAGAAGGTCCGTTGAATGTACCGAATGTTCCACTACTGTCCTTCTAGGGCCCAGAAGACTTCTTTCACTTGCCAAGAAAAACAGAAAGAAAAGGAAATACCCAAATATTTAACATGCTCTGCTGCCTTGCTTTTTCCTGAATGGGGAATCATATAGAAGAAGCTGCAATAAAAACGGTATTCCTGGTCTCAGTGGGAATGTGCAAGGCCAGCTGAGGCCTGGCCCAGGTGATGACTGTTAACAGTTTGAAGCAAAGTGGGTATTGTTTTAATAGCCAGATGCTCCACTTGGGGACCCAGGAATGGCTTCAGTAGCAGAAATTTCTGACTGTCGTTAATTAATCAAGGGGTCCCCGGGAATGAAATAGACAGACAGCCAATTAAGGTGTGTCTTGATTTATTTAACCAAAGCTATTCTGGGTCTGGTGAACAGAGACCTCAGTGGAGCCAACGGGCTAGAGAACTTTGAGTTCATAGACCCAGCATTGCCCAGTGAAGGGGGGGGGGAGTGCCTCTGAGGAAACATTCTGTTCAACACCACAGAGGCGCACTATGGACCTTCTACCTTGCTCTTTCTATGGTGCCTGGCAGTAGTTAACCGAATACCTAAGCACCGAGGAAGTGGGAACAAACCTGGGAACCAGCAGACACCTGCTCAAAGCTAGCACTGATTTTTAGGAATCTGGAATTTTGTTACAGTCAGCTTGTTGGGTAGTGTGATTATGGAATACAGAGACGTAAGATCAGAGTGTATGAACAGTAGGCTCAGGATACCCTCCCATCCCTGTCAGAAATGAGGGGGTAAAGGCCTTTTCTCAGATCTAACATTAATTGTTGAAGTGAGTGTTTTGGGAACAGGCACAATCCCCAACATTTCTCTTATTATAAAGTAAGAATGACTATTTTGGAAAACAAATAGAAGTAACTTGGCACTTTTCTTTCATGTTAAAATAGAGAAAAAACTCTGCAAGTTGCTTCCTAAGAGGGAAGTACTGAATATTAAATTAATAGGCTGGCTATGGATTTATCATCTGATTCTTCAGTAATTAGATTAGTAAAAGCAAAGCCATCAGAGACTCTAGTTGTATCTGCTGTTAGCATGTTTTTCACCTTACTACGGTCAGTTAGTTACTTTATCCTATTTTTGTACTCAGGATGCAATAGACAGGGCCCAGAAATGCGGATACCTTAAGTACATTCTGCAGGTCTCCAATGAAGAATGGGTTCCTAAGTCTTAAAGTGGACAGAAAGACTTTTGAGGTCAGTGTTGACCAACCATATTATGGGCCCAATGGTTAAGAAATCAAGAAAGCAGAAGGAGAGAAGTGGAAGATGGAGAAGGAGATTTCCATTGACAAAAAGTTCCCCAAACCAGTTCGTGTGAGCAGTAAGAAAATCTTTAACATCCTTGATATTAAAAGAGAACAACTGTGGCTGGAGGCTTAGTTCCCTGTTCTTGCTAGGATGCTCGAGGCCTTGTGTTTGCTACACAGCTCTGTGGTGAGGGGAAGCAAGAGGCAAAGAGAAGGAAGGTAAAAATCACAAAAAGACCAAAAACAAAACAAAATAACCAACCAACTAACCAACCAAACCCAAGAAAACTTAAAAAAAAAATAGTACACTTGATCCAGATTTTCCAGTTCATGGAAAATCAGACTTGGAACCACAGCTTGAGGTGTCAGTGGTTAGCAATGCTCTCAGAACAAATCTGAGTTTTAGTTATTGGTAATGTTTGAGATGAATTGTTAACAATCTGATTAAAAGATACTGAGAACATCTCAGAAGAGTAGGGCTATTTATGGCTTTCATTAGAAAGGTAATCTGAATTTGGTCACCTCTGTTCATTTCATTGGCAACCCTTTGCATAGGTCACAACACTACCTTGTAGTGTCTAAAAGTGGCCATGCCTAGGACAGCAAGACAAAAGGTATTGAGTGTCTGCCATAGAGTGCTTGCAATTATTTTTCACAAGTTCTATCATAAACATATGGAAAATTATAGTGACTAGATTAAACGAAGGGGAGCTGGCCACTGGGGTGAATAAAGTAAAGTGGTGGGCTCTTGAAACCCATCCCTGCAATGGTTGTCAGTCATTTTCCCTGTGTCTTACAGTTTCTGCTTTAAAAGTCACTGCTCTGCTCTTCTTGCTGGAAACGCTTAGCTCCACCTGCCAATTCATGCATACAAGCTTTTTACAAACCTTTGTTCAAAACTCATCTGAAAAAGTGCTCTTTAAATTACCCTAATTATAACCTTAATTTAAATTCACCGTAATCTATACTTTAATCTTGTACTATGTGAAGACTCAGCAGTGTAGCAATTTTCACTTTGTTGATGTGTCTCCGAAACTGTGTTTTTACTTATTTCGTGTGCTTTTGTTCTGTTTCTTATTCAAACTGAGAAATTGCTATCAAGTGCCCTGGTGTGTGCACTCACCAACATGCTTATCATTACAAATGAGGCATCGGGTGTGTTTGATTTGATTTCAATCATATACATAGGTCTGGATTGATAGACCCAAGATTTTACTGATAAATTTGTAATTTTGTGTTACTATTGGAGGTGAAAAGCAAAAGTTTGAATTTAATTAGGTGTTTTCCAATTTTTGAAAACATACGTTGAATGATACTGAAAAGTAACTTTGGCCCGAAGGTTAAAATTGTAAACTTTAAAGCCCAGAGCCATTGGAATCAATCAATACAATGACTCTTTAGGAAGTTTCAGTTTAATTTGTGATTCAGCAAGGATGCATAAAGATTATACAATTAAGACCACAGAGTCAGCTGGGTGGTATACAGCTGTAATCCCAGCATGCACACAGCTAACATAAGAGAATCATGAAATCCAACCAGTTTGAACTAGATAGCAAAAATTTGTCTTGAAAATAAAATTATGTCGGAAAAAAACCCATATTAGAGTCATGTAGAAAATTACTGAACTTTTAATAAATACAGGAATGCAAATGAATCCCCAGTGCTATCGGTGTCCTTTCTAGCCCACAAATCATTTCATTCTGACACTATTACTCACTCTCATGATGACATTTTTCACTGAAACGTCTTAAGAACTGACCCCTTGGGTTCCAATAGATTTCATTTTGACAAATGCTTCTTTGTAATGTCACAGAAAATATTTCCCCTGGAAAAAAAAATCCACTTTGTTTACTCCATTCATAAAAGACTTTGGCAGGGCTTGATAAACTCTATTTTTTAAACAACTCTCAAAATAACACATTCTTTGCTGTAGGCTTATAGATTTTATGAGGTGTGTCAAAGACTCTGAACATTATGTTTTAAAAGACTTGTTCAACGGCAACTCAAGAATCTGGCTTATTTTAACCAGCTCTAAATAGAGTAATTTAAGTCTCATTTAAGGTAATACTCCTTTAATTTTATAAAGTTCATTGTAAAAACAACCCTACAAATATAGACAACACACAGGAAGATTATAAGTTTCATAGTCTATACATTTTACTGAACTTCTATGCAGCTCGGATAACCATTCTGAAGAAATGGAGGCTAACAGCAAATTTTACAATTTCACTATCAAATATGCTTTTATGTCTTTAACCAAAACAAAAACCCCATAGCCGATTAGAACTAGAAGACTAATTAGCTTTATATTTTCTCTTGTAACTTGTGTCTATCTTTGCCTTTAGTCCCTTCCTTAGAATAATAATTTTGAAACAATTATTGAATGTAATTTACATGAAGAATTAACATTTTAATGGACTCCTTATTAGCAAAATATTGTACAGAGAAATTGTGCGTTGATAAAAAGATGAGACAATCTTTAGAGGAACAACTTACATAATGAATGTGTGAGTGTGTATGTGTGTGAGAGAGTGTGTGAAAGTGTGTGTGTGACAGTGTGTGAACATGGAAGCATGTATGTGGGAGTGTGTGTGTGTGTGTGTGTGTGTGTGTGTGATTTATTAAATCAGCTTACTTCAAAACACTAACAACAGGTAAACCATACCTGAGAGTTGCTTGGTCCTTGAGGTTGAGGTACCCTAAAGAGTTGGAGTATTTCCAAAGTGACTGTCTCATACTCCAAAGGTTGAGAACTGGGTAATTGCTTAATCTATAGGGCTAAGAGTCCCAGCAGTCCTGATGTGGCACTGAAAACCTAAAGGTTTCTTATAGAATTATGGCTCCCTAGTTAATAAAGAAGCCCACAAACACTTGTTCTGATGCCCATGAACGAACCAGAAAGAGCAGTAAAGAAGATGAAAAGGAAACCCATCAAGTAGCAAATAATCTCCTTCTGTGCTGACCTTTTGATCTTGTTCCTGGCAGCTAAGAGAAAGTGCCATCCACATTCAAGACAAGGTAGTCTTCCACGTCAGTGAGTACATTTCCTCACCTGATGATTCCTACTCAGGAGGTTCTGACTTGTGGCAAGCTGACTTTAAAGCCAACCATCACAATTAATCTTATCAATTTTGCAGTCTTTTTTTCTTTTGTTTTCTTTTTCTTTTTCTTTCTTTCTTTCTTTCTTTCTTTCTTTTTTTTGAGCAAGTGAATGAGGGAGAAGAAACAGTATGTCGGGAATCACAAGAACCAAATTAAGACAAAATCTTTACAAATGTAAATAAATGTGTAAAATTTCTGAAAACATCTGTGACATAGGCATTTTATGATATGGCACAACACAAAACTTTTTATCAGATCAAAATTCAAAATTAACAAACAACTATACATAAAGGCTAGCATCCAAATTTTATAAAAGTATTTCCCTTTTTTTGTTGCTATTGGATAGACTTTTAAGTCATCTCGGCTATCTTAAAATACTTTCAGAATTTTAAGGCCAGAAATTCTGGGAATGTTGCTTCCTCTCTTTATTTTGTTAGTAAGAATCCTGTTTTATTTTTATTTTTTTTTTAACATTTAAGAATTATCACAAAGGACATATTTTTATTACATTTATTTATAGAGGGAACATATGAGTCTCAGCATGCATAGAGAGGTCACAGCACAACTTATGTGACTTGGTTCACTACTCTTATTGTATGGGTCCTATGAGTCAAATTCAGGTAATTAGGCCTGTTGACAAGCACCTTTACCGTCTAAGCCATTTCTCTGATTCATACAAAGACCATTTTTAGTGCTACTTACTAGCAATAGATACCCTCTAACCACAGTCTTATTTTCACACGAATATTATCTATCTCTGTAGATGAATATCAGGTTTTTTATTTCTGAAAATAAAGCTATTTATTTATTTATTTATTTATTTACATTTTTATTGGTTATTTTTTATTTACATTTCAAATGTTGTCCCCTTTCCCGGTTTTCCCTCTGCAATTCCTTATCCAATCTTTCCTCTCTGCTTTTGTAAGGGTGCTCTTCCATCAACCCACCCACACCCGCCTCACCACCCTAGCACCCCCCCCCCTACACAGGACCAAGGGCCTCCCCTCATATGGGTGCCAGATAAGGCCATCCTCTGCAACATATACAGCTGGAGTCATGTGTTCCTCCATGTGTACTCTTTGGTTGGTGGCTCAGTCCCTGAGAACTCTGGGGGTTCTGACTGGTTGATGTTGTTCTTCCTATGAGGGTGCAAACCCCTTGAGCTCCTTCAGTCCTTCTTCTAACTCCTCCATTGGAGTCCCCATGCTCAGTCCAATGGGTGACTGCGAGCATATACATCTGTATTGGTCAGGCCTCTCAGGGGACAGCTATACCAGGCTCCTGTCAGCAAACGCTTCTTAGTATCAGCAATAGTGTCTGGGTTTGGTGTCTGCAGATGGGATGGATCACTAGGTGGGGCGGTCTCTGGATGGCCATTCCTTCAGTCTCTGCTCCATTCTTTGTCCCTATATTTACCTTAGACAGGAGCAATTCTGGGTTAACATTTGTGAGATGAGTGGGTGGCTCCATCCCTCAACCTGGACCTGTGCCAAACCACTGGTTATGATCTCTACAGGTTGTATCTCTGCTTTGTTGGGTATTTGGGCTAATGACATTCCTGTTGGGTGCTGGGATCCTCTTGCTTCCCTGGCACCTGGAATTTTTAGTGGTTACCCCTCATTCGCCATCCTTCACTGCTACACACCTCCATTCAGTTTCCTGAACCTCTGTACTTCTGCCCAGTCTCCTCCCACACCTAATCCTTCCCTCCTTTTCATTCCCCCTCTTTTCTCCCTCTCAGGTCCCTCCCTCCCTCTACCTCCCGTGATTAATTTGTTCCCCTTCTAAGGACTGGAGCATCCACACTTTGCTCTTCCTTATTGAGCTTCATGTTGTCTGTGAGTTGTATTGTGGGTATCCAAACTTTTTGCCTAATATCCATGCATCCGTGAGTACATGCCATGTGTGTTCTTTTGTGAGTGGGCTACCTCACTCAGGATGATATTTTTTCTATCCATTTGCCTGCAAATTTCATAAAGTCATTGTTTCTAAAAGCTGAGAAGTATTCCATTGTGTAAATGTAACACATTTTCTGTATCAATTCCTTTGTTGAGGGACATCTGGGTTGTTTCCAGCTTCTGGCTATTATAAATAAGGCTGCTATGAACATAGTGGAGCATGTGTCCTTGTTATATGTTGGAGCATCTTCTGCGTATATGCCCAATAGTGGTATAGCTGGGTCTCCAGTTAGAACTATTTTCAGTTTTCTGAGGAACTGCCAGACTGATTTCTAGAGTGGTTATAACAGCTTGAAATCCCACCAGAAATGGAGGAGTGTTCCTCTTTCTCTAGGTCCTCACCAGCATCTAGTGTCACCTGAGTTTCGATCTTAGCCATTCTGACAGGTGTGAGGTAGATAATCAGGGTCATTTTGATTTGTAATTCCCTGGTGACTAGGGATGATGAACAGTTCTTTACGTGCTTTGCAACCATTCAAGATTTCTCATTTGAGTATTCTTTGTTTAGCTCTGTGCCCCATTTTATAATAGGGCTATTTGGTTCTCTAGAGTCTAGCTTCTTGAGTTCTTTGTACATATTGAATATGAGCCTTCTGTCGGATATGGGGTTGGTAAAGATCTTTTCCCAATCTATAGGTTGCCATTTTATCCTATTGAGAGTTTCCTTTGCCTTCCAGAAGTTTTTCAATTTTATGAGATCTCATTTGTCAGTAGTTGATCTTAAAGCCTGAGCCATTGGTGTTCTGTTCAGGAAATTTTCCCCTGTGCCAATGTGTTTGAGGCTCTTTCCCACTTTCTCTTCTGTTAGATTCAATGTATCTGGTTTTATGTGGAGGTCTTTGAGCCTCTTGGACTTGAGCTTTGTACAAATAGGTAAGAATGGATCAATTTGCATTCTTCTACTTGTCAAATGCCTTTTGAACCAACACCATTTGTTGAAAATGCTGTCTTTGTGGGTCACTGGATGGTTTTGACTTCTTTGTCAAAGATCATGTGACCATTGGTGTGTGGGTTCATTTCTGTGCCTTCAATTCTATTCCACTAATTGACCTGCCTGTCTCAGTACCAATACAATGCGGATTTTATCACTATTGCTCTGTAGAATAGCTTGAGGTCAGGGATGGTGATTTCCCACAGATGTCCTTATTGTTGAGAATAGTTTTCACTATCCTGAGTTTTTGTTATTGCAGATGAATTTGAGAATTGCTCTTTCTATCTCTGTGAAGAATTGGGTTGGAAATTTGATGGGGATTGCATTGAATCTGTAGATTGCTTTTGGTAAGATGGCCATTTTTACTATGTTAATCCTGCCAATTCATGAGCATGGGAGATCTTTACATCTTCTGAGATCTTCTTCGATTTCTTTCTTCAAAGACTTAAAGTTCTTGACCACAGATGTTTGGTTAGAGTCACAGCAAGGTATTTTATTTGTGATTGTTGTGAAGGGTGTTGTTTCCCTAATTTCTTTCTCAGCCCGTTTATCCTTTGAGTAAAGGAAGGTTACTGAGTTAATTTTACACCCTGTCACTTTACTGAAATTGTTTATCAGCTGTAGGAATGCTCGGGTGAATTTTTTGTAGTTGCTTATATATACTATCATATCATCCGCAATTAGTGATATATTGACTTTTTCCTTTCCAATTTGTATCCCTTTGACCTCCTTTTGTTGTCTAATTGCTCTGGCTAGAACTTTGAGTACTGTATTGAATAGATAGGGAGAGAGTGGGCAGCCTTGCCTAATCCCTGATTTTAGTGGAATTGCTTCAATTTTCTCTCCATTTAATTTGATGTTAGCTATTGGTTTGCTGTATTTTGCTTTTATTTTGTTTAGGTATAGGCCTTGAATTCCTGATATTTCCAAAAATTTTTAACATGAAGGATTGTTGTATTTTGTCAAAGGCTTTTTCAGCATCTAATGAGATGATTATGTGGGTTTTTTTCTTTGAATTTGTTTTTATAGTGGATTATGCTGACGAATTTATGTATTTTGAAGAATTCCTGCATCCCTGGAATGAAACCTACTTGATATGGTGAATGATCATTTTGATGTGTTCTTAGATTCGGATTGTAAGAATTTTATTGAGTATTTTTGCATTAATATTTATAAGAGAAACTGGTCTGAAGTTCTCTTTCTTTGTTGGGTCATCATTTGGTTTAGGTATCTGCATAACTATGGCGTCATAGAAGGAATTAGGTAGTGTTTCGTCAGTTCTATTTGTGGAATAGTTTGAAGAGTATTTGTATTAAGTCTTCTTTGAAGGTCTAATAGAATTCTGCACTAAAACCATCTGATCTTGGGCTTTTTTGGTTGAGAGACTTTTAATGACTGCTGTTATTTCTTTATGGGTTATGGAACTGTTTCGATGGTTTATCTGATCCTGATTTAACTTTGGTACCTGGTATCTATTTAGAAAATAATCCATTTCATTCAGATTTTCCAGTTTTGTTGAGTATAGGCTTGTGTAGTAGGATCTGATGATTTATTAAATTTCTTCAGTTTCTGCTGTTATGTCTCCCTTTTCATTTCTGATTTTGTTAATTTGGATAATGTCTCTGTGCCCTCTGGTTAGTCTGGCTAAAGATTTATCTATCTTGTTGATTTTTTAAAGAACTCCTTCCCGACTTTGTTGATTCTTTGAATATGTCACTTTGTTTCTACTTGGTCAATTTCAGTTCTGAGTTTGAGTATTTCCTGAGGGCTACTGCTTTTGTTTTTTTTGGTTTTTTTTGTTTTTTTTGTTTTTTTTTTTGTTGTTCTAGAGCTTTCAGATGTACTGTTAAGCTGCTAGTGTGTGCTCTCTCCAATTTCTTTATGGAGGCATTTAGAGCTCTGAGTTTTTCTGTTAGCACTACTTTCATTGTGTCCCATAAGTTTGGGTATGTTGTGCACTCATTTTCTTTAAATTCTAAAAAGTCTTTCATTTTTTTCTCTATTTCTTCCGTGACTAAGTTATTGAATAGGGAGTTATTCAACTTTCATTTGTATGTGGGTTTTCTGTTGTTTTTGTTGTTATTGAAGACCAGCCTTAGTCCATGGTGATCTGATAGGATGCCTGAGATTATTTCAGTCTTCTTGTGTAGGTTGAGCCTTGTTTTGTATCTGTTTATATGGTCAATTTTGGAGAAGGTAGCATGAAGTGCTGAGAAGAAGGTATATCCTTTTCTTTTAGGGTGAAATGGTTTATATATATTTGTTAAGTCTATTTGGTTCATAAACAGTTTAACTGTGTTTCTATTTAGTTTCTGTTTCCATGATCTGTCCACTGGTAAGAGTGGGGTGTTGAAGTCTCCCACTATTATTGCGTGAGGTTCAGTGTTTGATTTGAGCTTTAGTAATGTTTCCTTTACAAATGTGGGTGCCCTTGCATTTGGGGCATAGATGTTCAGAGTTGAGAGTTCATCTTGGTGGATTTTTTCATTGTTGAGAATGAGGTGTCTTTCCTCATCCTTTTTGATAACTTTTGGTTGAAAGTTAATTTTATTTGATATTAGAATGGCTACTCCAGCTTGTTTCTTGGGACCATTTGCTTGGAATTTTTTTTCCATGTTTTTACTCTGAGGTAGTGTCTGCCTTTGTGACTGGGGTATGTTTCCTTTATGCAGCAAAATGCTGGGTCCTGTTTGCATATTCAGTCTGTTAGTCTATGTCTTTTTATTGGGGAATTGAGTCCATTGATGTTAAGAGATATTAATGATTAAGGATTAAGGACCAATGATTGTTGCTTCCCCATTACTTTGGTTGCTAGAGTTGGAATTATGCTTATGTGGCTATCTTCTATTTGCTTTGTTGTGAGAAGATTCATTTCTTGCTTTTTCTTTGGTATGGTTTCCCTCCTTGTGTTGGAGTTTTTCATCTATTATCCTTTGAAGGGCTGGATTTGTGGAAAGATATTGTTATATTTGGTCTTCTCATGGAATATCTAGGCTTCTCCAGCTATGTTAATTGAGATTTTGCTGGGTATAGTAGCTTGGGCTAGTATTTTTGTTCTCTTAGTGTCTGTATGACATCTGCCCAAGATCTTCTGGTTTTAGAGTCTCTGTGGCGAAGTCTGGTGTAATTCTGATAAGTCTACTTTTATATGTTATTTGATCTTTTTCCTTTTCTGCCTTTAATATTCTTTCTTTGTTCTGTGCATTTGGTACTTTGATTATTATGTGACAGGAATAATTTCTTTTCTGATCCAATTTATTTGGCATTCTGTAGGCTTCTTGTATGTTTATGGGCATCTCTTTCTTTAGGTTAGGGAAGTCTTCTATACTTTTGTTGAAGATGTTTACTGGCCCTTTGATTTGGGAAGCTTAACTCTATACCTCTTATTCTTAGGTTTTTGTCATTTCGTTGTGTACTGGATTTCCTGGATGTTTTTGTTTAGGGTCGTTTTCATTTTGCATTTGCTTTGACTGTTGTGTCAATGTTTTCTATGGTATCTTCTCCACCTGAGATTCTCTCTTCTATCTTGTGTATTCTGTCGGTGATGCTTACAGCTATGATTCCTGATCTCTTTCCTAGGTTTTCCATCTCCAGTGTTGTCTTTCTTTGTGACTTGCTTATTGTTTCTATTTCCATTTTTAGATCTTGGGTTTTGTTTCCTTCACCCATTTGATTGTGTTTTCCTGTACTTCTTTAAGGGATTTATATATTTTCTCTTTAAGTGCTTCTACGTGTTTACCTGTGTTCTCCTGTATTTCTTTAAGGGAGTTATTTATGTTCTTCTTAAAATCCTCTATCATTATTATGAGATGGGATTTTAGATCAGAATCTTGCTTTTGTGCTATGCTGGGGTATCCAGGACTTGCTGTGTTGGGAGAACTGAGTTCTGATGATGCTAAGTAGTATTGCTTTCTGTTGCTTATGTTCTTGCACTTACCTCTTGCCATCTGGTTATCTCTGGTGTTGGCTGACCTTGCTGTCTCTGACTGGAGCCTGTCCCTCTTTTAAGCCTCTGAGCCTGGGTGTGTCAGAACTTCTGGAGGTCAATTTTCTCTGGGTGGGATTGGGGTGTGGAGGGCTGTAGCACAGGGTCTTCTCTCTGGTGCAGATTAAAACCAGAAGCAAATATCAGTTTCTGTTGCTTTATATAATAGTTAGACATGAATTCCAGTGAGAAGGTCTGATGAAATAATCTGATTGTATTGATCTAAATGCAAAGCTTTGGAATCAGACTATATTAGATTATAAATGTGTAGAATAGTTATAATGAGGTACAAGTCTTATTCCTATATAAGTATTCTTATTACATTATCAATCATGTCCTTTGAGGTTAATTAAATTAGCTGATTTCTTAAGTATTATATTGGTTTCTATTAACTGAAAAAAACAGAAATTATACAATTATAGAAATGACAGTGGAAACTCATTTATGAATGGCTAGCACTGGTTTCTGTACTAGTTACTCTTCAGGACTGTGATTTTTAAAAAAAATGATGAAAACAAGTTGGAAGAAAGGAGTTTGGAAGAAATCAGTAGGGAAAATTTTATTTTGGCTTATAGTTTCAGAAGTAGAAATCCTAATTGTGGGACAGCAGGGCAAAGAAAGCAGCAGGAAGAAGAAGCTGGAGGATCACACAAAGGAAAAACAAAAAGAGGACTAGAAGTGAAGCAAGGTTATGAACTCTCAAAGATGACCCCCACTATTGTACTTCTTCCAGAAAGGTTCTACCTCCCAAAGGTTCCATAACTTCCCCAAACATCACAGACAACCAGGGACCAAGTATTCAAATACCTCAGCCTACGGGAGACATTTCTCATTTAAACTACCACTATTTCTAAATCATCTGGATGAAATGAAAAGAAAATACAGAGCCTTTCCACCTGTCTACATTCTGCAACATGTGGCTGCTTTTATTAAGCTATGCTTTGGGCCTGCAAGCCAAGGATAGTACCTTTTTCAGAAAGGAATAAATAATTTTGCTGGAACTATTAAATTTATGTGCAATCCAATCTATTAGTATGTCAAAAAAGACTTAAGATTTATAATCTTAAATCAGCCCATTTGGGATTATCTACAGTTAGTATGGCATGTAGACTTTACAAAACACATTTCTCTAAACAGTGTCCTAATTGATTTCTGCTTATGCCCTTTGCCCCTCTATGACCAACGCAGGTCACTAAGATCCTTTTAAAACAGGAAGAATATCAAGTCTCTATCCTGATCATTTCCCACCTCTAGTTTTCCATTCCAATCAAGTAAAATTCAGTTCTCCAAAAGCAGGTTATGAAGCCCTACAGAGGCTTTCTCCCCTTTCCACTCTCTGATTCTATCTCTACTGTGGCTTACTCACTTTTCTGGTCAGTGACATCCTTGCTATGCCTTGAACAAGTTGGTCCTGCTCCTATCTCATCACCATGTCTGAAATGGCTGCTGGTCCCTCTCCCTTCTTTAAGGCATTGCTCAAGTGGTATCTTTTCAAAAGGTCTCTCAGTCAGCTGTCTAAAGTGACAGTACATCACTCCATCCCACTCCTTAGCCTGCCTTTTCGGTAGACTTATTATCTTTTAGCAAATATATATTTAACTTATTGGATTGTTACAAAGTAATTTCAATTTTGGCTTTGTTCAAATTTCCTATTTGATGTTCAAATACAGTTTTAAATACATGTGGTTATGTTATACATCATTTTAATGAAATTTTGTACTTCATTCTTTTTCACTAATGACACTATTTTGTTTGTTTTGTATTTGCTTTATACTATGGAAATGATATTAGATAAAAAGCATATTTGAGCAATTTTCTTATACGAGCTCAAAATGGTTCATAAAGCAGCTGAAACAACTAAAAACACCAAGAATACGTTTTGGCCTGGGAACGGCTAAAAACCACAGAGGGCAGTGATGGTACAAGAGGCTTTGCCAAGGTGACAAGAAGGAACATAGAAGCTGACAGCTAGAAGTAGAAAGCAACCATTTGAGCACAACCATACAAACAGATACTCTAACGACTCCCTAAGAACTCTCCAAAGAACTCCACATGCAGTGCTCTGTTATAGTTATCATTTGAAGGAAAAATGAATTAGTAAAAATGCTCAATGGATGCCCAGGAACTGACAAGAGGATAATGGAATTGGCTATTTTCACCTGTCCTTGTCTCTTATTCTAATCCACAATGAGACACTTTCCTGTTGAACTATTATATATGATGACTAGTGGGTTGTGTTGGGCATCTGATGATGGCCAGCTCCATGGCTGGACCAAGCAAAAGCTCCAAACCACTTCCCAAAACAAAACTGGCATGAAAAGGGGTCATGGGCCCTGTGGTCTGACCCTTTACAGCTTTCCAAGGTTAGTGAAACTATGACCTCTGAGAAGTTTGATGAGTACAACTGATGAGATGCATTGGAAATTGTAATGCCTGCAGCTGACACTGTTAAGTAGTGAGGACCCATTTCCCCAGGAGAGTGGTCAGCCATATGCCACAGAAACAATGCTGCAAAAGTCAAACATGGTAGGCTACTGAGTTCCTACCACCCTCATACTCATCTGATGGTTCTCCACCCAATTGACCCTTCCTCAAGCATCTCAATGTGTTTTGCAAGCAGAATACTTCCCAACCAGCAAGATGAACAAAATACCGTTCAAGAGTGCAAGAATTCACTGAATTCTGAAGTATGGATTTTTATGACTCATGAATAAAAACTTATTCATTGTAATGGTTTCCCTTTTTATTAATAAAGATGTGGCTGAGCTTAATTATAATGGCTAGAATTTACACCTCTCAACCACATTTCCTTCTGCTCTGACCTGGTATTTATGTGCTTGTAGTCTGTATCTCTCCAATAGCATATGCACATTCCAAGGGAGAGATACTATTTTCTGCCATAACTACAATGTCTGGGATGATGGAAGAGTCAGATCCATTATCATGCTTCTCCAAACTGCAGTTCAACTGGAAATGGCTCTGCCATAAAATGAATTGCCTCCAGAGTCCAACAAGTGTGAATTGCAAAAACCTAAATTATTGTTGAAGCCAACTGGTTCTAATTGTTACTGGCTTAACTTGGGCTTTATTCACAGGAGAGCCTGGACTTTGAAGGTAATCGTGGCTGAGTGTGTTATTTCTTGTGGGCTTTCTTTACACATTCCTTATCTTGTCTTCCTTGAATTATGTGTGTTTAGATAATAGGCATTAATCTGTCAGATATAATAATTAGTCCTAAGTATTCCTAATGGATATTGGTCTCTACTGATAACAAAATTATCCATTATGCCAGCATCTACCATTATAGAATGGACCTACAAATAGGTCCTGTTGACTGTTTAAAGCAGATGCCAGAATCCAGTGGTGCCCATACTTTATTGATGCTCACATGGAGCCAAGATGGGTGTTTAGCCAGATCCTAGTTAGTGATGAGTGAAATGATGAATGTCAAAATGTCTCAATCTACCTTAGGCTCATGCCTGATTCTTCCACAAAGCTAGCATCTAGTATGATACACTTATTTATTCCTTTAATAGTTGATGTCTTTCCATGAAAATGGTCAGTGATAGATAACCTGCTTATATAAGGAGTATCTGGAGCTAAAGGAGTGAGCAAAAACCAGCAGGCCCCTTACCAGAAGGGAACTTACACCTAAATGAAGAGGCAAATATAATGTTGTTCAATATCCATCGTAAAGCAGAAGTCAATGCACAAGTATCCACCTCAGCACTCAGCTAGTCTGGAGTATGAAGTATCATGGCAAGAACAAATAGACTTTGCTACGCCAAGAGAATAATGTGTTTTCTCATCTGAGTGAGAAAAGTACACATAATTTTTATGAAACTATTGTATTGTATAAAGAAGAGCTAGAGGAGGATACATAACTCTTTTAGTCTTAGAGCTGAAAGTCAATGCCTTAAGCCAAGGAATTTTGACTAAGAATCAGAGAAATAATTTGTGGGACTTTGAGTAGGAAATGATAGAATTTTGAAATCCTGTGAAAGAGTCTTTAGGATAAAGATTACTCATGGCGGCATACAAAGTCACTTAATGTATCCATCCTCAGTAGCAAGGATAGCAGTAGAGGAGGGCAAGGATGAGGGCAGGGATCTGTAAAGGCTACAATGGCTAACTTCTGACTAGGTAACCAGATAACTCACGATAGTTTGAAATATGCTTTCCTAAGGCTTTCCTTCAAGTTTTGCTCTTTCATTCATTAAAGCAGACCGAGAAAGAGTAATTAAGATGCTCTGAAATAAGTTGGCTGGGCTATGAGGGTGCTTGGAATGAATAGGTGCTGATGCAGACAGGTAGAATGAAAATACCAAAACTTCAAAGACCCCAAATCAGTAAGACTTGCTAATTTCTGTTAGTTATGAGGGAAATGTGAATATTGAATACAAAGAACATTTCTAGCAGAAATGGCAAAAACAAAACATTTACAGTACAAAATATGAATCAAATTAATTTTTCAAGTTTAGCTGATTGAAAATAATTGCATTATGTAAGATGAGCAATTCATTAATATGTGCATTTCATTATACAAGAGGCATATATTTATTATAACAAGGAATTATTCTTTTATGATATTTATTGCTATTGAAACAATAATAACAAAGGCTTCTATTTTTAAAATAATTATGCTCTATTTACACAGTTTCTACAAAATTTACTCATAAAATTTAGAAGTATAGTTTAAAATGCTGTAGCAAGAGTCTTGAAGTACTATGTTTTATATCAGAATTTGATGTTTTGGTTTGTTTTATAATTGCTTGGTGCTGGAGCTTGAATCCAGGGCCTCCTGTATTCGGCACTCAGCCATTTGTCCAGCCCCCAACATTTAAATATTTAAATAAAACAAACACTCACAAAACTTTTGCCTTGTGTAAAGTATGTTTAAAGAAAAGTTGAAAAGCTCCAAAGGAGGAGGAAGAAGAAAAGAGCTGGGGACACAGAGAAGCCACCAGGAACATTAAAAGAAAGAATTTTACAGGGAGAAAACAATTTCATTTTATTGTAAAGACCGAAATGAATAAAAGAAGACTTTGAATGTGAGGATGATTAAAAAGACAAAATCATTAGCTAAAGATATTTACAAGTTTAGACTCTTTCATTTTGATTGTAATTTTAATTAGCCGGACACAGGGGGGAAGAAAATGAAAGCCTACACCGGCTACTTACTCTGTAAATTGCCTTCCACCTTAATTTTCTGCTCTTCAGTTCTTAATTTTCCCTATTTTTGTTCTAAGTAATCTGGTTATCAGGCGAAAGCGATTTCCCCTCAGCCAGGTTTGGCATTCAGTATTTGCATCTGGGAACTGAAAGTTCATTCTATTGCTTTAGTTTTTATTCTTTCAATAGCAAAAACTCTCTCCAGGTAACTTTTTTTCAGTCCTTTGTCTATGCAGCAGGGTGCTCTGCATACCCCTGACAGGTAGACGGTTAATAACAAAGGCCCCTATTTTTAAAATAATTATGCTCTATTTACACAGTTTCCACAAAATTTACTCATAAAATTTAGAAAGAACAGCTCTAAAATGCTGTAGATTTTCTGTTCATTACGACAATTTTTCTATGTGCAAGGAAGTTGTTTGATTGTGTTTGATAAAATAGGCCAAAAAATTCAGTACTAATCAAGTCTGGGTTTTGCATGTTTATGAATAAAATTTTTAAAAATTACATTGAGATAGAACAAGGCACATCTGTTTAGAATAACCTACTTTAGAAAGGGTTTATCTTCAAGATATTATCTGGCTTTTTAGTAGGCTATTTATTTTGCATTTGTTAAAGAAAACAAAATTAGCATAGCTAACCATGTATTATGTGTCTCTCAGTTTGCCCTGTCTCCCAAAAGAAATTCACTTAAATAATGTGTAGCCTCCCTGTTGAAGTGTCTTGGGGTCAGAGAATGAAAGGCACTATTTAAGTGGTGACAATTATTGTTATTATTCTGCCATGGATAAAGAGTAACAATTGCCTTTTAAAACTATTGTGGACAATTTCATTTTGCTCCCCCGTACCTCAGACACAGCATTTGAGCTCTGCCCAGGAACCATGCTCTTAAAGTAAAACAACACCCAGACTGGTGATGGATGGGAAGAGAATTCCCTGAAGGTCACAGTGGCTGTCAATCATAACCACCCAAGATGGTGTGATTTTAGAGACAACAAGAAAACCTCACTGCGCACCCTGAGTGATCTTGTGTCTAAAGTTCCAAACTCTGAATTTCCTTAAAGCTTTCTTCACTGCAAAACACAAGTGCTTCCTTAGGTGGACAATCCTTTGAACCGTAGCACTTCTGCATTGTTTTCATGAAAGGGAGCTCAGGGTATTCTTAGATACAGTGGCAAAGTAAGAGGCGGGACACACAGGAAAAATAAGGCATCAGAAAAAAAATTATAGGGAGCTTTGAGGTTGAAAATCATGCAGAAAATTAAATAAAACAGCAGAAAGGATCAATTTTTGACTGGCCTCAATAATGTGATCATTGATATTGGAATCCTTAGGCAATGTGAACAAGGAATATTATAAAAATTACCTTACCAGCCAGTCATCAAATACGGGGTTCTTGATTCTCTCCAGCATAGGATATTTTTCTGCAGGTGACAATATCAAATAATCAATCACCCATTCAGGTCAAATCTCTCTTTGAAACACATGGCATCCTTAAGCTCTTCTTTTCGGAAGCTCTATTGGAATGAGGTGAGTTTGCTTATAATTTGGATATGCTGGAGCTGCACTGAGATTTCGTGGCAGCATTATCTTTCATTCTTGTCTATTTTGTCTAAGTAGTGTACTGCTCTCTGAGTTTTGCAACAAAAAAGCTGAAATACTCTGTGTACACAGAATCTTGAGGCTCCACCTTTCTTTGGGGTCAAATAAACCCAATTAGTGAATTGGTAGAGGCCTCATATAATAGTGGAGGAGGCAGGATATTCTTCAGTAACTTGATACTGATGCAGACTGCTGGGCTCCCTACCAGGTGCCTTTCCTTCCTCTCTGGCTCAGTGTCACCTTTGCTCACTAGTCTAACATCCACTCACACTGCTTGTCTAGTTGGGTAATCCAGACTCCAGCCATTGCAGGACCATCTGGCTCCCATATCTTCTTAAGTCTAGTTCTGTGTCTGGAATACAGGAAGTATTCAACAATAGTGTATCAAACAATACGTACTGAGTAAGATAATAAATTAGTGAAGCATTTTGTCATAGAAATGGGAAGTAAAGGAATTTTCTTGACAGTAAGATCAACAGTGAAACAATATGTTTCAGTAATGATCAAACTCATACTATGTGGCAGTCATTGTCCTAAACACTTTAAATGAGGTACTCATCCAAAGAATAGCATAAGTGGAAAACTATTACTATACTTTATGAAGAATAGAGAAAGTTCCAATAATTTGTCACATATGGAGAAAGATAGAAGAAATGAGGACTGGGCTCCTGAGCTGGTGCTCAGAGCTGTAACTTCATGAATTACTCATGGAACTAACGGTGGGCGTGGCTGATGCTTTTAGGCACTGCTCTGCTTCTGTGGGTGTTTACACAGTAAACAAGAACTGTTCCCCCTTGAACAGGAGAAGTCAGAGGTCAGCACTTACTCTTCATCATTTGACTCTGTTCAAGTCAGTGAGAGTCTGGCAAATCTCAATCTTCGTTTCACCTAGAAAATTCTTTGAATGCTAACATAAATAAACAAAATAGATAAATGATAAAAATAAGTAAATGTAGAATCATTCATTATTGGAAGAAATAAATTTATATGAAAACAAGTGTTCTATGTGTTTACTTTTCCAGCTATACATTTAAAATTCTCTTAGAACTTCAGCTTCATGCTATCAATTTTAATATAAGCACTATAGTGTTTATATATGTGTTCTATAAAAGGGTGTGGCACAGAGCAGCTAATAGTGGTGCTCATGGATCTTCAGAAGAGTTTAATTTAATTTAACTAAATCTGTAGGAGAAAATTTTAACAAGAATCATATTGTAAGGTAAAAATAGAGAATACAAAGTTTCCTTAGTAGGAACAAGGAGTTGGGTGCAGGGTGATGCCCTCCAACGGATATGAAATGTTATTACTTTGTAAAGAAATAAAAGAATAATAAGTTTAGAAAATTAACTATCAAATTAAATTTTTTTTAAGAGGGGCACTTAAAATGTTGATGAACAAATATAAGATGATGACTCAGGGGCACTAAAAGTGGGAAGTGTGTGGATTCTACCAGATAGTAGAATAAGTACAGAGAATCCAGTTTATCACCCATTGTGATTACCAGCAGACTGCTGAAAAGGCAGATGTGATACTACCACAGTAAAACCAGCCTCTTAGAAAGATGTTTCCAATTAAATCATGGAAAATCAAAACAGGAAAATGTTGAGGGAAAACATCTTGAAGACCTTATTAATGGCGCAGTCACAAGGAGGACTTTATTAGTTTTGAAACAGCGAACACCAAAGCTCGTGTGCAAAGCATGCCAAGTGATAGACAAGTATGTCTCCCTCCCAGCAAGTCTTCCTTCAGGATGAAAATTTCCCATTTCGTTCCTGTTTTCTTCAATACCAGGATCTTTTGACTTGGTTAAATTTTAGTCATGGTGCTTTGACATTGGATTTCATGCTTTAACTGACCTCTGTGTGCGTATGTCTGCTCATCATTTGTTGTCATCTCCTGCCTGACACTGCATTCTGCCTATGTGAAGAATTCATCCAATCAGTTCAGACTCTTCTTTTCCAGAATAATGCCATTTAAGTGTTCACTGTTGGGTTATGCTTTTTATTTGATTCTGGTAATTTTCTCATATATACGTTTGGCTTTATGGCCAACCAACTTTTTATGGCAGCTGCCATATTTTACTTTTTGCAGTTTTCAACCTCAAAGGTTCTCTAGTTCCTTTTTTTTTCCCAGTGTCTTAGTCTCCTTCTGCTTTCTTACTCCTCTGCCAAATTCTTTATCTGGAAAGTATGACATGCATGAGTATAAAACAGATCTTCCTGGAGATCCTTCTTTTCTATTTGGGGGTCTTGGTAGTAAAACAGAACACAGTTCAGACATATCAAAAGAGTTTTCTAGATCAAAATTAAATTTTACTTTGTAAACATGGACTTTTAATCTCTTGATAGCTATTAAAATAAACCTTTCCCACCTATATAATTAGCAGTAACTGTCTTATGTAATTTTTTAAATGTTGCTGTGATAAAATATCCTGACAAAAGCAACTTAAAGGAGAAAGGTTTCTTTCTCACAGCCTGGTTCCAGTCCATCAGGTGGGAATTCCCAGCAGCAGAAGCCTGGGGCCACGTGCATCCACAGCATCCACAGGAAGTGGAGAGTAGTAAGCAGATATACTCAGATCATTGTCTTCTTTTATAAAATCTGGACACCAAAGAATGTTTTTACCTGTACTGGCTGGGTCATCCTACCTTGCTTGGGCTAATCAAGACATCAAGGCAATTTCTCACTGACATGCCCAGAAGCCTACCTCCCAGGTGATTCTACATTTTATTGAGATCAACTACCTAATATCCATAAAAGGAAACAAACAAATCAACAATCATCAACAACAACAAGCTAAGGAGTTTTTTTTTTTTAAATGGTAGTACTAATATATATTCATTTAGGAAAAACATCCATTTTACCAAATCTGTTCTAAGGTGAGCTGAATGAAAATGTTCCCCAAAGGCTCAGCTATTTGAACACATTGGTCCCTATTTCTTGTTGTTGTCTGGGAGACGGTACAGCTTTTGAAGGAAGTATGTTGCTGAGGCAGACTTAGACAGCTCATAGTCATCCCACATCTCCAGCTCACTTTCTCTGCTTCATGTTTGCAGTGGAAGATGGAATTTCTCAGTTTCCTTTTCCTACTGGCATGTATCCATCCCACCAGGATGGCTTCTCATGCCTGTGGAACTATAAACTAAAATAAAGTCTTTCTTCTATACATTACTCTTGGTCATGGTGTTGTATCACAGCAACAGAAACATAAGTAACAGATTCTCTTTGACTTGACAAAATCAAAAGACAACAATCCTTTGACCCACCCACATTTCTTTTATCTACTAACCCCACTCCATCAGCCAAGTTACTCACCTATCATAAACTACATGGTTTAGACTTTGGGCTATTTTCTCCCCAAACAGCAACACAAAACAGGGACAAAGTGTTTAAATATCTGAGCCTATGGAAAATACTTCATTTAACCCACATTAAAGCAGATGTGGTGAAATTGATGTTTTTCTTTCTAAATGAGTATATATTAATACTCCTATATATAAAAATACCCTAGTTTTTGTTGTTGTTTGTTTGTCTGTTTTAATGGTTATTGGGTAATAGATCTCAATAAAATGTAGAATAACGTGGAAGGCAGGCTTCTGGACACGTCAGTGAGAGATTGTATTGATTAGGCCAAGTGAGATGGAAATCTGAGTCCTCTACCTTTCCACTCAGCAATATCTCACATACATGGCTAATGTGATAGGCCATTTTTTTCTACTGTACTTAGGATACTGAAAATATCTAGAAAAACAATCTCTAGACCACTCATCATTTGGTACCACCATATGCATTTACAACTTACAATGATGTCGTCTTAGTGCCTATGTATATATACATATATATATGCATATATATGTGTGTGTGTGTGTGTGTGTGTGAATATATATGCCATATAATTCTAATTGTCCCTAGCATCTATGTTTCCTATAGATGACTTCTTCACCATCTTGTACCTTCTCTGACTTTATTACCAAATAAACTTGCCTCCTGCTTTGTAGACCCTAGCTTATTCCCCATCTACCTCACTGCCATCACTCCCATTTGTGCCTGCTTTTCTTAAATCACAAAGCATTAATACTTACCTGGTAGGGGAGGTGCCATGAACATGAAGATGTTTTTTGCAGGGCAAGGCTTATTCATTGCACTTTGGGTATGCTGACCCCTAAGATTTCCCCAATTGCAGGAAACTTGACTGCATAATTTGTGATTGTGAGGGACTGAGATTGTGCTCTCTCCTGAATTAAAAAAAATTACAAAGAAGTATAGAAGAAAAATTAATATGATTTTTCACTTTTCATAGAGTTCAAAGAAAAAGAAAGTATGTAAATTTACTCAGTACAAATGTCATGAATAGGAATCTTCAACAAGGAAGATGAGAAAGACTCAGCAAAAAGGAATACTTTCTGCTCCTCTAGAGGGCCTGAGGTCAGTAAGCAGGACTCACATCCGGTAGGTTACTAACTGTCTATAGCTCAACCTCTAGGGGAATCTTGTTTTTTTGTAGGCTCTAAGGGCACTCATACACACTTGGCAAACATTCCAATCCCTCCTCCGCAGATCTAAATATAAACCTTTTAAAATAGCAAGGCCAAAGAAACAAACTGTATATTTCAGCTTAATTTGTGAAGAGTGGCAGTCATTTGGAGATGTAACTGCACAGAAGTGGGTGTGGTCTAATGGTAGGAATTGGAGGGGAATTTAGCAAGACCTGTTGGTTCAGATTCTTCACTGTATTTCTGTGTCTTGACTATTTCCTCCCAGTATGAAGGGCCCTGCTTGAACAAGAGTTGTAGGATCTTTTCTAACAGAAAATTAAAGCACCAGTATGGCCTGCTGCTGGGAAGGAGGAAGGAAAAAAATTAAAGAGTACCTCTGTTGTTTTCTTCATTGCCAAGGCACCATGTACAGGGTAGTAAAGCCTAGAGCTTGTTCAAGATTGGGTCTCTTTCCTCCTACTGAAGACCTATTCCTATGCTTGAGATTTCAGCACCTGCTATCTGTTCTAAGGTTACATTTCCTATTGCTATCTACGTGTTTCATTTTCTCTTGATATTTTTTTTACTGTCTTAGTTGCTGTTCTATTGCTGTGAAAATATACCATGACCAAGGCAACTCTTATAAGAGAGAGCATTTAATTGGGGGTTGGCTTACAGTTTCATAGACTTAGTCGATTATTGTCATGGCAGAGAGCATGGCAGGTATGCAGGCTGATATGGTGCTGAAGAAGGAGCTTAAAGCTACATCCTGGTCTGCAGGGAGAGAGAGAAAGAGAGAGAGAGAGAGAGAGAGAGAGAGAGAGAGAGAGAGAGAGAGAGAGAGAGAGAGAGAGAGAGAGAGAGACAGAGACAGAGACAGAGACAGAGACAGAGATTGGGCTTGGCATGGCCTTTTGAAAATTTAAAGCCCACCCCCAGTGATACATTTCCTCCAACAAGGCTACACCTCCTAATCCTTTCCAATAGTGCCACTCCCTGGTGACTAAGCATTAAATATGCACCACTCCTGCTCACCCACACCTGTGCTTTCCTGTTGCATGTATCTTTTCCTACCCTGCCTAAGCTCTGGAACTGAACATGCAACCAGTCCCTGCCAAGAGATTATAGGATCCATAGATGAAAAACTCAGACACACACAGTTGTTCAATTTCAACTTGCCTAATTGGTTAAATTGCTGGGCACTATTAATCTACCCCAACTAGTGTGCCCTTCCCAGAACTCTCGGCTCAGCACCCTAAATCTGTATTCAATTTCAGTTGCTCAGCAACCTTCAGTCTCAGCTCGATATCCCCAATCTCCTACCTGTAGAAGCAGCCTGTGTCTTCTCCATCTGAGATCTCACATGACTGGTCACTTTTTTTTCCCATCTGAAGCATGGCAAAAATTGTCTTCTCCCCTGTGTCTGCTAGCTTACTTGCTGGGCCCCAGAAGTCCTGCCTAAGCTTCCACCCAGCAACTGGTCTGTGGCATCTTTACTAATAGATTAAGAACCAGTTGTGGAACAGGACCTTAGTATCAGAACCACCTCTACACTATCCCTCTTCAGATTCTGCAACTCTCCTTCATGCTAACTTAGTTTAATCAGAAGCAATTCTTGCTTCCAATACTCAATTTTTTTGTAGTCCATTCTGGAGGGCTTAGTTATACATAGTGGTTATATATTCAGAACATGGCTGCTCTGGCAAGAGATCACATCCAAAGACCTAGGTCTTTGGGATCCAGCTGGAAATATGAACATGCCTTTAATCCCAGGAGACAGAGGCAAGCAGATTTATAATTTCAAGGCCATCCTGGTATAGAGCAAGTATCAGGTAAAGAAAAGTTTAGGTCCAGGTATGGTGTTAACACACTTTTAATCCTAGCACTCAGGAGACAGAGGCTTCCAGATCTCTGAGTTTTAGTCAGTACTGTTCAGTGTAGTTGGTTGAGTCAGTAAGTTGAGGGGCAGTGCAGTGGAGTTAAGTTCATGGAATTCAGAGGCAGTTGTATCAGGAGTTTTACAGAGACAGGTTAAAGAGAAAACAAGCTAGACACAGGTAAGACAGAATGAGCTAGAGAATGAGAAGCCAGAAGATTAGAACAGACTGATAGAGTTAGCTTGAGGCCAAGCAAAGCAATCCAGTCAGAAGCTGAGTGAAACCAGTTTGAATCAGTCAGCTTGGACAAGAGTTTAAGACAGAGCAACTGTATTGAACCAGCCTGCCAGAGTTCAGAAAGAGCTTATTTAGCAGTAAGTTTCAGAGGCTGAAATCTAGGCCTAGATAAGAGTGTTTGGAGGCTAGAAGCTTTCAGGGCTAGGCCTAGGTTAGCAGACAGAGGCAGCAAGGTTCCGAGATGACAATTACCTCTAGAGAATAAAAATTACATTTTCACAGTTGCCTGCAGATAACCAAGTCTACTGGCCATGCTTTGTCCCTTGTCTTCTTTTGACATCTTTCTGGAAACTCTCTACTCCATTAGTTGACGTTGCACTATTTTTATGGTCATGGATCTTTCTCTTTGCATGTTCCACAGGGATGCCACAAAAGGTTTATTGCCACTCACTAATCTCTTTTTACTTTGTATACTTTGAGTAAATATCTGGCAACTTTATCATTTTTCATGCTTTTGAGTATTACTTAATCTAATAAATTCAGTGAATATTCCTCTCTCCTTTATGTATTTAACTACCTACCTGGAATATTTCCTTAGATGTCCTAAAGTAATCATATTTGTTTCATATCTTAAATGAAACCCATTTCTACCCACCCTTTGTATTTCACACCCTTCTCTTCTGTGACTGTAGTGATGGTGATGTATCCTAGCACAACAGATCACTCCTCTGTTTAAACACTCTTTGACACATTGTCACCTGAAGGAAGACCTTTCCACTGGTGTAATGAGGGGCCTAGCTTTTCCTTATCCACCTCCCCATCCTCACTTCCAAACACATCCAGCTTCATGGTTAAAGATTTAGAAACCCTGAACTATTTACCCCTTTCCAGGATTTCGCTATGATTTTATCATGAACATCTTTATCTGTGCTATTTCTGAGCCTGAAATACTAGTGGGGAAAAAAAAACTCTTGGGAATATACTATTTGGTTCTTATTCATCTTTTAAAACTCATTCCAAATAATATCCTTTTCTAAATTTTATCACCCAGTAACTGGAAATGGCAGAAGTTAAAGCAATTAACCTCGGAAAGTAGAATTTGCCAGGGCAGTGGGTGAGCTTTTATGCTTATTTGTGCTCCTCGGTGGATATTTTAGAACTACACACTGAAGACTGGGTGCTCATGCAGAAACAGCTGTTAAAACAGTACTTCAATATTTAGGTGCCTTGCTGTTTCTGCATTCTGCTTTAATTCCATTGTATTTTCCATGTAGGTGGGAGCAAAATAGGATTACTGGGTATGAATCAGTGTCACTGTCTGCTGCTGACTGGGTTGAGTGAGTGATTTAAGGCAGCATCTGTGGTGCCCAACTGTGCAATAATTGAAGATCCCTAGAAAGTTGTGGCCACTGTGGGAACATGTTACACACTGGGCTAAAGCACCAAAGGATATCCAGATTCTGTTAGGTACAGGGATCTCAAAGTATTACATTTCTAGCACATTCTCTAATTATTCTTGAGAATACCGTGCAAGAATGAAAGGGAGACTGTGTTGGTTTAAGGTCACTGAAGAACTGTCCTGCACTGGGCTAATAGTTTTTGTGGATGCACCTATAGCTGAATCATTTCCAAAGACTTGTGCAAGTGCATAATTCCACAAGCCACATTATAGTAAATTCTCTCCAGGATAAATAAATTTTATGAGCATTTGCTTTTGGTTTTATTACAGTGAAACAAAGCTAGGCATTACATTGATCTACCTGGTCATAAACCTGGGCTGCTATTCTTTCCCCCAAACGTTTGTTTACCACCTTTTAGTAAATAGTCCTTTTAACATATGCATGCCCACTTGTGTGTGCACATGAGTTGTATCTATAGGGTATCTGTGTGCCACAGCATAAATTTGGATGTCAGCTTGCTCCTTCTACATTAACTCGTATTCTAAGGATCAAACTCAGATAATCTTATTTAAATTATAGAGCTATCTTAATTCTCCAGCTGACATTCCTCCTCTTTGTAACATCTTATGTATATGTTATGGCTACAATGTTTTCTGAATATTTATGAGGGATCATTTGTTTTGTCTTAGTTTATTTTCTTCAGCAGGAGTTCAGCCCTCTTTTTGTAAGTCATTTAATGCTTGCACTCCTGGATCATTCTCTTTCCTATTACATAGCTCATTCAATGTCAAGTGTATTTTTATATAAGTAGAAGAACACGTGTGCACAAGCAGAGTTTATCCCCATCCTGTAAGTTAGCTAGGGCACGCCATCTTGCAGGGAGGCCCAAAGGCAACAAAGTCAGCTTCTCCCACTTCAGAATTCTCACCAGACAAATGGCTCATTTCTTTGTTTTGAAACAAACTCTGACTTTATTTTTTAACTTGAAGAATAATGGTATGCCTTCTGGGGATTCTTTCTGTGTGATAGGCATGAAGGGAAGAGTTCCCAAACTGAGCTGAAGAGATGTAGGTGGCACCTGAGTCCTGAGCACATCTGTGGAGCCCTTTCATCCCAGCTCCTGCTATCAGTTCCTGGTGACTCAGAATCCAGCTTGTCTCTGAAGCTCATCAAGTGAACCACACAGACCACTCTAGGCCATGTGAGGCCCTAACCACTCTTCTGTTTAATCACCTGTGGCCTTCTTCCATCCACCTTCCCTTTTGCAAACACTGGTTGAAATTTCAGTCTCGTTCTTGTTTTGATATTGTCCTGGGTTATTCCCTTAGAGTAGTGCTGTCCAAATAATTAGCTTCCCCCAACATAAAGCGAGGACTTTGTATCTGAAATTCATCCATGTAAAACTTTTCTAAAATAAAGAAGTAATACATTAAAATTTATGCATGATATAAACACTGCCTTTTGTTTTGACTTATTTTGATTAAAATATAGTTTTAAATTTAATGTACACATCTCTGGTCTTTCTGATATTTCTATTGTATTACATTTAGAAAATTTAGAAAATTCTAGTTGTTTCTGGTCCTTGCTGCTGCATATTAAGAGTTCATTTGTATTTTATAGGATTTTTCAGTAATAAATATATCACCCATCAAAATTTTTGATATATAGAAAGTTCCCAAAAGAACATACTTTTTGGTAAGATTTTTTTTCTAAACAAGAACATCTGCAAATTAAATTATGAAAACGAGAAGGCAGACTGTCTTCACGGTGTGTTAGAACAATGAACTCCACCTCTCTCTCTCTCATCTGCTTTCTTATATCCCTGCCCCCATATTTGTGAATAGATTTAATTTAGGTACAGTAAATATATTCTCTGGCATATATTGTAAAATCAATAATAAAATGGATCTGATACATCACTTACTAAACAATTATATTAAAAATAATTATTATTGCTTTTATCCCCATTGGATTGAGAAACCTTTTAAAACATTAATCTGGCACACAGTCATCTTTCATATACCTGTGTAATTTTGTATCCAAATGATACTATTCTTTTGGCCCAGAATTTTAAAAATACTTTCAGTAGCAGATTATTGCAAGGGAGGTTGAAAAAAATTATAGTCTTTGGAGTGGGTTAAGATTTTTCAAGATTTTGGAATTCTGAGCCATTGATTTTGTTTTAGTTTTCTAATATGGGCAAATATTATTATGATAAATATATTAGCATAATTGTGATTCCGTCAGTGTCTTTTTTGGTTTTTTATTTCTTTCCCCTTTAGCTGTTTTGACATTTTTGGCTCTGTTACTTGGCCCTTTATGTCAGTTCCCATGTGAAGATTGGCCTCGGGTAGGCCAAAACCAGCTATGGAGCCAGTCCACAGGATTCTCAGGAAGAGAGAAATTATGGGCTGAAAACCAGGAAGATTATTTGATGTGGAGAGACTGAAAGTGCCAAAAGCCCTGGTAGATGCCAAGGCTGTAGGAAAAAAAAAAGAGGGTTTAGTGCCAGGTAATCAAAGACAAAGGCAGAGATAAAGGGTCCAGTGAGAACTGGGTCAAAAGAGTAAGTAGCAGGCACAGAGACAGGTATGTACACTGACCAGTCATGCAAATAGCCTTCAGCAATGCCAAAAGAGAAACTAGTGAAGGAAAGGCCTTGTTCTTGCTTGGCTGGGTAGATGTCACATAGCTGAGGTAGCTAATATAAAAGTTGAGAATTCTAAAGAGAAACCATTCTTTACAGATCAAATCAGAACCAGAGAGTTAGGGAGCAGAGAAGCTCGTGCCAGCCTGTTGGCAGTAAGTGCTTCCTTAAGGACCTTTAAAGTCCAAAGGTCATTCATTAGTTTTTGTTTACCTTGGTTACATGAATACTTGCTTAGCTCACATCCCATGTATTTGAAGATTTGTGCAACATTACATTTCCTTAAGAGGCTTTTGACCAAATAGGTGTCGGAGTAACATCCCTATTGATGAATCAATGTTGCTTTTCTTGAGTCTGTGTGCTCAGCTAGTAACTAGCACTGTTTCCTGGTGTGCTGTAACTTAACTAGTCGATATACAAGGAAAGCCAGTCACCTCCACAAAACATGGTCAACCTTGGAACATTTCAGTTCTAATTCTATAGTTAATTTCAGAATCATTTTACTGCTTTGCTGACCTGACAGCATTTGACTAATTTGTCTTTCAAAGAACTAGTAAACCTTCATTTCTTGCAGCAGCTTTGAATGGATTTTTTTGTTTCTTACCACTTACTCTCAATTTATATAATTTGAAAGCTAAATGTGAACTGTAAAACTCAATCAATTTGGTAGTATTCTTTTAATACCAATTTTTATATAATTAGCCCCCAAACTGTGCTCAATTACTAACAATTAATCCTATGCACTTTCCAGGACAACACTAATTTCACACTTAACAGCATTTAAAGGAAGGTGGTGTGGATCCCACAGGGAAAGCCCCTCCCTGAGGAGCTCAGCTTTGTTACTCAGGGGGATGTGCTTCCCAGTACATACACTACAGGGTCCCATGTTTCCCTAGCAAACATAAGCAGAATCACACACCCTTTAATTACAGTTTCCAGTGGGATGGCCAACCTTTTAAAACAGATTCTGAATTTTGTTTTCTCTTGACAATCTTCTTGAGTTAGTATATTTATCAATGCTACACACTTAATTGTTCTACTGAGGCTGACTGTGGGATGCCCACCAATGACATCGTAACAGGACAAAGAATGAGAATGACAGTCCCAGGCAGAAAATTGTGGAAAACTTGTTATGGAACAATTCTCAGAAGAAATGAAGAAAAGCTTACTTGGAGGTTGGCTCGGTGTGTGAGAATATTTGCTGTTCAAGGGGACAGACCCGGATTCAGATGTCCAGCACATTCATAAAAAGGCTGCACAGGACCACATAAGCTTTTAACTCTGGTATTCTAGAGGAGAGGGGTTTACGGGGACGAGAGGATTCCCTAGGGCATGCTGCCAGCTGCTAGTCTAGCATTTAAGGTGAGTTTCTGGTTCTGTGAGAAACCAATTTCAAAGGACTAAGGTGGGGAATGATAGGGCAGGAGACCCGATAGCCTCTTGTGTCCTCCGCATTTATATGTGCACACACCATACATTTCCTATCCAGCACAAAATAAAAATTGAATGCAAACTGCATCAAGAAATCTGGAATTCGACTGCATTTAGAGCACTTATGGTGTAGCTCAGCGTTTTTGGCACTTCTCAAATATCTGTAAAGCCCTGGGTTCAGCTTCCACTCCTCAAGTAATCAGCTAAGGCTATTAGTCCATATCTGATGCAAACATACACTGCTCCATGGTTTTTCTAATGTAGGGCAGGCTAGCCTTGAACTCACAGAGATCTATCTGCTTGCCTTTGCATGTGCTGAGACGCATAGCTATACCACCTGTCTGATAATAGCAATTCCCTAATGACAATCTACAGTCTATTATTTGACTGCTTTGTATATGCCTAAGTACTTTTACCTGACATGTGGTGTTGGAAGATGACATCATCACATCTGAACCCTACGAAGATAATTTTCATTTAAAATATTTAAAATTCTCCTAATAGTTCTACCTTAAAGACGATGAAAAAATCAGCGTTTTAACTTTCACCTAGTGCCAAAAAACTCCAGAACTCTTATTGAATTGTGTGGTCATCAAAAGGTGAAAGGTGCTCACATTTGTTCACTTCTGCATTCCACAGGAGGGCCCTCTGAAGCATCAAGCCCTCTAACTTGTTGGGGAGGCTTTGTAGCCAATTGTAATCCGTCGTGGTTTATACTCAAATATGCAAATTGATGAGCACTTTATAAACTTTTAGGATTATACCAACCATTTATAGTACAACGTGGTATTGCTCCAGAGGCTGAGCAGTGGTCCAGGAACGCACAGAGTGTTCTGCACGTTAATTTTGATTATCTCTAGAGTGACCACACGCACAGCATCTTACTCTCCCTTTATTTTCCACTAAGCCTTTATAATATGATAGTATGAGTGTCAGAACTTTCTCATGGAGTTGAAAATGATACCATGAATAATGGAGAGTGGCTAAAAATAAATAAAGTGTGCTGTTTCTCCCCCCCCCCCCCCCCCATGCGCACACACAGACACCATTAGGAAGGAGATCAGTAAGAGGCCACAAAGTTTATAGAATGTATAGAAACTGACATGTCATTCACATAATTATATGATGAATGACCCACTGAGATGAGCATGTGAAAATCAGCATTTCCAAGCCTGGAGAGTTTATTAAAATATATAACTTAACGGGATGTTTGTAATAGTTGTCAAATACTGCTATGGAAATTCACCATCAAATCAATGTTATCATTTGTTCTATGTTTTGTCTGATGCTGTGTGTAAGTTCCAATGTGTTTATAACACAACTTAAAGTACAATAGGCACTCTCAGGCCTTTCCTCCTCTCCCTGAGAAGGCCTACATTTTGACTGTGAACTTAAACTTTACACCAGGAAAACAAGTCATACAAAAGAATACATTCAAATTATAAGTAGGACATTTGAGAAAAAAAACCCTCAAGTTTATGGTAATCTATAGGAAAAGGACCTGTGTGTTTAAACTCCCCATTGTAGTATTAGTTAAATGAGTATCTTGAGTGCCACTGAGATGCAATCGGTGAGCCTCTCTGCCTTCTATGCATTGCAGCACCCGTGTATCTACCATCCATCTAGCTTAGGCATTCTGCAGCGTTGAGTTTCAGCAGGGAAGCCATCCGCCTCCACTTGTGTAGCGATATGATTTGAGTCCTAGTGTCTCCCAAAGCCTCCCGTGCTTTGTGAAGCCAATGTTTAGAGAACTCTAGCAAACTAACACCTGCTGGATATAAATCACGCGCAGGAATCTACAACTGGACAAGCTCGGAAAGAAATAATAGATCAACTCCACGAAGAACCTCGCAATGAATTAAGAAAACCTTAAACTTAATCCTGTAACCTGACAGTCGGCCGGCTGACGTATGGAGAACCGTAACATGGGAATTAGACTGGATGCCAGATGGCTGCTAGGACTCGAATTAAGAGGGAGGAAAAGGGAAACAAAACTGATGCTGATAATAAACACAGGTAGGGAGCCTGACAAGGAAAACGTAGTAACAAAATAACACTCGGGACTAACTAATATTTTATACCATATTCTCTTTCTTTTGTTTCTCCCAGCAAGCTTGACAGAAGGTAGCAATGTTTGACTAGTCACTGCCTAATACCAGATGCCAGTTTGAACAGGTGCAAAACCGAAGAACAGGATGCTACCATTTGGAACATCAGCTCTTCCCTTTATGTATGTCCCTATATGCTTAGTGGGAGCTCACCTACTAGGTTTCTTATTGTTATTTCCTAGATTAAGAGAAGTTCTACCTGACAACCACATAGCATTGTCCTTTAGTAGATGGGAAGAAGTAAATAGAGGAATGACCAATTAGTTTTTCTAGGATGGCATGTTATAATTTCAACAGCCCACCATCGTACGATGATGTAACCACTGGAGGAATAAGATCACCCTGGAAGAAATAAATTGTTCCCAGGATTATTGCACAATGGTAAAGCACTGCAGCATACTTCCACTGGAGAAAGATAGTGGCAATTGGCGTTGCCAATTATCAATGTTAAATGTATGATCAATTGGACAGGGGCACAACAAACAGGCAGCTTGTTCCACACAGTTGCTTGGTAAATTGGATGCAGGCAGACAGAGGAGCACAATCTCCCTCCTCCGTAGGTGGTCTCTATTTCATTAGGTTTCCAATTGATGTTGCTGCACAGTAATCCAAAAATGTGTGATGGGAACATCACTCTCATTTTTCATTAGCACTCCTTCACAAATGGACTAGAGGCAGGTACAAAACAAAGATTTCACCAGGCTTACTTTTTATCCTTTTGGAGACTATTGAGTATCCAACATCACTGCTGGGAACTTAGTTTCTCCTCATTTAGAGTCACTGTGGTGACTCATCACAGTTGGGTATGATCAACTTCCTCAAGGATGCTGTGGAAATAGAGGGAGAGTGGCTAATCTTCAAAAGAAAGTGATTTAGAAAAAAAAATCAGCTTGTATTTTATACTGAACAGTAACATGACACACAAGCTATGTGGGAAAAGGAGAATAGAGATAGAGCCCGTTCTTTAAGAATTTCTATCAGAGATGTACAAAGCATGAAGCTTTTTTTTTTTTTTTTTTTTTTTTTTGAGATCTCCTACAGGTGATTCTTACTGGATTCCTCATTTTCATTTAATAAATGATGGAATTGCATCTCTGGCTTTTCCAACACAATACAATTATTGGTACCAGCCTAAGACAGGAAAGCAGGATGCATGCCTTATGCTGTCATCATTACAGATCAGGTTCAGCCACAGTATACAGTGTATGTGGTCGCAGCTAACTACACCATTCATTCTTCTCCGTAAAGAATCACATCATGATATTACCTATGTGCTCCCCAGTGTGTGGACTTTGGAGAACATATTCAGCTTTGTCCCATGTAGCAGTGGTTCGTTTGTTCATGGAAAGCATTGCACATCTCTACTAGATTTTCAGAGACAAGGGGTGTCATTTCTGCTCCTTTTTCTATCACCTAATGTCAGTATCTATGTTCTTATTGGCTTGAGGCCTTCTGACTTCCATTTAGTGAAAGAGCCAGCAACATCCTACCTCGTTTGTATTGGGAAAATTTACCACGTCATAAAAGAAAACAACAACAAAAAAGGGGGACACCTTCAAACTCCTCAGTCCTTTCGTGTGATTCCAGAACCAAGGCTGCTACCTTCATGTCTGACAATGATACCCTGTCTGTAACAATGAATTCTTCAGTTGCAGTGTGTATTAAGCTACTTTTCTGTTACTATGATAAAACCCAATAACCAAAAGCAATTTCGAGAATTAGGAGCTGCTTTTGGCTTACAGTTTCAGAGGATGAGTGTATTATGGCAGGGAGGTATATTACCAAGAGGCAGACATGCTATCTAGAGCTGAAAGCTGATTGCTGATAACCTTGAGAACAAGGAGGATGCAGAGAGAGAGCAAAATGGAAGTCACAGGAGGCTTTACATTCTCAAAAACCGGCTCAGTAACATACTTCCTCCAGTAAGATCACACCTCCTAAACTTCTTCAAACAGCTTCACCAATCTGAGACTAAGTGTTCAGATGTCAGAGTGAATCAATTCATAGCGCTTTCCAGAACATAGGAAGAATCTGTGCTGGCTAGTTTTATGTCAACTTGACATAAACTAGAGACACTTGGGAAAAGATAACCTTGTTGGGAAATGCCACCACTAAGTTGACCTGTGAGCAATCCTGTGATGTATTTTCTCAATTAGTCATTGATATGGGAGGGTCAGCTTACTGTGAGTGGTGGTACCCCTGGACTGGTGGTTCCAGGTTCCATAAGAAATCAGGCTGAGCAAGCTGTGGGAAGCTACAGTGAGCAACAACCCCTTCATGACTTCTGCTTCAGTCCTGCCTCTAGGTTCTGTCTCATGACCTTTGCCTTCAGTTCTTACCCTGACTTCAATTCAGTCCTGACTGACTGGGACAGAAATAAACCCTTTCTCCATGAGTTGCTTTTCATCATGGCCTTTCAGCATAGCAATAGAAACCTATCTGGGCATAATCTCTGAAGCAATTCTGACTGCATAGGACCCAAGCTTTTCTCCTCTGCTCTTCTTGAATCTCATCTTTATCTCCTGTGTTTCCAGAAATTCCTTTGTCTAGTAAACCAGGAAATACGGTGTCACAGATATCAGCTTTTACATACACCTTGAATATTGAATCTTGTCTTCTTTCTTTGTTTCTCTGTTTGTTTATTTGCTTATTAGTTTGGGTTTTCCATCTTTCATTATTACCGAGCTAGTTTAAAGATAATATAATAAATCTAGAATATGATCCCCAAGGAAAATAATAAACAATTCTAAAAATATACTTTATTTTATATTTTATTTGTATAAAATACAAGTATCTAAATATAGAGTATATATTACAGTTGTATGTATATAATATATTGTATACTTAATAA
The DNA here is from genome assembly GCA_030674055.1 of Rhabdomys pumilio. Classification (NCBI taxonomy): domain Eukaryota; kingdom Metazoa; phylum Chordata; class Mammalia; order Rodentia; family Muridae; genus Rhabdomys; species Rhabdomys pumilio. Next base: position 73,025,185 of record JANHMN010000007.1, on the reverse strand, counting down.
CATAGACATGTTTACCTATGTTTATCTAATTAAGTTGTCAGGACTTTCCAATGACTGGTGTACTTATCTCGTTACCGTAAATTTAAGGAGGAAAGTCATACTATCCACTGTAGGAATGTTCATTTTCTTTTCAGAGCATTCAATCATCATCAAAAGGCAAAATAATACTGCATTTCTCATAGTGTGAACAGATGAGAAAAGTGCCATGATCCTTACACACATTAGGAAAGTATCTGTTGTTGTCACCACAATGAGCCTGATGTACCAAATCCTGTGCTGTCACCGTGGGTTTCTCCAGTCGGGCAGTGTCTTCCTGGAAGCACCGGCCCCAACGATGCCCTACCCCCACCCACCTCAGTCATCGAGAAGTCAGTCAGGCCTAAAAGAAGTATTTTAAAATTTGACGTCTGCATTGGCTAGAACCTTAGAAATCATAAACCACCCTTTGGGGGTAGAAAATTAATTTTGAATGTAAATATTCAAATCGCAAAGTGATGGGCATCACTATGACATGTGATGAAAAGATGTTTCCCACACATACTCTGTTTCCTGTGGCACTGACAGAACAGGGAGAGGGATAAACTGAAACGGGGAAGTTACCATACCACTCTGCACACCAGCTAACATTGGTAACAAGGAAATCAAGGACTGGGAATGAGCAGTCTTTCCCAAAACTGTGGATCATGTCAAGAAGACACAACTCCTGATTTAAAAATCACAACTTCTGATTTCTGAAAAGCTGGACAACCTAGGCAGTTACCCAGTCTGTGCATTAAGGAATCAGAACTTTCAGATGAGATCTTACAAGTATCAGGGAAATACCTTGGTTCAATGTCTACCATCTCATTTACATAAATTATCAGAAAAATTAAAACTTTAAATCTTCACATATCAAAGGAATTCTGTTACAGTAGTAATACGACACACATAAATCAAGTCCTATAAATCATAACATTTTAGGGAAATAAGGAGCTACACTTTTATTTAAATGGTAGCAAGGAAAGACACGTGGAATACTTATAGAGACAGCACTTTACGTCCTCATATCTAATAACTGGTCTTGCTGTTTTACTTTTCTCTCTTCTTTTTTACATCTTGGAGGAGCAAACAGAATGTTCCAAAGGATTAACAGAGCAGCCTAGTCAAGGAGGAACAATTTGGTTGTAAGAAGACCCTAAAGCAAAGATTCTAAATGAAAGACACAAGGCCGATCTGAGATTGCATTCACAGTCCTTCTGCCCACGGTACTACGCGTATGTTACGTTCCATTGGCATGTAGGCAACACACCGTGAGATGCTCCAGAGAGTCCACTAGTGTGCATTTCTTAGTGTACTTGCATACAGAAAGTTGGTCTAGTTAATTCAAATTCTGATTGTTCCTTAAAAAGCAGAATTCAAAAATTCAATTTATCCAGGTAATTGACTTAAGTGTTTATTGTATTTCTATTTTACACTTAGCAGTAAGCAACATGTTATAAAATAAAACACACAGAAAACCAAGTCCTTTTTCACAGCCTACTTATTTCCCATTTTAGGTAAGAAAAATATTATGATGTCCTTAATAGTTGTTGAATTTATATCGGAAATATCATCACTTTGACTAGATGACTTCAGCAAAGAAGATCAAAGTGGTGAGAAATTGTCAGTAAGAAAAATTAGATTATTGTCGTCCTCACATCTCAAAATAAGAGAATTGATTTGGCTTAATCTGTGGAAAATGAATCCTATGGAATCTGCATTTCCTAAGAGTTGCAATTGGCTTTGCACAGACTGGCTACTTTCTTTAAAGTATGCCTCAACATTCAAACCCAGTTGCTGAGGCAGGGGTAACAGATTCCACTTCCAGCCAGACAGGAGGGCAGCGATAGGAAAGCCAGCAGGGGGAATTTTGAGCATCTTTCAGTCTTTGTTTTAGGGCTGCACATTCATTTCTGCAGCAAAGGAGAGACTCAGAGGGAAGGACTCTCTCCAATAACCTTTCATTGGATTTCATCTGTAGACTCAGCAGGCACCATTGCTAGAATTTATTCTGAAGAATACTTTCACTCAAGGATAGGCTGATTTTGAGTTTTATGTTTTGTTTTGAAAGAGGGATGTTAATTTAAGCAACACTTTGAAATGAAAGAAATTACTGACTGATTATAATGACATATACTGATTATATTGACGTAGATTATTGTTTGTATGTTCAAATATTGTCTATTATTTAGATGTAAGTTTACCATAACTCCAATGCTTTCTTTGCACATGTTTTTGCAAAATTAATACAATTTATAATCTTTTAAAAATATTCTACTTATCAACCTAACTAAACAACTGAAGTTCTAATCTTTCTAACACTTTGGTCTTTTCATTTTTATTTTATTTCTTTTTGGTGGTACTTTGACATCCTCTTTAATTGGTGGCATAAATGATAGAGTCTGGGGTCTCAAATTACTTGCCACAGTCACTGGGTTATGTCCTTGCAGCTGATCAGATGGCCTCTTTTTCTACCCTCCTATCAGAGGAGGTTTTTGTAAACTAGTGATATAAACGATTATTTTTAGTTAAGAGAAGCCCCGGGAAAGATTAAAAAAATGGATGTAAAGACATTCCTGTTCTTGATCTTATGTCTTTCTCATCTCAACCTTTGGAGAGTCTTGCTGGAAGAACACACGGGAAGGCAGGAAGGCTTCTTACAGATCTGTGAGACCTCCTTCCACTCAAGTCCCAGGGGAGCTAGAACGCTATACCTCTGTGCTTCAAAAAGTCTTTGGACCAGAAAGGGGGCCTTTATCTGCCAACATTTCAAACATATTCAATCAAATATTGATCTAGAAAATCAGCTACTTTTTTCGTCTAGCAAAGATATTAAATTAGCAGTGCCTACTGCAGACCTACGTATGGGCGGGAAGATAATGGTAGGATCCTAAGCTCTTCCTAGGATCAAAAGTTTGTATGGACACCAACGTGATTTAACATTTTCTGTAGTGCTTGGAGACAAAGGGGTGAAAGATCTGCTTGCCAAAGTAATGTGCTGGAGATTAGCTCACGTGGCGAGTCCTTGCATCAGGAAACCAGGTGATGGTTTTCAAATCCATCTCATCTCTGCAAATGAAAGGAACAGAACGTGGCCTGCTTCACCCCACTGAAAGGTTTTCAGCACCAGAAATACCTTACTCGAGGTGCAGGTAGCACATGGTCCTCTGACTCATAAACAGCCTTTCTTTCTATTGTGTCCTGTTTCCAAGAAGTCTGTAATGCTGTGCTGTTAAAGAACAGGAGGCTTGTCTGCCAATTCTACCATAACATGAGGCTAGCAAAAATGAGCGCCAAAGGGCTGGAAACACAAAGTGTTATCATTTTAAGCTTATTTTTATGAAATTCTATGTTCAAATTGGCATGTGATATAAAAAAATAATCTTGTGCTCCCACTGACACCTAAATTGAAATAGTTTGGTTTTAATCGAAAATTTTAAGTTGCAGGAAAGTTTGTTTCTTTCAAAATATACTTTTGTTTTGTATACTTATGTCACCTTTGACATCTACAAATAGTTTTTATGATTTGCTCCTTGAATTTTACTTTAACTTATTCAAGAGTAGAATGGATTATACAGTTTACAAATTTTTTTATACTCAGACCAACATTTTATGAGTAGAAAAACTAGAAAATAAGAGATTCATCTTTTCCCTTTGAATCCACTAGCTGCCATAGAAATCATAATGAAACTATTGGTTAAAAGCTGTTGTCATGAAGACTACTCACTTAAAAAAAAAAGCCACTGCTCTCATTAAAAATAAAATTATGTGCTCTGGAATTGATAGTAGCTGGATGCAAATTAGATTCTCAGATAAGATAGGTCATATTTCGAAATTTGCCACTGACTGAACTCTTAAGGCTTTCTTAGAAAGATTATATCAAATTTATATCAAATAGTGTCACCAGAGTTAAAAATTTGTGCTTGACAGACCATAAAACCAAACTGATGTTTTGGTTACACTATTGTTAGAATCTGGGCAATACAAACTGGTAAGAAAACAGGGTCCTTGAAAAACCACTGTAGAGCACAAACCCTTACACTCAATATACTGAGCCCTGTTCTCAAGAATCATAGAATGAGCGCACAGTGGTATTCAGTGATGCAGGCTACGAAAGAAAAATATCAATATTAGCTAGGTTCCTAGGTTATGTGGGCATCTTGCTTATTATTAGAAATCAATGCAGAATCTTTGATGAATGGAGACAAATTAATTGGAAGCTTAATAACTCAGAACATCCGACTCCACGGGACCTTTGCAAAAGAAATGTCAGAACTCAATTATGGCAGGCTTAGTAAGCAACTATGATATATTGTAACTAAGGTTATTAAACACCTGTGATGTTCTGTGACTAAGCTTAGTGAGCAACTATGGTGTGCTGTGACTTTTAAGGTAAAGCAGGCAGTTTTAGGTCATTAACAAATGGCCAGGTGTAGATTGAGGCAGGAAAAGAAACCTGTGTGTTTGACATTGATAAAAAGTATTGAGCTTTGTTTCTGGGAAGTATGACTTGAGGGTTATTGCAAATCTGCTAGTGTTGTATAGGAGCTGAATCTCTACAGGGAAAGGTTCAGAAATCACAGCCATGAAAAACATCTAAATGAAGCGAGAATCTTGGAAGACAAGACAGGGAGATTATCACAGTGTTTTTAAATAATTAATATGCTGTCATGGAGATGAATTACATAGTCTTGTATAGCGACACATGACAGACCTCAGAATATCCAAAGGCTGGAAGTTATAAGCTTACGTTTAACATTAGTAATGAATCTTCTGCCAGTTGGATATAATGAGCCCATCTATGAGGTAGTAGATTTCAAAGTATTAAAAATGTTAGGCTAGTGGCTTGCATAAGGGCACTGTCTAAAAAATGTTATGGAAAGAATAAACTCATTGAGACACTGGACCAAGTTTTTATTAAGGCCCTTTTAAAGTCCAAATTTCTGTGGTTTCATGTTATAATTACTTTAACCATTTCATCTTTAAGCACAGACAAATGTAAAATTTTTATCCCTGTGCAGAAATTTCGTGATAGATATCTCAGTGGGAGAAAAAGAGTATACAACACACCATCTTAACATGCTTCAAAGCTATTTCAGATAGCAAGCGTTTGAAATATAAAGAAATAAGAGGGTACAAAAACAAATTCTGATACACTTCATATGCAAAGTTCTCCAAGAAAATGACAGTACTGTTGATCCTCTAAAGAACAGAATTCAGTTCCTAGCACCCAGAATGGGGGTGGCTCAAAACACCCAGCAAATCCAGTTTTAGAGGAACAGTATTCTCTCCTACACCCGGTGGGAAGCCGTATTTACATGTGAACATTCCACCTCCATGTGTACATATAACTAAAGATAAACCCAGTCACGTAAAATGTATAGTTATATATCTGCCCTGAGTAAATCCCACACTCAGCCCTGCTCAGGAATATGGGGCGTTAGCTCAGCTAAAGAGGCCTAAACATAAACTATAGGGTTTGGATGCTACTTTGGGAATACAATACTTTATAAAATGTATGTAAAATTGAATAGATCCTGGTTTCTATTATTATATTATAATTTTTTGCACCAAAATTATGTTATTTATTTTCATTGACTATCCCTGCTTGGAAATGCAAAATTTCCTTTCTCTATGGTATATTTTATTAAAAACAACGTGTTTATAACTTAATTCATAAACAACACAATTCTTCTGTTAAAATGTAAAATTTTGTTATTTTTAATGCACGCAGAGATAGAATCATGTCAAAACAAAGTTGGTTTTATGACTTTTTTTTTTTTTAATCATCTGAAACCCTGTTCCCTGAGTCTGTGACTCTCTGTGCTTCCATGTCCCTCAGACCTAATGAACAACTAAAGTTGTCCTGGTTTACTTGTCTTAGTACATACTATGTGTATCAATCGGTCATTGCTACTTCTAGTCAAATTATAGGAAATTGCTTGGTTATACCATATTTTACTTCGTTAGTCAATTGTTCAAGATCAATATTTGGTCTGTTTTTGTCTTTAGGCCATTTCAACAATACTTTTTGATATTAGCATTTGTATACAAGCTTACATTTGTTCCTTTCTCTTTAGCCAAGGCATATAAGAGTAAACTTGTTAGAGGACCTGTGTTTTAGTCTCAGTTCTATATGAAAGTATTTGGCATAAATAATATAAGAGAGGAAGGATTTATCATGAGTTGAGAATTTACGGCTTACAGTGCACGCTGGGTTAGATTTGCTGCTCTGGCCTGCAATGAGGCAGACATCCTATAGAGGTAATGTTATGAAGCAGGGCAGATCATGCCATTGTGCTTGAGAAGCAGAGATAGCAAGGAGAAGTAACGAGAGCTAACACTTATCCAAAGGCATACTTCCAAGTGACCCCCTCCCTCCATCTAGGACTCACCTTCTAAGTATGGCCACCTTCCAGTAGTCTACTCAGAGTTTGCATCCATCAGTGAAGCAAACCATTGGGTAGGTCAGAGTCTTCACAATCTAATCATCTCCAGAGTCACCTTCTAGGTGCACTCAAAGCTTTTTTTTTTTCCCCAATCTTCTTAGCATCTCTCAATTTAATCAAACTGACAATTAAGAATAATCATTTCATCTGGTAAGTCAATATTTAGCTGTTTGAAAAAACAGTAAGACTGTTTTTCAAACCGGCTGTGTCATTTGACATCCCTGTCAACAGTTCAGAAAGGTTCTAGTTTCTCCATCTTTTAGTAAACACAGTATTATCTGACTTTAATTCTGGTCACCCTGGTGAGGGTGATGTGTAACCTCATCATGGTTTTATAATTCTTTGATGACTAATAATGCTTTCTTCTCATGTTTGTATTGTGTACTTGTGTATATTTTAGACAGATATTCACATAATTTGTGTCATTTTAAAATTAAATTATATATCTTTTTATTGAGTTATAAGTTTCTGATACTATTCTTAGTAGATGTGTGATTTATAAATGCTTTATCTGTTCTATGGTTTATCTTTTCTCTTTCTTTATTTCTTTATCGTTCTGTATGTAGAGAAGGATATTGTCAAATATATTTTTTTCTGTTCTTTGTACTTTTATGTTAAAGAAAAGACACTATTGTCAAATCTGAAGATGTAAAAGAATTTGTCTTCTAAGACTTTTTATAGTTTTAGCTTTTACATTTGCGGTTTTAACCCATTTGCATTAGTATCTGTATATACTTTGATATCTTTTATTCTTTGTGTCTGGTTGACCAATTGTACCAGTTCCATTTGATAAAAGTAATTCTTCTTTTTCACCACTGGCTGTTTTTGAAACTCTTTTCTCAAGTCAATCCTAGATACATGATGAAGTTAATAACAGCTGACAATTGGATGGTGCTTTACAACTGACAAAGGATTTTCAAATAATTTATACTTCAGTTAATCTTCAACACAATTAAGTAGAAAAGGTGTTCCCTTTTTACAAATGACAATATTGATGCTCAGTTATCTTAATGAATTCCCGAGTGGCCTATAAATGATGCAAAATCAGAAAGGACGTCATACCTTTTGACGGAGGCTTTTGTTATTGCACCACAGCTACACGCATGACAACTCCCGAAGTCCCGTGTCTTAGAAATGGGTATTTTTCTGGAGCAGCCCAACAGCTTGTGCACAGAAGAGAAAATACTGATAACAGCTTCAATTAGGGTTCATTAGAAATACAAAATAGAAAGGTATTCTAGCTGATTTGGGTCAAAAGGGAAGAACTATTGAAAGTTTACAGAACTTATCACAGAAATGAAAGAAGAGCCTTGGAAAATCAGATATCATGGAAGATATGGGATCCAGTTTATAAGAACTAGAAGCAATTTTAACCAGAGCTCTATGGTCAAAAATAGATCTAGATGTTTTCCACTGTGAGGATGTTCTATCCAAGAGTCTAATTCCAGAACTGGCTTGATTTTGATTGACATAGCTATAATTTCAGCTTTGAAGAACCTTGAATAGGATCAGTGTGGGTAACATGAAATTGGAGGGATATTTATGAAAGGAAATGGCTACTGAGACAACAAAGTTTTCTCATTTTATATTAATATGTATAAACTAAATTTTCTTTATTTTAAGTCATGAATTTCTAAAATAGAGAAAATTGAAAAGTGACAAGTTGGCATGTTTTGAAAAATGTAAAAGGACCTGTGGACTTTTTCTTCAAGGAGCTTATTTGCTTGTTGGCCTCTCTAGAAGCAGATCATACACTGTCCAGAGACGCTGCCCTGGGGAAACCCTTGTGCCTCAGCACAGACTAGTGCTAATTGGACTAGGGCAGATTGGACTAGGGCAGATTGGACTAGGGCAGATGGACCTGGTCATTTCTCCTGTAAGATCCTTCTCTGGAAACTCAGATACAGAATGGGGATGTGGACACTCATATCACAGGCACACTGATTTTTCACTAGACTGGGCATGCTGCCCTTCTTTTTGGGGTCTTCATGGTAGCCAGATTTAAGACCCTTCTGTCACCAAGCTTTCTCTCTGCTGGCATTCTTGAAGAACCTCACATTTGCAGTATAAAAATGGGCTTTATAACCAACAGAAGATTTCCTAAAAGTACAACCAAGGTTATAAATAGCCTCAATGTAGATATATGGTGTAGGTTACTTAATTCTAATATTTCCCCAATTGTTTGGATTTTCTTCAGTATCTGTGTCCTCACTATAAGACTTTATATCACAACTTACAAAAAAATCCCTTGCATGTGAGGGGAAAAAGCTCCAGGGAGGGAGTCAGCAATACCAGTAAGTGAAATTATTTTTCTAAATGGGCATTGCAATGTTTACACTCAGCACTCCATAGGAAAAGCTGCGCTCTGCTGCTGTGCTGAGCATGGCGTTGGATTGGTTCTAAGTAAGTGTAGATGACAGTACACTGGGATGACCCTGTTGAAGTCAAATATTAGGGTTTGGCTTTGTTTCTTAAGAAATGCCATGGGCATCCACATCTGTATTTGTCACGCTTTGGCAGAGCCTCGCAGGAGACAGCTATATCAGGCTCTTGTCAGCATGCACTTCTTGGCATCCGTAATAGTGTCTGGGTTTGGTGTCTGTATATTAGATGGATCCCCAGGTGGGGCAGTCTCTGGATGGCTTTTCCTTCAGTCTCTGCTCCACACTTTGTCCCTATATTTCCTCTCTTGAGTATTTCATTCCCCCTTCTAAGAAGGACTGAAGCATTCACACCCTGGTCTTTCTTTTTGAGTTTCATATGGTCTGTAAATTGTACCGTGGGTATTCCGAGCTTTTTTCCTAATATCCACTTATCAATGAGTGCATACTATGTGTGTTCTTTTGTGATTGAGTTACCTCACTTAGGACAATATTTTCTAGTTCCGTCCATTTGCCTAAGAATTTCATGAAGTCATTGTTTTTAATAGCTGAGTAATACTCCACTGTGTAAATATACCACATTTTCTGTATCCATCCCTCTGATGAAGGACATCTGGGTTCTTTTCAGCTTCTGGCTATTATAAATAAGGCTGCTGTGAACAACAATATCAACCAACCAGACTCTCTAGAGCTCCCAGGGACTAAACTACCAACCAAAGAGTACACATGGAGAGACCGTGGCTCCAGCTGCACATGTAGCAAAGGATGGTCTTGTCTGGCATCATTGAAAGGAGAGGCCCTTGGTCCTGTGAAGGCTTGATGCTCCAGGGTAGAAGAATTTGAAGGCAGAGTCAGGAGTGGGTGGGTGGGTGAGTGGGTGGAAAAGCACCCTCATAGAAGCAGAGGCAGGGGGGATGGGATAAGGGGTTTGCAGAGAGAAAAAACGGGAGAGGGGATAACATTGGAAATGTAAATAAATAAAATATCCAATAAAAAACAAAAAAACAAAAAAACAGAAATGCCATGGGCTAGAGAGTTGGCTCAGCAATTTGAAGCCCTTACTGATCCTCCAGAAGATCTCAGTTCTGTTCCCAGCACCCAGGTCATGTTGCTCACAACCACAGTAACTCAGAAACCCTGACTCCTTCTTTCGATGTCTTCAGGTACCTAAGTGCACAGGAGCTCCCAAACATGCACGCACAAACATAAGTGCTTACATTATTTTAAAGGAAAGGCATTTAATGGGCACTCCTCCTACTCTGACAGTGGGGATGAGCAGACTATACGGAGTACTCAGTGAGCATGCTGCAAAGTGTTGGCTTAAAACAGTGGGAAATCCAAGGACTTAGCAAGTTTTGTCAAGTAGTAAGACACATACTCTTCTCTACTGCCACAGCATAGATAGGGCAATGTGGGAACCGCACAGGGCCATGATAAGCAGGGCTAGTCACTCCATAAGCAACAGTGGTCACATGATGTGACATCTTGACCTAGCCCACTGGAATTCTGTTACATTGTTTCCTAATAAGGACAGGAATGTAGGTCCTGTCATTGCTGTTTATAACTTTCTCTGTATAAATCAATTGTTCTTTTTCAAGTCTAAAAGATATATCCCGCTTTTATTGCTTTTATTAAGTTTGACAAGGTACATCCCCAAACTACTTCTCCTTGCATCAAACTATTATTAAAGGTATGGAAAGATTTGTATTAAAAATGATTGTAACTTCAGTGTATACTAACATTTGGGATTTCTCTGATGATAACATTGTTGCCTAGCTTCATAATATTTCTTCTCTTTCAAAACTCCTTTATGGTTGTGTATGCATGTATATTATGTATAGACATGTATGTATTTGTACATGTGTGTGAGCACATGTATGTGAGTGAGCGCATGTATGTGCATGTATGTGTGTATACGTGTGTTTATTGGTAAGAAAACATATAAAGTTTAAAAAGAGGAGAAAAATAAAATTCAGAAATAGAATGTGAGAAAGGGCTTTACATTTCCTGGCCCTGTGGTTCTTGCTCCATCACTGGTCAATTACTTCACCATTCAGTCCTATTTACTCCTGGAGCAAACACAATGGAAAGGATGCTTGCTTTACTTCCATCTTTGTTTACTGAAAGCCTCAAAACATAACTAAGGAGACCTAAAGTAATGTGTTACCCTTGACAGCACATGATCCAGTTAGAGAAGGAGTTTTCCACTGGCTGTATACATTTCCCCTACCTATGATGTCTGCTACTAGAATTTTCCCCAAAGTACTCAGGGAGTTAAATCATGCATATATATATATGTTCATTCAGTCAACGATCGTTTGCTGAACAATCACTTTTTATAAGGTAATCGTGAAAGAGGCCAAATGAGAAAGAAGATGGGCGGAAGGAGCTGTGGAAAACCATGGGAAGACAGGGGGAAGGAAATCTGGAAACTTTCACAGGACAGAAAACCTCAACGTCCCTGAAAGGAGAAGTAGAAGTTTGTCTGTGGCCCGAGGATGCAAAGGCCTTTGAGTGAGCACAGTTCCTACGTCTTGTGACTTGGAGAGGGGCCTTATCCACGAAGAAGAGATCACCACACTGGTGGCCTGAGAAGAGCCTGCTTGTGGTTTAAGGTCTACAGAAAGCACTGTAGAGATGGGCCAAATTGTTCGCCAAGGACACTGTGTGACTGAGATCTGGAAACTTTTCCCATAACACTTGTTGCAGCTTATATTTGTATTTGCATGTTGGAAATGTAACTGCGGATATAAGGATGTACTTAGACCTCTACCACCGAGATGAAAAGGATTCTAACATAAAAATACAGGATTTATAGAAGATTCAGACAAAAAAAAATTATTGGGCTTTCCTTATTAGACTACAGACCACTGGAATGACAGCCTCCATTAACCTTTCTTTTGGAAGGAATTTCCTTGCTGAGCAATCCCCCAGGAAAGTTTCTTTTAACTGTAAAAGGTTAACTGTAAAAAAAAATAGTATTAACACTTGCACATTGGGCAGAAAGCGCTTGATTATGCAAGTAGCTCAATCCAGATTTTTCTTCTGCAACTCTGTCTTATTTATAAGTAAACTTTTAGTCTCCTAAACACTGAAGCTAATCTGGGGAAGCAAAGTTTTCTCCACAGCAGGGACTGAGTGAATGGGGACTGCATTCGATGAAAAAAACAAGTAGAACAGCAAAAGGATGCTGCTTCGAATAATCTAGAGCAGGGCAACGGTAAACACTGTGTGAAGGTCGGCTGTTAGCTCACCTGGCTGGGGCAGAGAACGCTTATTTTCCTGCTTGCTGCTCCTGTTCCCTGATGCTGTGCTTCCCCCATCCTATGGACTCTCCCTCTGGGATATAAACCAAAACAAATCATTTTCTCGTTAGGCTGCTTGTAGTCAGGGTATTTATCATAGCAACAGCAAAGCGGTGAACATGGCAGGTAAAGCTAAGACTGGTACAACAGAAACAATCAGAAGAGTGGCATATTCTATCTTCTGCTAAACATTATGGGACTTTTGTTTTTGCCATAGAAAGTAAGGGTTCTTTTGTTCTAAATAGGTATTTGGATTTTTACTTTTATGCTAAATAGCTCCTACCCTGGCCAATCCCTCTCTATGTTGTGGATCCATAGGCTTTCAATCGTATATACCCTGTTATCTCATTATGAAATTTTGTCTTTACTCAAGATATCTATTCAATTTACATCTTTTTAAATCTCCAGAAAACTTTCTTTAGAAACACCATTGCTTATTTTAACGTGCAAAAATGATTTTATGTTATCTAGTTTTTTCATCTATTTTTACATATAACAACAAATATAATGTGTATATATTTCATACATTCATCTATCATGTCAGAATTTATTATGTGAATCATAGAGCTGTTAAAACTTCTGACAATTGAAAAACATTTTGAATAAACAAGATTCATACGAGTGGTGACACATATAGAACATGAATTTCCATCTCCAAAAATCTGATGGTTGAAACGTACAACTCACAGAGCTCTGAACAGTGCATTCTTCTGACCGTCATTAACATTTCATCTCAATTTGGTTTACATAGGGACATTCTTGACGTGACTTAAATTTCACATTTTTTATGCCTGTCATCACTGATAATGAGATCTTGCTTCTTCATCACTCATTTCCATTGCCTTAAAATACAGGTAGTAATTTCTGGAATGGCTGCAGTGTCATATGTCACTTGGTTATCTGAACTTTCCTGACATTATGTATTGTGACTCTGAGTCTCATTGCTCAGTTGCTTGGATATAATCAATCTAGGTCTAAATTTAGGTCTTCTGTATAAAATACATTTTATTAGAATTTCTTTGCTCATGTGTCACTACCTGAATCCACAATAAATGCAGTGGATAATTATGAATTAGACAGATAATGGAACTTTGGAGAATGAAGACACCCACCAGCAGTTACTGCCTCTGAAGACTTCCTACCAACTTGATATTACCCACGTTTTCATTCTTTATTACGAGAGAAGTCTCATAGTCATTCTCGAGTTACATTTGAAATTCCATTCATAAGTTGACTACTAGAACCTTCAATCCATTCAGAAAAAAATACAACAGCTGTGAACACAGGGCTGACTTATTCTGAAGGCACCTTGTCAGTGACAGTCTCTACCTTAAGAAGTCTCCTTTTATCAGAGGGGACCAAGATTTACAGATGTAGCCATTTCCTGCAGGTGACCAAGCCTAGGGTAATCTGTCTGGTAAGAATGTAAACAGCTTAAAGTGTCACTTGTCCATCATGTTGTAGGCATCCAGAACCTAGGATCAGGATGTGGGATGAGTGGGTCTCTGGCAGCAAAGGACTGGAAAGTAGTGTTAATTATCTGGGGATGAGGGCTGGTAAACGTATCCTTTGGCCTTGGACAAAAGCAGCAGAGATAAACAAGCCTATAGAGAGAGTATAGCAGTGGAGGTGAGTTGGGGAAGGGCTCAAGGTGCCAGAACTTCCAGGAGATGGTGCAGGCTGGCTCCAGCTGGCTTTCTAACTCTTTACTGTAGAGCTGTTTGCAGCCAAGCAATGCTTTCTACATTTTGATTCTTTCCCCATTTGCTTCAGGAAAGGCCCCTGCTCAGTGTTTAATACATTTATCTTTTCCTTTTAGTTTAAGTGGTCATTTGCTTTGTTATCAAAGGACTTCATTAAGTCATCTGGCTGAATAGCTCTATTAAAGGGAATGAGGCTGCATTTTCAGTAGTATTCACATATGTTTGGGGTCCAAGAATAAAAGGGTAGGTGAAATAAGAAGTAGGGTGCGGTTGCAAAGAGGGAGCTTCAGCATTCTCATGAGAGTCAGGATAAATTTGGAGAAGCTCAGGTGAGTGGAGACTGTGAACATCACTATCCACTGCTCTGTGAGTCTCCAGCCTCCCACTTCTCTCTGAATCCTCGTCCTCCCACACCTATTTGGGTAAGCTGCGACTTCTACTATAACCTTTCCCTTTTAATTAAAAAATTCACATGTATTTATTCATGTGTGTGTATATAGGATCATGGGCTGAATGTGGGCACAAGTTTACCTGAGGTCACTTGGAGTTTACAGGACAACTTTAAGGAGGACAACTTTGAGGACAACTGTGTGGGTTCCAGGGATCAAACTCACTCCATCAGGTTTTAAGCATGTGTCCAAATATGGGTAGATAAAACTACGACTACCAAGATACAGTCAGCTGTGCTTTGCTGAGCACAAACAAGACAGACAGACTCCCGGGCCTTAACATCTGGCCTATAACTGGCACAGCAGCTTTCATATGATACATACTTGTAGAACTGAATGGCAAGAAATCAAAATAAAGAAAGCTGGCCTTTTAGACATGATCACCATGGGCTCACTTTGTAGTTCAGGCTGTTCTCAAAATCATAATCCTGCCTGGACCTCCATAGTGCCAAGACTATATGTGTAAGTTGGCATACTTGGATAATTATAACATTTTTGTATAGCTCTGCCACCAAAAAGATAAGACATGTCTATTCTATTACCATGCTCCATTTTTATCTCATGACCTACGTTAGCAATATCCAAGTATATGTGGTACTAATCCTAACTATGCTTCAAATGTGTTGCCGCTTGTAGAACCTATCTGTGATTTATATAACAACGTTGTTCGTGTTTGTAGTCTCAACAATCTAGAGGAAGTCAGGAAGATCACATGCTCCAGACAAACCTGGGCTACATAGCAAGGTCTAGGACAGTCAGACTATACAACAACACCTTGTCTCAAAATTAAGAGGGGGAAAAAAAGGAGGAGGAAAAAGAAGAAGAAGAAGAAGAAGAAGAAGAAGAAGAAGAAGAAGAAGAA
>JANHMN010000007.1:72988949-73006821 GCA_030674055.1 Rhabdomys pumilio | reverse complement strand
AGAGAGAGAGAGAGAGAGAGAGAGAGAGAGAGAGAGAGAGAGAGAGAAAGAGAGACAGAGACAGAGACAGAGACAGAGACATGGATACAGACACAGAGACACAGAGGCACAGAGACACAGAGACACAGAGACACAGAGACACAGAGACACAGAGAAACAGAGACACAGAACTAGGCAGAAGAATATTCCTCAGGGATCTTTATCTTAGAAATGAGAAGAAAGTCTGAAGGAAGGTATCATGAGTAGTAACCAGTCACTGCCTACACACTGAGGATGCCTTACTAATTTAGGGTTTATACAAAGAAAGATAATGCATTTCTTTTATGATTCCTTCCTTTACTTTTTAAGCTACTTTGTGAAAGTATTATTGATACATAAGAATTCATACATGTACAGCAATATTAGTGTATTTTGGGTTTTCTAAGGAATTTACCCATTCACACAATCTATTTTAATGATTTTAGCACACTCACATCCCTTCCCTAATGCCTTCCAAATCCACTCCCACCCTTGGTCCATGGCCCCTGCTACATATGTAGCAGAAGACTACCTTGTCTGGCCTCAGTGGGAGGAAATGTGCTTAGTGCCATGAAGGCTTGATGCCCCAGCAAAGGAGGATGCTAGAGGGCTAAGGTACAAGTGGGTAGGTGTGAAGCAGTGGGCTGTGAGAAGCAGCTGGGTGCCTGGTGTATTATAGGTCTCGAACCCTGGACTTTTATCAGACAGCAGGTGTTTGACTTTGCTCCCGGGCCCTGGTTCTTTTCATTTAGCTTCAGTCCTCCATAGCCCCTCATACAGAGAGGTCTATGGCCATCAGTCATGAGGAACAGTGCCTCAGGCTCTCCCTCATGTAGATGAGGTACCTCCAAGCTCTCAGACCAAGCCAATAGGCATTATCTGCTGCCAGACCCTGACCCACCCCGAAACTGTATATAAGGGCCCTTTTTACAAATTTATTATTATTTTAATAGCTCTTCCATAGATTCATAGGTGTAGGCTCATTCAGTGGAACATCATTGACCTAGCAGGGCCACACCCTTAAAAAACTGACTCCTTCTCCAGACACTATCAACTGTCCATAGCTTTTAAGTTAGGGGTTGGGCTTGTGCCCTCCTCTAGCCTTGCCTGCTTTACAGACCTGATCTTGGATCAGTCTTAGGCAGGCAATCATTGCTGCTCGGAGTTCATGAGTGCAGTGGTCCTCTCGTGAAGAAGACTCTATCCACTCCTCCCTGACCTTTGGCCTTCACAGTTTTCTTACCCACTCTTGCATGATGGTCCTTGAGTCCTGGAGGTAGAGAATGGGATAAATATATAAAGATGCCCCATTTATGGCTGAGCTCTGCAAAGACACTTACTCTAAGTATTTATTGCACACATTTTGATGAGTTTCTGAATAAGCATACACTTGTAAATCCACCACTGGTATAAAAGCCATAAACATGACCATCACTTTCTATCCAGCTCATGAATAAGCCCCTACTCTGCCACTAAATCTACTTTGTTCATGGCCCATTGGGCAATAACAGGAATGGCTGGGGTAAGAAGCTAACTGCCAATAGAACAGATTATTCCATTCACTTGATTACTGAACTCCTCCTCAGCTGAAGGCACCTTTTGATGGGTATTTACATGGGACATAAGTATCTTCACATCTTTCACCCATTTGGAGAGCTCTATCTACATACCTCTTCCCCAGATGTCTTTCTCACCAATTTTCCCAATCATGCTCTTTCCAAGTCTCTGATCATTTAGCCAACCACTGGCTGCAAGTAAGCATGGAGTTGGCAATGCCTAGTTGCCTTGAAAGGCACAAGGCATAAATTTTTCAGGTTAGAGGTGCCTGGGGGTACTATGTGCCTTTAAGTTCCTGAGAAACTAAGGCCTCTCTCAGGCTTTGAAGCATTCAAAACATTCCATGCTTCTCTGTGTGTTCCCTCAGAAGTCAAGAAAGCATGGACGCATAATAGGACAATTGGTCTGAGACATTAATCTTATGTATCCTATGTAGCTTGAAAACATCATTGTATCCTGGCAACTACAACTGTATCGATCTTGGCAACTGCCACTATATCCTGTTTTTGATAAAGGTATAAAAATTCTGATTACTTACAATAACTGTCACAGCCTCAGTTTTTCTGTGGCCACCTTCAATCCCAGCCTGGTTTAATTTCTCTCCAGTCATACTCGATAACTTTGGCCTGGTAAGTAAGCAGGGGCACTTACCATTGGCTACAGCCCGTGAACCAGTGAACAATCACACATCTGGACATTTCTCCTTCCAAACAAAATGTATGACATGTGTCCTGTCTGACATTCTGCCCACTGTGAAGATTTATTTTAGCCAGTGTCTTTCAGGGTTGCCCAAGGGGTTGTAGTGTCACAGCTGTTCACTTCTTGGTGGTGCCTGCATAACATTCATAACCATTAGTAAACTAGATCCTAGTTTTCTCTTCCTCAGTCAACCAATCATAGGGCACACAGCTACCACACAGGCCCAGAAGCTATAGGTACGTGTTTGACAGCAGATGGCATTGTAACAGAAATAAAAACTTTAGGAATTTGGGTAACTTCAGGTACCTTGCTTGTTCCTTTAGGACCTGCTCAGGATGGATCCTGTGTATACTATTTCAGTTTAATAATAGATTGCTGCCTCTGGAAAGTGGGCCCTGTACCTTGCTTGGACAGCAGAGGAGAGCTGGCCCTGGTGGCATGAGTCAGCATGGAGGGCTTGGCCTAACCCCTTGCCAGGTACCGCTTTGAGTGAGTTATCCAGGATAGTGCCAGAGAGCGCATCCTGGTGGTCAGGGTGTGGGAGGGCTGGCAGGCTAACCAATTGAGTTACTTACCATCCAGTCCAGGGCTTTGAGTTGGCCCACTCCAGTATCTACCTCATACATGAACTGCTAGAGTGAGTAACAGGGCCGGGGCCGGCAGGTCCAAAGCTGCTGGGTCTCCATGCGACAGGGAAACAATAGGATATCTGAGAGGAATTTCAGTGAAGATTCTGTATTAATAGTGCAGCAGAAGCCAGAGGCCTCAAAGCAGACCAGCGACTCACTGCAATGAACATTTGCAAGACCAGCTGTGTGGATAAAAGGGTTTACTGTGGGACACACTGATACACTACAGCTTCCACAAGGTTTTTTTTTGGAGGAGGGGAGGGGAGGAGTGACAAGGCAGAAAGTGAATCCAAAAGGATGAGGAATGAGTGAGATTTGGTGCATGATGTGAAATTAACAAAATAATCAACAAAAAGCTTTAAAAATAATAAATAATAAATAATAATAGATTGCTGCTGTGCAATTTGGTGGGTCATATGACACTCAGCTCAGGTCACATGGTAACTCGCTGGCCTTTATTACTGTTGTTATGCTACTGTTTTGGTACCCAACAGAAGAGTTACAGTCTTAAATTATTTTAACTATACATTTCAGTACTCTTACCGTAGTGACTGCATTTCACAGAGTATCTGTAGATTTAGTCTTTACACTATCTTCTTACTTCTGTACAATATAGAGAAACTATGTAAAAATGATCTAATCTGTATTCTTGATTAGTGAGTTGGTGAGACTTATCCAACTATTCATGAAATCGCCCATGTATGCAGCCTATGCATGCTTATAAAGTGCGCATGCTCTGCAGACATCCAGCACATTCTCAGAATTGCCACGATGGCCCAACTCCTCATTGCCAGTGTTCTGTGTTTGCTGCCATGACAAACATTTGAGAGAAATCCTTTAAGAGGAAGAAAGATGTGTTTTGACTCTCAGTTTCAGAATTTACAACTCAAAGTCAGCTGGATCCATTGCTTTTAGGCATGAGGTGAGGTAGACTATCACAGAACCAGGAGCATGTGACAGAATTGGCTCAGCTCATGACAGCCAGGAAGTTGAGAGAACCCTGCTGCAGACTATACTAATGCAGTCAGTCAAGAGCAAACGCCTGGGTAGCTCTGTACTTCAGTGGCCACATTGTGTGGTATATACTTTCCATAGTTACCTATGAGTGTTTTGGAAACAGGTATAGGCTGCATATGCAAACAGCTTCATGAATAAATGAATGAATCTTACCTACCCATATATCAAGAATATAGGATGGGTAATTTTTAACATGGGTTCTATAAAATGGAAAGACAGTGTAAAGAATAAGTTCTAGAGATACTCTGTGCAACACACTGGCTATAGTAACAGAACTGAATTCTATAGTTCTTGTTGGAACTCTATAATTATTGTATTGTTATTGTGAAAAAGAATCAAGTGTGAGAAGGGGGAGATATGTCTGGTCATGAGAACATCTTGCTACTGTGCACTGACATATAGAATGTCTTTCTTAAAAAATAAAAAGTCAAGAACTAGAGTGATGTAAAATTCCTCCTACTCTCAAGATTTGTTGTTTGTTTGCTTGTTATTAGTGAAGCTGATTCAGTGCACAGACACTCGAAAGAATGACACTTTCACTATAATTTCCCAAAGACAGAGCTGTGCTCCCGTCTGTGCCATTGATGCTCAGAACAGGGATGATTCGCACATAGCAGAGAGCACAGAAGCAGAAGCTGGAACTAGAGAAAAACTAGGACTCAGCTCCGTGTTCTCATTCTATCAAGAGTTCCCAGAGATATCAAGGAGGACCAGACTGACTTCTCACAGAAGTCTCAAAGGAAGGGGGACAGGAATTCTGTGTAGTAACTGAAAGCTTTCCTTGTATGTTTGTAAAAACACTTCTCTAGGAAGATTTCAAGAAGTAGGCTTGCTTTAGCAAATGGGAAAAGCCTCAGCACCAGTGGCCTGCCTCTGAAATGTCACCTGATTCCTGTGCTGTATGCCTTGAGAGGAAGATGCTAAGCAGCCAGCATGTCAGAGAGCATCTTACACACAGCCTCAGTCTAGGATGATGCCTATTGTGTTTTCAGAGATCTACGGGCTTTTCATAACTGAACTGTGGAACCTCGAACTCTCCAGTTTCCCCATCTACACATCCTGATTAAAGGTGCCACACGCATGATCAAACTAACCTGACTTACACTTGTCAAAATATCTGAGTTGACCAAAGATGTATTTTGTAGTGTTTGTGTTCTCAGATATTTGGATTCGGTTTTCCCCTTAGCAATTATTTGTTAATTTAACAATTTCTAATTTTACTTTTTAAAATAACCATTTAAAGCAGGGCACGGTAGTGTATGCTTTTAATCCCCAGCACTTGGGAAGCAGAGGCAGGTGCATCTCTCTGAGTTCGAGGCCAGTTCTGCCAAGAGTACACAGAGGGTTTACATCTCAAAAAAAAAAAAAAAGAAAAAAAAAAAGAAAAACAGACAAAAATGAAATAAAATAAAATAGTTAATTGAACCTATCAAAGTGATGGGATGTCATTACTCTCTCTTGCTTCAATCACATTTCCTTGGGGTAGATAGCATAAGGTATGCTTGTTGGTCCTGGGTTGTCACCACAGTAGCAGATACAACTCTTCTAAGTGTCTCTTCTCTTTTTGTACCTATACAAATAAAGACTATAATTTAGGATTTTCAATTAGCATTGTGTTATTTAAATGAATGGATCTTTTTGGTTCATTTTTTAAAGTTTGTCATTCTTTTCTTAAATATTCCCTGCAGCTTACATAGGAGAAAAAGAGTACTGTGAACTCGAAGGAACATACCCATGCCACACCTATAAGATGCTTCCCAACTCACGATTGAGCACACAGATGATGGTTTCATCTCTTGACAGACTCTGTAGTAACCAGACTGTATCGTGAATATTTGAATCCCAGGAGCTATTTGTGAAATGCAACCAAAAGTTGCTGACAAGAAATCCAAGATAGTTTTGTGTGACTGCTAAGTGGATGGTACAAGTGATGGAGGAACAGTCAACAAAAGAGTCTCACAGAGCCTTGTCACGGAAGAGGTTCCTGGGAGAATCCAATAGCATCGTAAGCAAGAGTTGGAGTAAACGTTTCTGGAGAAAATGGGATGTAGGTGTGTGTGTGTGTGTGTGTGTGTGTGTGTGTGTGTGTTTTGTATGTTTTGTATTCCATGAACACACACGTGTTCTTTTCTTTTAGGTCTTTAGTTAATGCACAAGGCTGCAGAGTTCTGCATTTGTTCATGAGTGTCAAGATCAGTATGTGCAAGGTTCCAGGTGAAGGTCTAGGAAGCTTGATCTCCATTCATTTAGCAGGTAAATTATTGACATGGTAAAAATGTTTTCATAATTCATACACATACAGAATAAATTAGTAAAGAATCATGTGTCCTCAGTTATATTTTAGAGTTATTGGCATTACTTATAATAACTTAAGCTAAGTTTTAATTATCCTCATACTTCTACACAAGGTCTTAAGTATTTGTGTATCAGAAACCATGCCAAACACTGTTTATTCTCCTACAACAAAGGAGACAATCATTGCATTCAGCTGCTTCTAAAGTTTTCAGGTTTTTACTTTAAGCAATCTAAATCACTTCATAAAATTGCTGAGACCAGTCCCCTTATCTCCAAAGTAGTCTACCATCTCTTATGGACTCCCAATCTTGTTTCAGAAGCTTAAACCAATAGCAGCAGTGATTAACTAGAGTTTCATCAAATTTCTTACTTATCCCTCTTATGTTGGTAGCAATGAGTGTACATATCAGACAGAAAGAGGTCGGTATTCATAAAAATGGAAAGGAATATGAAGTGCAGGACTTTGATGGAGAAATTTTTATGGCATTTGAATAAGTGTTAAATCTCAGTAGAAAGATGTATAATGTTATTTAATATACTTTAGTTGTCATGTTTCCAATATCTTGGTAATACAACTGAATAAATGCCCCACAAATAGGAATATACTCATTTTTGCAACATTCATAATCAGGTGAACTATTAAAACCCAAGTTTTATAGAGACATTTCACATGTTATCTTAATTTTAAAATCTGCTTTTTCCTTCCAGAAACAGGACTAGATAAAGAGTATCATCAAGAAAATACTAACAAACAGGACATAATTCCTTTTAAAAATCCAGGTAGGTTGAATATTCTGCATCCTACCCAACCCTGCAGCATGAAGCTTCCCCAATTCATATCCCTTTTCTGTGCTTCAAAGTCTTGTGTGGGTCACTCTTATGGTTACGTTTATGTGTTGACTTGCTTATCCCACAATAGTATTATGACTGGTTATCACATTCTAAAATGCCAGATTCCATTTTAATTGTACTGTTGCCTACTTTTTTATAGAAACTATTCATATTTTATTACTGTAAACAACTTTGATCATAATGATGCCATTCAAAATAGCTGATCAAGCTGAGAAAAATGGCACTACAGTCGTAAAGCCACTCTATATGTAGCTATTAACATTTTTATAGTGCATATAAGAAAAAGGGTTTTAAGTTGCAACCATAGACAAATACGAAAATAATTTTAAACACAAGGCTATCCTTTCAAAGATTAGAAACATGCTACTTAAATAATCATTACCAACAGACACTTTCAGAGTCTGGCAGATGACCTTCACGACAAAGACAGTATATGTTGGAATTTGCATTAGAAAGATTCAAATGATCTTACTTTGCTAGGTTAGGAAACAAGAGCTTTCAATTACTGGGAAGAAGTAAGATAGGAATACACCATAACCTCACTTCAAAACTATTCTCTGGTTGTATTCCGGAGGCACAAGGCTATAGAGAAGGAGTTTTAAGAGACATATTCTTTTGGCACTACTAGGATCCAACGCTCTCTTCAGATGAAATCAAAGGCACTTAGGAGGTGTCTGCCACAGAGAGAGCGTGCTATAAAGTACAGCAGAGAACATGGCCTCTGCCACAGCGAGCTCGCAATCTAGTTCAGGAGAGATGAGATAAACACACAATTAATGACTAGTCCACAGATATTTAAATAACAGCATGACAGCAACAAAAGTAGTACAAGGCCATGTGCACACATAATGACCAAGAAAACTAGGGAGGAATAACCAGAGCTGGAATTCAAAGAGGGAGTTCAAGGGTGGGGTGGTCAAGGAAGGTTTAATGCAAGAGTTCTCTAGCTAGGTCTTGAAAAACTGGTAACAATAACATCTCACACTTGTTTAATGTTATTCAGGCTGTCAAGAAGCACCTGAGGCCAGAAGAATCACTTTCTAGTGTATTGATTTTACTTAATAAAAGTAGCTCAAGACATTTTATGTAGAAACAAGTACTTGTCATTTGTACTATTAGTAGTAGGAGTAGTATCAGTAACACTGTGAAGCACCCTGGCAATGTTTAAGGGCTGCACACACACACACACACACACACATATGTATATATATATATATATATATATATATATATATATATATACATACATACATACATATATATGTAGTATCATTTATTCTAAAATTTAAACTTTAATTTTTCTTTGGTCATTTAGGGATCTGGGTGAGTTTTCATTGGCTTCCATGAAAGACAAATGCTCTCCTGTAAGGGACTTTCCACACAGGAATGTGAGCTTCCCAGGTGCCTCCCTGGGCACTGCCTGCTTTACAAAGAGAGCTTGGGTCCTATGAGAAACAAAAGAAAGACTTTTGAATTGTTAGCAAGATATCACCCTGATCAGCATGGTCCACGTGCTGGCCATTTCTCTGATGGCAGATGAGCTGAGGACCTAGTTGGTGATACACATGTTTACAATAACACCCTGTGACACAGTAGGAGCCTGTGATAAGCCAGGGAAGGTCATTTAAAGACATTAAATTTTAATTTTTCAAATGGTAAAAAATATGGAGAGTGGAATGGAATATAAGTAGAACTTTGAACTTTATTTGAATTATTTGTTAGCAATTAATAGTTACGTAGATAATTTAAAATACCAGATAGATTTGTAAAGTGTGTGTGTGTGTGTGTGTGTGTGTGTGTGTGTGTGTGTGTGCACATGGTGTGTGTGTGTATGTATGTGTGTGTGTGATGTCTGTGTGTGTCTCAAGCAAGATGGAAGGTATAGTTAGTATAACAAAAATTATACTTTTGGTTGAGGGTCATCACACAGGTTCACACTCTAAATTCCTGACTATAGTTCTAAGCCTATTTCCCCAAGGCTGCTCACTCACCTGTGCAATGTACTTTAGCTGAAGTTCAGGTCCAGTCTCTAATAGAAATCTCTGATTGGAGGGTCAGGATCCTGGGCAAGACTCTCCAGCAGCAGGTCACATCCAGCGGGTGTCTTTCCAGATGGGCAGACTAGCTCATTGCTCTTAGTCTCTGCTTATATACAGTGCTGTGGGCATCATGGGGTTCTAGGACTGTGTCTGGTTATCCTGAGTGAGTGATGTCTCTGGGTTCCAGTTGTCAGGTGTGGCTTTGGGTATAATGGGGATCCTGACTAAGCTGTATTTACATGTTTAAAAGCCATTTTTTTTACTATGTTTATTACAGCTTGTGTGGTGTCTGCATGTGTGTGTACACGTGCCCATGCACTCTTATGTGCATGCTCATACATAAACTCGAGTGTATATATGTACCAATAATGAATATAGAAGCAGTTATGAATTTGAGCCAGCAGTGGGGCACAGGAGGAGTTGGAGGGGGAAAAGGAAGGGTAGAAATGATGCAAGCACAGTACTTTTATATAAAATTCCCTTAAGCACACAAAAAACTAAATTTAAAAAAATCAGAAAAGCAAAATCCTGGTGCGGAAGACCGAACCTTACACCATCTATGCTGCCGGTAGGTAGTTTCTGACACTTGCTGCCTGTCTGTTGCCAGTGCACGGGGAGGACTAAGGGATGGTGTGTCTGTAGGTGGCCACGCAAGTAGATCTGCAAAACTGTCTTGCAAGATGCATGGCAGCACCTGCCTTGCTCCTGTTTTCTGGGCTGTCCTGTCTTCCATAGCTGGCTTCTTGCCATCTGTGACGATCCAAAGTCACCTCCACGCTTTCTCCATCTTTATCTGGAACTTCTATCACTTGCTAGGGGGTTGTTGCTTATCTGTGAGGGTCATGTTTCTCCAGGTCTTTGTTGTTTTAAGTTCAGGGAAGGGAACTGAACCTAAGGCCTCACTCATGCCACACAAGTGCCCCCTACTGAGCTTCACTCAAATCCCCTTCAGCTAAGTCCTCTACTCACTCTGCTCTGGCCAGTGAAGTCAGTCTTAGACCCAGTGTATAGAGAGTCAGCGATGGGAACCCCGAGTCCACTGGGCTTCAGTGTGTGAGAGAGTACACAGAAAACACCATTAAATGCTTGTTTTCCTGATGAAGTATTTCTCAGTGATGCCTCTCGTGGCTTTCAGGCTTAACTCTTTGGAGGTCATTCTGTGCAGAACAGGTGGGTCAGCAACATCTTGGCTCTCTACTGTTTCCCAGAAGCAAACAAACCCATCTCAGTTGAGTCCAGCGAAAATATCTCCAGAGGTTGTCAAATATTTCCTGGGACCAAAATTGCTACTGTTGAGAAACAATGAACTAATCACTTTGAAACACTCCAGGTGGACTTTGTGTTTATCTGATAACTTCTTAGTAATAAGCTGTATTATAAGAAAGTGCAGATATGGTACCTTTAGAGGTATTCATATCAGTGAAAAATTTTAAATATTTTCCATTGAAAAGAAAGATCTGAGGAAATTGTGGAGGCTGAATATTTTTCAGAATAGCTTAGGTTAGAAACCATATTTAACTCAGGAACCCTACATTTAGATGCTTTGAATAATCATTTTTCCAAGTATTTTTCTCATTTTTTAAGCATCTAACCTAGATATGCTAAAGTTTCTTGCCTCTATTAATTCTTTTTATTCCTGAAGCATAGTAATTCTTTTTAAATCTTTAAAAACTTTTAATCTATAAACCTTAAACTTATTTTTCTCTACTCATCTTTTACTTGCACAAGCAGAGCAATACTTAGAAGCATATGGTTTACTATTCTAAAATTTGGGGAGTGGCCTATTTTATTATATGGTTATTACTGGTTAATATGTAGTCGGTATTATTTCTCCAATGCTGACTTTTAAGAAGCACCCTTACCTCCTTACGAACATCACCATTTCACCCAGAATTGTCATAGTGAGTAAGGATAAGTAAGGGCACGGTTTTAGATCTCACCGGACAAAAGGAACCATCTGAATTTCATGTGAAAACATTTCTGATTCAAGAGGTCAGCGTGTACTTGAGAATTTATTTCTGGGTAATTCTAACTCATCAAAGATAAAGTTTACTCTGAAAGCCATTGTCTAGTGTAGTGAGCACCTCAGACCTAGATAATCTATAGTGAAAGGATAAAAGTACCGTGGTCTTTGGATAAAGCTAAACCTCATGGATGCTGATGATTATAGAAAAGCAGAAGTAGGGACCATGTAGAAAGCTGAGTCTTTATAATGGTTCGTTTTAAGTATTGATGACATTAAGTAGCTTTAACATGAATGGTGGCACTTTTCTTCTGTGGCCTTCACATACTGGACATCTCTCAGTCATCGAGGCCTGTGACATTTAGATGCACAAAGCAATATACTGAAGGCAGAATGAATTATGTTACTGCCAGCCATGGATCTGTAAGACAGTTAAGACCTTCACAACACAAAACAGCACATTATAAAAGCAAACAATGGAAAATAAAAAAGTGGAAATTGGTAGATATCATTGAAAGTACTTCATCTGAAGTATTTTATTTATTTGCTACAGAGGAATCTGTAAGTAGATATTAACAGTCCCTAGACAAGGAAACAAAGGTCTAAATAAGAGAGGTAAAATGTCCTAGGTCCCTGCCTCTGTTAGGCAGCAGAGCAGAGACTCAAACCTAGTTCTGTTCATTCACAGGACAGCATTGTTGTTTCATTGTGGGGAGGATTCTTAAAACCATTTTTTTTCTGCACTGTTTCCTCATTATTTGTCTGACGCATAACCCAACTGTCCTAATTTTATTTCAGTTGCTATGAAGAAAAAGCACAAAACAAAAAAACCCTAAAAAAAGCAACTTCAGAGATCAAGGGTTTATTTCTCCTAATTCCAGATCACAACCCATCACTGGAGGAAAAGTCAAGGCAGAAGCTCAGCAATCGGTTGTGTCACAGATACAGTCAAGGGCAGAGAGAAACAAGTGCAGCAATTCTGTCAGCTTCCAGCTGCCTGCTTCCTGGCAGCTGTAGTTTTCGTCCTTCCACAGGCCAGCATCCAGCCAGAGAAATATTTCTGTCCACATTCACAGTAGGCCTTCTCACTTCAATGAATCAAGACAGATGTACCCAGAGGCCAACCCAATCTAGATAATTTCTGAATTAAGATTTATTTCCAGGTTACTTTAAGTTGTGTCAATATTAAGGCCAATAATAACATGCCTACTACCATTACTGTTTATTTCTTTTTTTCTTTTCCTTTTTATTTCTTATTTTTTTTTTGGCAAATGACAATAGTTCTTCAAAGTGAGCATATCAATTCATTTGAGCCAAATGTAGAATCTAGCTGCATCAATTACAGGATTCACTAAAAGGGATAACATTGTAAAGGCAGAGATGATCTAGAAGCATCATCCTTTAAACTGTTTTTCAGTATAATTCACTCTTTCTTTGCTATGATGAGTTCACACAGTTGTCATGCATAATGTGTTGTGATAAGCAGAAGGAAAATGCAGTTGGAAAGAAAAACTTAAGTAAATAAATAGCATTAAAGGACATGGAAATAAGAAATTTAGACCTTGACAAAAAAATGAGAGATAATAGAGTGGCTACTTTGCACCTTAGAATTTTCCTGAAGAGCTTCTAAAAGTAAATGGACTTTAGGCTCTGTCATGTTTTGTACAGGCTTGGCCCAGAGAGTGGCACGATTTTGAGGTGTAGCCTTGTTGGAAGAAGTATGTCATTGTGGGTGTGGTCTTTAAGACCCTCATCCTAGCTGCCTGGAAGCCAGTCTTCTCCTACCTGCCTTTGGAACAAGAGGTGGAACTCTCAGCTCCTCCAACCCATGTCTGCTTGGATGCTGCTATACCTCCTTCTATGATAGTAATGGACTAAATGTCTGAAACTGTAAGCCAGTTCCACCCAATTAAATTTTGTCCTTTGTAAGAGTTGCCTTGGTCATGGTGTCTGTTCACAGCAGTAAAACCCTAACTAAGACAAGCTAAAAAAAAAAAATTCAAATCCTGCCCATTTTAGTCATGACCTGTATATTTTGACATGACAATACAGTATCTGAGTGTTATAATGAGATGTTCTTCTTTCAATTTTTCTTTTAATCACTCAGTCCCAGCAAGTGTTTGCCCTCAGAGTCCCAAAATAATAGACATAGGTTGGAATTTTAAATATGATTTCATTAATAGAATCAGCATGACAGGCAGGACAGAATTTTTTTTCCCATCTCTGTAATTTTTTCAGTCCACCTGGGTCTGAAATCCTTCTCATAGGAATGATATTGCAACAATATTCTACCCTACTTTTGATTTTCAGATTACAGCTCCTCTTAGAAGGGTCACATCTGCTGAAGTCTCTTGTGTTCTCTTTGAAAAAGTGGCTGCTTCTAAGTCTTTTTACTCAAAATTCCAGAGAGAGCTAAGACTTTGAATTTCCTACCCATTTAGCTGCTGTAGACAGAATGCTTGCTTGAGAGCAAAGATCTACAGAATGGTTTGACAAGAAAGCCAGATAGACTCGTTCATTGACTCATGCTACCCAGCATTTGGGGGCTGAGACAGATGGAAGCCTAGGCTACTGAGTGACAAACACAAACAAACAAACAGACATAACTAATCAACTCTATCCTTCTCACATCTAGAAATCTAGGCTGAAGTTTTCCACTTTAGTGTGACACTCCTCAACAGCAGCTCTGTACCACTTGGGGCCAGAGAGCAGTTTGCTCAGATGTTTGCATTGTGAAGTGTATGGCGATATCCCTGGATTCTGCCCACTAAATATCATGCCCACTACTCTCCCTAATCTTGTCAGTCAAACATATTTTCAGATACAAACAAATATGCTGGAAGAAGGCATGGTAAAATTACTCTCATTTGAGAAATACTGATCCATTTATTTAAATTTTATTTTTTAACAGATTTACTGAGGTGTAGTTGATACACAAATAGTTTATATCATGTTTAATAAGTGTCCAGTTCGAGGAGCACTGAGAGGAAAAGATGGAGTAAGGAGAGGAGAAGATGAATTAGATGAGAAGCTAGGTAATGAGAGAGAGAAAGAGAGAGGGGGCATGGAGGCAGAAGTTCACGTGTCTCCACCAGTCAAAGATAGTTTACATAGCTAGGTTGGGTATTGGGTTACACTTCTGATTGAGCATTACCATACTTATAAAGCCTTTGACTAACATTTAAAAAATTATATAAAAGCAAAATGGAAAAGGGGGCACGGGATAGGGGTTTTCTAGGGAGGGGAAATGGGGAAAGGGGATGGCATCTGAAATGTAAATAAAATATTCAATAAAAAAAATAAAGAGCAAGAGAGGTAATGTGGGAAAAAAATGTCCAGTTTGATGACACTAAACATGTGCAAACAGCATGGACACCATCATGACAGTCAAGTTTATAGACATTTCTAGCACCTTCTAGGCATCCTTGTATCTTTCTTTGCCGGCTATGGCTGGAACACCCTTAGGGTATTCTGAGAACACAATATCACATTGTTAACAAGGTACTCTTTTGTATGGCAGATCTCCAGAATAGATTCACTCATAAGTGACTGTTGACACCTAGTAAATACCATCTCCCATTTCTACATTTCAGCAACTACCAAATTATTACCTTTAAAAACCTTAACATTTAGACAAGAGGACTGATTAGATTAGCAGAAGCACTAAAACCAGCTATATGTTTATATAGTGCTGTGCTCTGTCTTTTAGAAAGCACGCCATCTATACAAGAAGACAATGTCACTCTTACCAACCAACTGGAAAAATGTAATATTGTCTCAAGGTAGCTCATTAGCAATCTAGAGCAAAACTATGATAAAGAGAAAATTATTAGGTCACCCATAAAACAACATTAAAATAAATAAGAACTGAAGTAATTCAGTGATTCTGCTTCTACAACCAGACCATTTTGTGTTTTATCTACCTTTTAAGGAGCTATTTTTCATTCATAGCAGTGTTGTAAATTATGCACAGCAGACTTCTTCATTTAATAGGTTCAGGTCAGAGAGTGATTGTATTTCAGCAGTTGGTATTCAGGGATTTTGTAATTTATGAGGTTTATTAATTTAGCAGATTATTTGCCTCAGACGCCACCATTTCTTCCCCAGCACTTGCTGTGAGACTCCTGGTTCACACTGCACTTTTGTGAGATGCTTCAGTACTTAGAACATTTTCTTAAACCTCAAAATTATATAAATTCCATGAAAATAAACCCTTCCAAAGAGTGGAAAAAATAGGAGCTGTTTGTTCCTTTGAAAAGTACAACAGGCTATTGGGAGGAAAGTCCAAGTTCAGGGCAGCAAGACAATGTTCTTACTGTTTCCATGGAAGATTCAATAGGAGACAAAATGGGGGAGTAGGAAATGTCCTCATAAGGAGTGCTTCCAGAAGCAGTTTTCAGTATGCAGACCCTTCAATGTTTCTGAGACTATCCTGACTAGTTCTCTGTTTCATTAATGGCAGGCAAGAATGGGAAGAGCAGTGAATTCCCTCTCTCGATGCGAAGGGACATGTGAGGCACACACTGCTGGGTAACTCTGACAGAAGCATTGGTCAGTATTTCTCAGTATTCAGAAACATGGACCATTCCCACTTGGCTTCTTTAGGACAAGGGTCATCAGAAGTTAAATGGAATGGGACTATTTGCAAAAGACTATATATCTTCCATACTTTGGATCAGACCCAGGATTCGCCCAGTGTCCACAAGGATACCTTGTGAGTGTTTCTCCAAATTTTGCCAGCTATGGAGATCCCTTCATAGTGCAAGTAATGCCCAGCATGTAGAGGGAGGAGTGGAAAAAAGCCACTCAGACTCACTAAAATGAATCTAATGATTTTCCTTTAAAACGGCTCTCCACAATGTGAGTAGACAACTGTCTTTCCTTCCTGTTCTTTCCCATCCTCAATTGTCCAGGAATCCCCCTCCTGGTGTCAGTGTGAGCTCTCTATTCACGAACATGCTTCCGGGGTCATTTTTGCATCGCTGCATCTTGTTCCCTTTGCTGAGAACTTCTTCTCATGCCCATGTCTGAAAACTGTCAGTTGGGGAAGCTCTGGTTCAAGATGAACCCGTGAGGTTTTTACCTGACTCTACTTTCTAAATAGATGTGGAGCACAACACCTATTTTGTGGAGGTCTGTGGCCCTGGAACCAGGACCAGTAGTCCATTATTACCATGTGGGCTTTAAGATTTTTTCCCCCTACCCTAAGCATTTTAATCTCTGTTGCTACGTGTCTCCTGAAACCTCTAAAACTGCATGGTTCTCTCGAAGCAACAATGAGTTAGTCAGGTGGACCCATAAGAATTAGATCACTAAAGATATGTTAATATCATTTTTTTGCATACATTATGTGTTTGGGGGAAGAAATCAAATGATTTCTTGAACATTCTTTGATAATGTTCCTGACTGTTTCTTACCACTCTATCCTACGGTTAGATGAGAAGAGACACAGAAAGCAACATGCTGCAGGTGACTTTAGTCCACATTCACACCATCTAACAGGAATATGATGTGGGTTTATTTTTAATGAGACTTTTAAATTTTCAGTTGTGAAGAATTGAGTTTGGTTAGCAGAGCCGGCTCACACCAGCCCGCTGCTTCTTTTTCGTGGGCACCAAGCTAGGGTTATAATCTCTTGCAGGTGAGGCCTGGAAACCTAAAAGGAATCGCTTTGTTCTTATAAAATTAGGCTAGATTCCCACCTTAATTCCTTAGCATTAAACTTTAATGTTAATTCTTTATCATTGCTGCTTCAGTGTTAAACTTTACATAACAGAAATGGTTGTACCCTCTGTTTCCTTTTTCTCTTTCTCTATAGCTCTTTTAAATGTTCACTGGTTCTCTTGAAACTTAGCAATCAGATATAGCCGTCTTGATTGATGTTACAGAATCCAGATTTCTCCCACAAAACCAAAGGAAGCCTTCCTCATTATCTCTGGTCTTCTTAGCCAGGCCATGCTCGTCTTCAGGTAAATGGACTTACTCTCTATCTGCCCAAATCAGCTATCCACTTTTCTCTAGCCAAGCTTGGCTGAAAATTGACAAAATCTCCAGTTGTCTATGTGATTTCCCTACAGAGTGCAGCTGGGTCCTTTTCAGTTTAAAAGAAACAGGTGTGGGGTAACTGTGTTCAACCTTTAAAAAATTGCTGTCATAAAAGGCAGAGATGGAGGGTGACTTAAATCCTCTCTCTCTCTCTCTCTCTCTCTCTCTCTCTCTCTCTCTCTCTCTCTTCTCTCTCCTTTTAATACAAAGACATCATACTGTTGTGGAATATGGAACATGTAAAACCCAAAGTAAGCTTAATCACAAAGCACCAAGTTTGCTGGAAGTTTCCATTTGTTCTTTAGGTTTTGAACAAGGGGAAACCTTGATATTCAAAAACCCGATACATTAAAAAACCTGATACATCTACAAAAATTAAAGTCAAAGGGGAGTATGAGCTTTGAATCTCCTCCAATTTGGTAAATACCAGAGGAGACTTGTAGGAATGATGACATCAGATTAAACAGCATGAGATGTTGTCCTGAATAATGCCAATCAACAGAGAGGTTTTCACTGGGCCAGGAAAGATCTCTAGACCTCAGGGTTCTGGTGTGTTCAGAAAGCTGTGTCAGATGGTCTCTGATTTACTGACAGTTATCAATTACTGAGGTAAAATAGGCAAACTTTTACTTCATTATCTTGTTTCAGTATTCAGTAGGAAGAGGAAAGATAAGAATACACACACATCCACACTCAGGGAGAGAGGGAGAGAGGGAGAGAGAGAGAGAGAGAGAGAGAGAGAGAGAGAGAGAGAGAGA
>JANHMN010000007.1:72953682-72988939 GCA_030674055.1 Rhabdomys pumilio | reverse complement strand
GAGAGAGAGAGAGAGAGAGAGAGAGAGAGAGAGAGAGAGAGAGAATGCCAAAGTTTAAGTTATTCAACTGGGTGGATAAAACTTGAACTAGAAAAGAATCACCCTTGTTAACATCCCAGATTCTCTTACTTTTCTCCTGCCTTCAACATCAAGCCAGCAAGAGTTTGGTGGATTTAAACAAATTTTCCCCTCTATAAAGGTGCCAAAGCCCGTCACATGTGTTCAGTACCCTGAAACATCTGCTCTCCAGTGTACACTGATGACCCACACAGCTTGACATTGGTTCCAAGAGGCTTTCCTAAGCTATCTGCTGCCCCCATTGTGACTCGAAACTGACATCGTCACTCAAAAGTTCCTTAACTATATAGCCATTCAGTACTTCCTGCCTTCCCAATCCATTCTTCTTGAATATTCTTCTCTCTCTTAATGTACTCACTAGGCTGAGCTGGAACCCCTGGAAGCCTTTCCTCTCCTGCAGCCACCAAGGAGCATCAATTGCTGTGTCACTTCAGTGGAATCCATGATGTTCTCCAAACTTTCTCTTTCTTCCCAATCCTATCAGTGCCTTAGCTCAATCCCCACTGATTCTACTGGATAATTGTGTTTCCTCCCCTTATACTCTTCCAGTCCCAACCCATCCACCCTTCTTATTATTACCAGCATCATTAGAAATTCTTCAAATAAGTTTCTTCAAGTACCATGAGAGATGAGTTATATAAATGGCCAAGATGCTAAAAACTGGTTGGGGCCTGGGTGGAGGTACAGGGTAGGAGGGTAGTTTATCTTATTCAAAAGTATACAAAGGTAATTTCAAATTTCTAAGCTGCCTATGAATATGAAATACCCAATGAAGAATTTGGGTAAATTAAAGTGGGAAGTGGGATAGAATGTGGTTGGCAACCAAAGCATTCAGTTAAATTTTCTATAAACAATAACATTATCTCTAAACCATAGTCTATATTAATTAAAAATAATAAAAATATTGAGACTGGACTACCACCATTTCAAACAGTTATGAAATTATATAAATATAACATATTACTTTCAGATATCATCCATAGCAGGTCGAGATTTGTGTTTAAGGTTCACAGGACTTAAGGACATGCAGTTGCTCAATCATATTAAACTTGCTGATAAGCCATCTTGCTCTAAATTGCAAGTTTCATAAGCACTAAAAATTGGCTGACCTACTTCACCATGGTAATTGAAAGGGATTATTACTGACAATTAGCAAGCAAGCAATAGTAATAGATAATTTACTTTCTAAATATTTTGCAAGCAAGCACATTTTTTTTAAAAAAAGAGAAAACACATTAGACAGTTGTTTCTTGGCAAATTACAATGCATCTTTTATTTCTTGACAAATAATTCATACTGCAATATTTTTTTACAGCCTGTAATTTGACTGTGACTGCTAAATTTGTTGTGTCTGAAGACACTTTGTCAAGCAAAGTATTCAGAACAACATATGAGAAATGAGCCACACAGACTTTCTTGTAACTGATAGTCCTATGGCCATGCCCTGGACAAAGCTCATGGAAAGAACGGTTCTAACCAGGGTTGGTCATCTGGAGAAAGCTGTGTCATTTTCAGTACAAATATTAAAACCTTTTCAGCCTTAGAAATTCTGTTACAACCTTTCAAAGCTTTAAAGTCTCTCTTTTACCCTTAATAAAAATACAATAAGGTTCATCTCCATGTGTTCTTCCTACACAATGGACCAAATTCAATATTGTCACCTGATGCTAAAAGGCGTGGAAGATTCTAGAGCTTTAGGGTACATTATTAGATAACATCAACAATTTATTGTAAGAAAACGGCTTTGAGATTAAGTTAATCCATGTTATCATATCGTATTTCTGGGCAATTACCACTGACCAAACTCAGTTATCCTCCAATTGTATGTCTGTCATAACAGCTTCTGTGACTTCTTTTGCTTTACCATAAGATCAAGCTTAAACACACTGGGTACCCCTAAAATACTTGATAAAGTTATTCATCTTTGAGTTTTCTAAAGAAAGTTTCCATATAATGGGTTCCCAAATGTCAACACATCATTTTCTCTTCTTGCCATCAAGAAAATACATTATTTACTCTATAGACAAGTTGCAGACAGTTGTAGGCCAGCTGGTCCTCTGGATCCATCCACAATTAAACCAAATGCATGTACTGTTTTCTCTACAGCTAGGCTCATAATGGCGGCTTCCTGTACTGAACATCATTTTCCTGTCTATTTGTTTAGCATTTATGGTGTAGTAAGGGTCATACATGTGATAGATATGCTAGAAGATATGTGTAAGCTATATAAAAACACAACACAACCTTATGTAAGGTCTTGAGCATCCCAGAGTTTGGAATCTGCAGGGGTTCAAGAGTCTACTCTCTTTGGATTCCAAAGAATAGCAGTCTGTGAGTCTAAAACTCTGGAAACACTGTATTGTCCATCCTAACAAGCCTAGACGGTTCTCAGTTATTAAGCTGTGTTAACATGGAGAAACTCCCCAAAACTCTTGTATGAGACAATGAGTGACTGAATAAATATCCTCTTCTCTATTATTCTCCTTCCAAGAGCTAAGATATTTTTTGAGTTCCCGTCAATTACTGTGGCATACATAAAAAAACCAATACATCCTGTAGTTACATTTTATGAATCTTCTCACCCATCAGATTTTTGGCTTTCTGTTAATGACCTCTCAGTAAAAGTGTGCAGAGCTAACAACCAGGCTGATAAAAAGTTACTTTCACTCTCAATCCTAGTTTATTCCGCCCTTAAAATCAAACAATAGTCTTGAGTGATTTGCTTTTTCTTATCCTCTAGCTATTCCTTCTCAGACTTCTTCAAAAACAATTTGGGGGGCCATTTTTTCTTTCTGTGTCACCAGTTCATATCACCAAACTCTTTAGTTTTCAAAACTAAGTGAATATGGAAACCTTTGGAGGTTAAAGAGTATAAGATCAAAGTGTCATTCAATTGTGGCCCACAGGAGGCTGTCTCTTGTTATTTTCGGGCAAGTACGTTCTAGGTGTGCCTTTGCACTCTGTTTTCTTTTTTATCTTTTCTTTTTCTGTTTTTTTCCCCTTTGGTAAGGTACAAATTCTACCACGAGGGCTCCAGCATTCTAACCTCACCTAAATTTAACCAGTTATCAAGGGTGGCAAATGGGGAGCTAGTTCTTCATTATCTAAGTAGGAGGGGAGAACACAATTTAGACCATAATATGCTTCCTGGTCATATTAATGCACTATATTCAGATTCCATTTTTGTGGGGCTTACATTTTAGCCGAAGGAAACAAAAAGTAGACGAGAAAACAAAGTTGAATAATTTAAGACCACGATAAACAGCATTAGGAAGACAAGCAGAACACATGGCCAAGTGCGGCCCAGAGAGGGTCTGAAGTCTGGTGAGCATGAGAGTCTGGGCTTTGAGATAGTGAGAGAATATCTGAATGCCACCTCTGGATGCTGAGCATGAACAAACTGAGGCTCAAAGCAAGATTTTTCTAGGCACAGTCTGAGATTTGCTACCTTGAGGGACAGAAATTCTTTCAGCCAAGGCTTCCAATGGCATCTGCAAATTGTCTGCTTCAAAACTTCTCATAAGCATGAGCTTAAAGTGAACTCTGGAGCCACCACACTGCAAGACCTATTTCCTTCCTCATCTTTCCTTCCTCAGTAAACGTTCTGAGCGCCGGGTGGGTTAAGTAAACAAGTCGGACAGTTTTCTGTTACCTTGTAAACCCAACTTTCATCTCCTACAGACGATTCTACTCCAAGACCTAGACCCACAATGCATCTGTTCTCTTTCCTCTATGAACACCAAACCAGGTCAACAATTCTCATAGGAATCTCTCAGTCTCATCGACGCTGCTCCTGGCTCCTTCAAGGAGTCTACAAAGAGTAAGGGGCGGCCAGGCTTGAGCATAAAATGTTGGATAACGTTGTGGTAACCATGGTATGGACATCAGGCCAGATGTACAGGTAAAAATGATAATGGAACAACGACACAGCCATGTGCATAAAAATGAAACTTTACCAATTCCCTATACCATGCACGAAAACTAAAATAAAATCTAATCTACATGAAAGAACTAAAACTGGGAAGTTTACAATGGCTGTAATTCCAGCTGCAGGAAATCTGACACCCTCTTCTGATCTCAGTGGGCACCTTTACTCAAGAGTATATACTACATACAGACACACATATACATAATTAAAAATAAGATAGTCTTTTTAAAAAAATAGACAAACTACTTGAATTGTTGTTTATCCAATGATTAGGGTATTTATCCAAAGCAAAGGAACTATTTGAGGCCAGCCTGGTCTACAGAGTGAGTTCCAGGACAGCCAGACAGCCAGGACTACACAGAGAAACCCTGTCTCGAAAAATCAAAACAACAACAACAACAACAACAAAACAAAACAAAAAAAGAAAAATTTAAAAAAAAAAGAAAACTGTTACAATTTTTAACTATGAGGGAAAATTCAAATCAAAACCACATAGGCACACCCAGTAGACTGACTATGGTAAAACTAAATGACAGCACGGTATCTTGGCAAAAATGTGGAGAATTTGGAACTCTTGTACAGCTATGAAAAATATAAAACTATTCAACAACTTTGGAAACGAGTTTGTCAGTTCTGCAAAGTGTTGAATTTTCTAATCAAACGGCCCAGCAATTTTACTCATAGGCATCTGTTCAATAGAAACAAAACCACATATTCCCATAAGAACATGTACTTGAAAAACTATAGCAGTATTATTTGTTGATTGTCACTAATGGAAGTACAAGTCGAATGTTACTGGTAAATTTGGTAAATCTATAGAAGGAATTGATACTTGACAGTAAAGAAAACAGACACACACTTTAACATGGATGAAACTTGAAGACATTAAAGGTAGTCTCAAAAGTCAACATACGATGTGATTTCACTCATAAGAAGTGTATAGAATTATCAAAACTATAGAGATAGAAAGTATGTTCCGATTTGCTCAGAGTTCTGGGAGAGACTGACACGGAGTATGAGATGTGACTGCCAATGATATAGGGATGCTTCAGGGGGATATTCTGAAGTTGACAGAGGTGAGAATTATAAATCTATGTGAATAAATAAGAAATCATTTAAAACTATGTTCTTAAAATATATTTTTTACTACATGAGTTTAGTAAGGGGGAAATGCACCATAGCAGGCATGTCTGGAGATCAAAAGACGGCTTGGAGGAGTTGGTTGTCTCCCCCCATCTTAGCTCTAGAGACAGGGATCAAACTCAGCGTGTCAGGCGTCACAGCCTTTACCCCCTGAGCCATCTCATCAGCCCCGAACTGTGTACTTTAAATGAATAAAAAGACCTCACTAACAAAAAATGACTAGGTAATGGACAGATTTTGTAGTTTATGATCTACATTTTGAAATTCATTCATCAAAACTTAATAGCTGTGCATTTCACAATACATAATCTTTACCTTCAGAGAGAGAGTAATGGTGACTGCCAGAGAAATTGTCGGCAAACGAAACAGCAGTATAGTTTGTCAAGGAAGGTTGAAGAGAGGTGACGTTTTCAACTTTGTATATGTATGAATTTTTCTACTATAGGAAGTTTGAAAGTATCAACTTCTACATTTTAATGTCAAAAATCTAATGAAGGCAGGTGAACTTCAAGTAAATACATATACAGCTGACAACACGTAAAATCTGTCTATAGGTGAGTAATACCATAAAATAAGTAGACTATTGCCTCAGTATTGGCTCCAAGATCAAAACCAGGAATAACATTAAGAAGACACAGAGCAAAATTCTAAGAGTTTGACAATAAAATCAAAGTAGTATATATGCTTAAAATATATATTATTAAAATATATGAATATTATATACATATATAATATATGCATTATATTGTATGTATGTATAACATGGAAGAGAGAGCCAATTTATCTTTTGCTCTCCAGACGTGCCTGCTGTGGTACACCCTTCTCATATTGGGACTTAAACCCACAGCATACACATAAATACACATTAAAATACACAAACAAAATAAAATTACTCTTAAGTGTGTGTGTGTGTATGTGTTGTTGGGTTTTGTCTACATAATATATGTGTGGTGTGCTCACAGAGACCAAAAGAGGTTGGCAAATCCTTTGGAACTGAAGTTCAGATGTGAACTGTAACTTGAAGGTTGAGGATTTGAACCCTGGTCCTCTGGAATTGCTGAGGGTTCACTTAACTGAGAAGGCATCTCTCCAGCCCCATATTAACATCTTTAAAAAAAATTTTTTTAAAGCAAAGAACGTGTTACAATTGTCTGTTGAGTGACTAGCAGTATGAACAGGCTGTCAAGCAGAAGGTGGGCCGGTGGGGCAGAGTGTGTTTTCTCAGCCTGCAAACCTATAAGACAGAGCATCAATGTGGAAATCTGCTCCAGTAGAAATGTCCTGACTTTACAGCTGATTAAATTACCTTGCTTTCCCTTTTTATCCTTGAAATCTACATTGAGGGTGGTTCGTTCCATCCCATTATTCTAATCTAGAAAATCCTTTACAGGTATGCTCCATGTTTTGTTTCTTTGATGATTCTAGATCATGTCCAGTTGAGAATCAATGTAACATCTCACCTGCTTGTGATCCTATTCCGTATGTGCTACCTTCAGCCTTGCTGAGGATGTGTTTATACGCATATTATAGACACTACTCATTCAAGAGGTATGTCATACCAAATCACATGTAAGAAGACTACCACTCTGAGACTTCTCTCATCAGAAGATCCACTTGAGATAACTCATTCTAAGTTATGTGTCTTACCATCCATAGCAGGGACCATGTGATTGCTCTTCTCAGATGTATCTTTTGTC
Organism: Rhabdomys pumilio; assembly: GCA_030674055.1. Classification (NCBI taxonomy): domain Eukaryota; kingdom Metazoa; phylum Chordata; class Mammalia; order Rodentia; family Muridae; genus Rhabdomys; species Rhabdomys pumilio. The sequence continues at coordinate 72,982,093 of JANHMN010000007.1, read as the reverse complement.
TTCCATCTCTGTTCAGGTATTAATCTGATATGTCACTAGGGAGTTACATGGTAAATCATCAGTATGTTTATGGGTCTATTGGCAGTATCCCAGCTGAGTGGCTACTTACTGAATCAGGGTGACCCTGGTGTCTTCATCTCCATAAAAGTCCTCCCTAGCACAAAAGCTGCATCATCAGTGTCCCTCACATAACTTGTAGGTGGCTGCTCCACCAAAGTGTCCTCTGTATTACCGAGTTGGGCTTGTATGGAATCATGTCCTTGGTTTGTTGTCCTCTGTGGAATGAATAGAAACTTAAGTGTGACTCCATAAGAAGAGCAGCAGATTTCTCACTCTTGAATTAGAAGTTGTCTCACTCCAGTAGGACCTCCTCTTAGCTCTCAGCTCACTGCCTTTCAAAAATTATGTACTAATATTATATTATGAGGCACTCTACTTCAGGGACTCATTGTAACTTATAAAAAGAATTCCACTCAATCAATAATATTAGGTGTTAGTAAGGATTACAAAGATGAATAAATTTAAACAAAAAGGAATAAACACAATATGGTGGCAGTAACAGTAGGAGAGGACATATGACTCAAGTTTGAATGTATTTTAAGGTCTATCATTTTCTGAAATCATGTACATATGAGATGTATTTTCAAAGATAATTCTATCTCTCTTGGTGTCTAGGCTAATGGCAAACTTTAAGTTCTATATTTGAGACAAAGATCAAATAGTAGATATTCTGAAGTAGTTATCAAAATTTGGAATTTTGCTTAGCCTCAATATGCTTGTGAGTCCCACATGTGAAAATGAGTAGACAGGTGGATACACAAAAGTAGGCTCTGGAGGAAACTTGAAATGTATAAAAGTTTAAAGCGTAGGATATGATAGCAAAAGTCACAAGACTGTAGGAGACCCCAGAGATTAGAGGCAGTGAATTGATCATAAGTAATGCCAAAGTTTGGAGACTGGCCAAATGGATAGGATAGTAAAAAATATTAGTCTATGGGGGGGGTGAAAAGTATGAAGCGGGATTCTTCTGAGTGTTATGAACTAAGTATTGGAAGTACAATTGGTATGATAAAAATGCTGAAAATGCTAAATAACAAAATATGATGATGGGAATTCCCCAGATAAGCCAATGTGATGCTCATTTGTGGAGCATTAGACAAGAGAAATAAGATTAAGGCTTCATGGCAGTAACCTCATAAGGGAACACAAAGAGAAGCATCAGATACAGGGCACACAAATTGTCTTACAGAGTGAAGTCCCACTAAACTGGATGTGAAGGAATGAAAGGTTAATTGAAGGAAAACCTTTGCAAAGTCTATGAGAAGGGGATGATAATAAACAAGGGGGGACAGCTATGGATGTCTAAGTAGAAAATGAGAAGATAAGCTCTAAGATAACCCCCTGTTGTAACAGGGGCAAGATAGTAATATGAATTTAGATGTAGGTGAACTTGCAGTTTGCATGATGCAAGCATGTGAATTACTTCTATTCTGTTTTTTTTTTTTTTTCAAAACATAGGAATCATGAGCCTCAACTGAAAATAAGTCCTTCATATCAAGGCCAAGATGGATAGTTGAAATAGTGCTGTCAATATTTTTTTAACTGTATCACTTATTACTAATTTTCTGCACTCTTTATACTTATATCTATAACACATTTTAAGACTTTTACATTTTCTACTATGAAAGTTCATGTCAGAGTTTCTTTTAGGAAATAAGGTAAGCATTGCTACAAGGATGATGTATTTTACCATATAAAATTTAAATGTTGTTTTTGAGGGCTTAAAATGCAAATTCTCATTATAGACATGATAAGCTTTAATCTAAACTTTTTATAAAACCGTGATAATCCTTCCAACTATAAAATGCTCCATTTCAAAATAGCTTAACTCATTTCTACTCATCTTGGTATAAATTACTATAGTGACTAAATAAAGCAGGAAAGATAAAAATAGGCACTGAAAAAATATTATTCCATAAAATTCACTAGTAGGGGCAAATAATGGAAAAAATTTTCAATTTTACATAAGATTTTTCTATAGGATACTATCTGTTAAGATATCAACTGATAAAGAAACTTGTATCACATCTATTCCAAGGAGATAACATCTGTTTTACTTCCTGCCACAAATATCCAATCTAGAAAATTTCCAAATAAAGCTCTTCATGGAAGTGGGAAGTCTTGAGTAAAATGTAGCTAATAATAAATTTGAAAGGATTTCTTCTATTTAAAAACAATTTTTAAAAAACTTGAACTTCTGTCTGTATAGACATTTGTCAATCTTATCCTAGATGGCTACCTGCCATCAAGCTAAATTTGTGTGTGTGTGTGTGTGTGTGTGTGTGTGTGTGTGTGTGTGTGTGTGTTGTCTTCCAAATAAAAGGTAATAGAAAGTTAGACATTCTAATGTTGAGGAGCCCAGAACTGGTAAAATATCACACATTGAGGGTATGGATATACAGATTTCCTGTAAGTTAATATTGTATATTAAACAAATTTACAAATATCAAGTGCAGTCATGCTGCAAAATACATTCCTAAGTGCTGGGCACTGTGATATGGAATGTTGAGTGCCAATAGGAATGTGTGCATGGGACTTCTAGTGACAAAGCCAAGGTACACTGTAACTACAGGATCCTATGTGGCTTCCACCTGTCCAGTGTTTTTAAATTAATCCAAGTCTGCCATATTAAAGTCCATATGCTCTGATCCACACAATGTGTCGCACTCTGTTCTCAGCGTGTTTACACTCTAACAATATAAAGGTATATAATGCTGTTTGTAGTTGGTACCGTAGAGTTTTACAGTGGAAGGCAAGGGCTGGGAAATGGCTGATCAATGGGTAATAAGTTGTATTTACACAGTGCAAGACGTCTTGATGTGTTACTGCATTGTATTACTGTAGTACCTACAGGTAATAACATACTGGAAGGGCTTTCAAAGTTTTCATCATATGAAATGACATGGTAAATATGGTAAGTGGCTGTGTTTATATTCACTTAGTCCATTACCCATCATGGACATGTATCAAACTATTACATAGCACCCCATTATTCGTGGAGAAGCCCTGTCTTGAAAAGCCAAAAAAAGCAAACAAACAAATAAGTAAACAAATAAAGTGTTTATGCCCTACTTTAAAAAAAAAAAGCATGACATGAAGTAAGGATCCTAGGAGCCCATGATGGAAATGAACTAACTCTATTGGGTCCGGTGTCCCAGCAAGACTCAGTGAAGTAAGGCGTAGATGTGTTACGGTTACAGTTTAAAACGGTGGCACCCAGTTTGGCTTGTTTGGTGGGGCTACCATGTTCCTGACTTAGCCAAGGCATGAGGCCATGAGCGGTGGAGTGTTCTCACTGCTGCTCGGCTCTGACTGGCCAGATGCACTGGCCCTGGCACCCATGAGATGCCAGAGTGGGAGATGGATCTGCTAGTCTACCACGATGTCTCCACAATGGCTTAGCTGAGCCCAGACCATCCTGCCATCCACGTGGTGCCCAGCATGAGACTCTAATGCTTAAAGATTATCCAAAAGCTTTATATATTTGGTAATGCTCAATTAACAAGATGCCCACACAATTGGAAGTGTTACCCAGTTAACTAACTTGGATTTAAGTTGTTACCCAGGACTTCTCTTGATACATGCGTGGTCCTCCATGGCTCCTACATCTCTCTCCTCTCACTCCTCCTCTTCCTCCCCACTTCCTTCTCCTTCCCTCCCACATTAGCTCCTCCCAAAATACCGAGTTTAATGTATTAAAAGAAAAAAAAAGACGTTTCATTTCTGCCAGCAGGCATGGGATGTGTGTTGCTGTAGGTGTGGTGGGCACAGTGTGGGTGCAGATGTGGGGAGGTGATGACTTGGTGACCGGAAGGGAAAGGAGAGGGTTATACAATGCTTCCGGGAATTCTGGAGGAAGTACTCATGGCATGCTATAGCAAAGCCACCTAAACAGTTGAGAAACTCTTGGAAATCCAGCTCCTGTCACCGTTGAGGTCCAGCTTCATCAGGCGAACAAGGACACCAAGGTCCTTCTGGTTGTTTGTGAAGGCAGTCAGCTCCGTGTTCATGAAAGGAAGGAACTAGAGGGAAAATAATAATAAAGGAGTTAGAATGTAAGGAAACGTACAACTGGCTTTCTTTGTTTATTGTATATTTACCATCATAGATTATGGATTTGTTTTCATAGATGTTCACCAGAATCTTACAAAATAAGCTGAATAAAAATAAATTCCTTAAAATTCCAGCCTTTCACATCAACCTCAGTCCTGTTGTAACTTTACGCGTGTGACCTGCTTTTGTTCAACCCAGCCCAAATCTGTATTTGCCTTGATGTTCAGTTGCTCCCCAGTTATACTCTCTTGATTCCGTCACCTGCACAACTACTCTCCCATCTTTACAAATTTCAACCTCTTTATCTTTTCTTCATCCTAACTTTCTAACGTTTCCCCATGATTACCATCTGAAGTATCTATAGCAACTGTGGTTTTTACTCCACTACCACCATTTCTTTCAGCAAGACTTGACTAAACCACTGTCTGGAGTCTCACACAGTATTAGTTCAGATGGAGTCACCAGCATTGCGTGGGATAGAAGAAGAGAGACCTAATCCATGACAGTGTGCTTTAGTTTTCAAAACAGGCTTTGTGATAGGGTATTTTCAACTAATATAAGAAATTGAGGAGTTTCCACAACAAAATAATTTTATTTCAGACTGGAACTATTTACCATTGAATTACTTTAAGATTAGGTTAGAGCCAGAGTAGGTGGCAAACTCCATAACTCTAGCTACTTAGAAGGCTGAGGCAAAAGAGTCATAAATTCAAAGTTAAAGACCAGCCTGGACAATTTAGTGAGGCCATGTATCAACATAAATAGAGTGTTCGCACTATAACTCAGTGATAAGGACTGACTCATTACAAGCAAGCCACTGGGTTTAATCCTCCGCATAGAGAATAGAGATTTCACCTACAGATGAGTGAGTTAGAGCGAGTGTTAATAGAATACTGACAATGCCAGGGTATTGTGACTGGCTAAATTAGAGATTGCATTTGAGCAGCAAATCATCAGGAGCTAGGATTCCCGTCAAAGAAGATGCAGACAGAAAGTTGTGGACTGTCAAAGGGAGTGAGAACACGATCAAAGCTTAATTAGCAGCTATTGCATGTGGCTGAATGTTAAGTTGCGTCTTCAATCTGTCTTTTCCAGTTATTTTAATATGGCTTTCCATTATTTTACTATACCTCACACGTCATACTCTGGTAAATGAGTCTAGGCCCAACCCTGCCTTTTCTTTGTTTAGTAACCCACTTCTAAGATCAAGTTTAATTGTCCTCGCTTCCTAATCATCACTCCTTGTACACTCTCTTTTTATACTATGCCAGATTTTTGCCTATATAACCAATGGAACATTACACAAATGATAGGTGTCACTTCCAAGACTATATTAGGGCATATGTTATGTTCTTTCTTCCAGGTAACTTCTTACCACTGCACATGGAGTTGCCCATGGCTAGGAGATTGAGGAAGGAAGTAATTGAGCTTGGTCTAGAATATATTCTTCAAGGTTCTCACACAATCCCAAACAATTAATAGGTGAGTTGCTCAGACTTTGCTCCAAGAAAACAGTAGCAGAGGGAAATCTCCGAGTGGTGGATTTCTGAGCATTGTTTCTTATCGTTCGTGTTACCTGGGAAAGTAGGTTTCCAGGGTTACAGACATCTTCCAACTCAGTACCCCTGTTTAAGATTTGGCTGAGCAATAGGAATTACGTTTCAATGGAGAAACTCAAATTATGGCACAGTGTCTATAGACCTCTTCAGTAAGCAGAAAATGAAGATACTTGTTTCATGTAGATATCCAACAAAGGGGGACATCAGAATAGAATTTTGAGTCAATAGACGGTTACAATGACCATAAAATACATATGCTAATCAGCCTTCACCAGCCATTTCTAAGAATGCATGGCATGTTAATGAAGAACAAGAATAAAGGTGTGATATAAATGCAACAGTATGAACTTTAGCTCGCCTTGGTTGATTTGGAAGAACAGACACCAACATGAGGGCAGAGGCCAGGCGAGACTTATTTCTATTTGCCATATTTCTGTTATTCTGAAACAATTGGTTCATTGGAAGATTGACCAAACTTTTGAAGACTCAATTTTGCTATCAGCTGGTAGAAAGACCACATGAGACTGAGGTACCATCCTCAAGAATGTGATGAATTGTCTAATATATGACACACTTCTCTGACAGCCAAAAATTGTAGGTCTGAAACTAAAGGGGTAAAACTGATAGTGGCTTCTTTCCATATTAGTCCAGCTATCTTCTAGCTGAGATCTTGCTTCTCCTCTCTATAGTTTGAATTTCACATGAAATTGAGATTTCACTGTCAAACAAGGGATAGCTTGCCTCTGGTGACACAATAATGATGTCACTAAATGAGACATTGAGATGGCCTCCTAGTTGGTCATCAGTCTAACTTACTTTCTTATAAATCAAGAGGAAGTGACAACTTGAGGTAATTGGTACAGACCACCAGTGGATATTTGGTAACAATGAACCAGGGGAAATAAAGAGAAGTTATGTTTGGAATTCAAGAGATCTTGTGTCATGATTTCTGTATCTATAATTAATGAAAATGGGAAGCTACAAGAGCTCCATTTGGACAGGACTATTCACAGCTCAGACCATTCAAGAATAAAGGATGGTTTCACCAACAGGCAGGTACAAGCTTTTCATTGTTAGGGCAAAAGAAATAATGTATAGTATTGGGAGTGAATAATGAATGGTGTCAGGGGAGACATTATAAACATTATGATCAAGTAACCAATTATAGATATAAGAGTGGTTTATTACACTTTTTAAAATTTATTTTATATAGTGTGGAGCATGTAAGTGTGTGTCCCTGTGTGTGTATGTGTGTGTGTGTGTGTGTGTGTGTGTGTGTGTGTTTACATTTTTCAGTATTGTCACAAAATACCAGACAACAGCAATGTGAGGATTTGGTTCATTGTTTGAGAGTACTGCTGCCATTGTGAGGGAAGTTTCAGCAACTGTAGTGTCAAGCAGTTGGTTACTTTGTACCTAGAGCTTAGAGCCATGAATGCTGGGACTCAGCTCAACTATTTATCCTTTTTACAGAGTCAAGAATTACAGTCAATGAAATGGCACCCCCACATTCAGGGTGAACTGTCACATTCAAATGAACCTATCCTACATAATCCTCACAGACAAGCACAAAGGTTGGTTTTCTGGGTGAGTCTAGATCCTGTGAAGCTGAGAGACACTATTAATCATAGCATTGTGTATGTGTTTGTCATTAAGGATTCAGAAGGACCTCATACAAGTTTACCATCTATCATTCCTCATGTTTTGATAGATTTGTGTTTTCATCATATGTAGAATTATCAGGTAGGCATAAATTCATTATCATTTAATCTGGTGAGTAAGTATATTTCAAGATGCTAAGGTGATAGGTGGTACACTATAGCAACTTTATAGTGTATCAACATGGCTAAATTGAACTGTGGTTTAAAAACTTCTTTGTTGACAGGTAGCATAGGTAGTCAGAGGTTCTCATGTACAATTTGGATAACAGAAGCTAAGCAGTAGCCAGTATTTGGAGAGCTCACACATACTGCTACGGAGCAGTAGCCAGGCATATAACTCTCTTCCATCCATCTATCTGTTGATTTTCGTCTCCTAATCTCAGGCCAGGTAACAAAGAATGACAGCTTCCCCCATGGACAGCATTACCATCAGTGTCAGAAGATGAGTTACCACCAGCTCCAGATTGTGACTTCCAGTTAGTTCTTGCTCTCCCTGACGCTACATCTTTCCTTCGTGACCCTAACTTCCCTGTAGACTTCAAACTCTAGGAAGTTGAAGCTCAGCAAACAATACTTGAGACTAAAGGCCTCAGAAGCAAAGTTACTTTCTGACCTTTCCTTGTTCTCCTGTCCCCATGCCACAATCTCTCCCAAGACAACATTCAGAAACCAGAATTCCTCTTCCCCATGGGAGATCACAGAAACTGGAATGCCTTTTCTCCAAAGCCATTCCATAAATCTAAAAATATGACTCTACCTTTTGATGGCTGTCTTGGTAACAGCTGGCCACAGAAAAATGGGGACCTTATTTCTGGTGGGGTCTTGCCCCATTGCCGTGGAGGAAGAAACGCTATAGCTGAAGGTCAGGCTGAATCTGAACAGACGGCCTCACTGTCTCTCCTCAGTCAGTCTATGCCCATTCTCTCAGACCTCTTTTGTCAAATTCCATTTCCACCTGGTTGTCCCTGTTTGATAAAACCCAAGCATAATAGTGAATAGTTCACTCTGGGTCTTTGGGTCTTTCTTTAGCGCAAAGGCTCTGATGTCTCTAAAAACTATGATCAAATGAATTTGTTATGCTCACTTCTATTCATCTACCTATTGTCAGTTTATTTCAGCAAAATTTCTGAGAGCAAAGGGAAAAGCTCCCTCTGCCCCCATATGCAGGGATCACCAAAAGCAGTAGCCTTCACAGTGGTAGAATGTCAAGCCTCTGCAACAGACACCTTGAAAAATGGGCATGTGTGGAAGTCTGTGTGTGCGTGTGTGTGTGTGTGTGTGTGTGCGCTTGCGTTCATGCATGTATGCTGAACTTTAACATTACATAAATAAACCTATATATTATAATAAATTATATTACCCTATATGAACACTTCTCTAATGGTTTGTTTCTCTGGTAGCTGTGTCTGGTTCTCATGCCCTTAGTGGTACCCTACCTCTGCAAGTTGTTATATCGTTCTGACAGCAGGTAGAAGAGCCAAGAAGTAGTGAGTCTTTGCTAATTAGAATGCCGAGTGTGGTATGTTTTTTTTTTTTAATTCTCTGGGTTCAATTTGAATGAAAAGCATCTCAAGGAAATCGCATTGTTTAGGGATGGGCACTATTGTGGCATAAAATTTACCTCATAAAATCATTTTCTTACCTCACATTCAGAGGGAACTTCAGGACAGGTATGCAGATTTCTGTGTAAATTAGTGTTGGAGCTTCTTACCTGGTTTTACTTATTATTGTTCCAATATCGATTGTTTAACACGGCTAGTGAAATCTGAGCACCAATCATTAGGTAACATTTCTGCTAAACAGAATATAAACACTTCTCACATGTCATTCCTTTATGTTTCTATAAACTCATCCCTTAGAAAATTCTGTGTGTCAGAAATGCAAGTAATACTGCCAACATACAGACCTTCACAGACCTTTCCTCCATGATTTTATAGCTTACTTGGCATGGTAGCCTGTTACCATAGCCAGGTATCACTTGGGAGCAGTATATCATAGATATATACATACAACATAACATGTCAAAAAAAAGCTCAAAATTTAATATCAAAAGGGCAGTTAAAAAAAAAAGGCAGTTTCTACTGGCAGTGAATTCCTTCGACTGCACAATTAAGTTTAAAAATTCTAACTTGATGCAGCATAACTCAAGGGATAATCTGTAAAACATGGGTCCTGAAAATGTCAGTGTCTTAATTGCCAGAAGCCGTTAATATCTTCGCTTATATGACAAAAGGAATTTCACAAATGGGACTTTAAAGTGATGCATATTGAGATGAGGAAGCAGGTCATATGCCTTGGCCCCAAGCAGATACGAACTCCTCTTTGTCCCCATCCACAGCACCCCTCTCATCTATCCCACAGTCTCATCTCACTCTCTCCATAGCCAGAGGAAGTCCTTGTCTCAAGGAACCAAGTGACTCCATTGAACTTTCAGGATTCAAAGAGATTTAATCCACATCCCAAGATCCTTAACTTTAAGAAGAGAAAGGAAGAGAAGAGAGAGACAGACAGAGACAGTTATGTATTATGCCTATGTGTATATAGTATATAGTATCTATAGCATCTTTCTATGTAGTAACTCGATGTGTGTTGACCGCCATCATGGATGTAAATGTTTTCTACTTTTGTTCTCTTTTGGGCAATTTTCTGGATTGGCCTTGGCTCCATTGTTTGACAGCAGATAAAGACAGCTGGAATCACTGGTACAATCAGGGTTCAGGCTTAGAAGGCTGTGGGGTGAACCTGAGAACTGCAAACCTCAAGACTAAAGAAGAGGTAAAATAAAAGGCATAATGTGTAAAGTGTTGACGTAGAGCAGGGAGCAGGACATGGGCAGGAGGAACACAGGGAATTGTTTCCGACAAGGATGAGGAGAGACCTGTAAGAAACTATGCTCAATATGGATTGCTTGAGTTTGTTTCTGTTTTATGTTAGAGAACAGGCTGATAGAAAAAGAGATGGAAGGACAGCCACATAGGCATCTGAGGCAAAAGGACTGTGACTTTCTTGTCAGCATGTGCTACATAAAGACTTACAGGCTAGCTTGGGCTACATAGGGAGACCTTGTCTCCAAAAGAATAGAAATGAAGTAGGAATGTAAGGAATCAGTTGACTTGGTAACAAAATTTTGAAGTGATCTATCTGTGAAATTCAGTTTAAATGTTGAAAAAGGAGCTGAGAACAAACTGAGTGTTTGAGGGTAGTGGAGAGGTACAGCAAAGCTCTGGACGATAGGGCCACTGAGTCTACACTAAGCACAGAACTCTTTCTATACTTTATTTGTCTTATCTAGGAAGTGATACATGGCTATATATTGTTGTATAAGCCAAAATTTAAAAATATCATACATAAAGCTAAAATTCCTTTATTCTCCACCTCCCAAGTTTAGAACATTCTTATTCCAGAAAAATCACCATTATGAAAACTTCCTCCAAGTATTTGCATAAAGACATGCCCACAGAAGATGGATAGAGTGACTGCATGTAGTGTCTGTGCAGCTTATATGTGTGCTTTGTGAAGAAGTAAAACTAACTAGATACTAGAGGCTAAAAAAACTGGAATAAAACTGACAATATTCTAATCAGGGAGAAGCTGGCCCTAACAAAAGATTGACAGACAGAGCAAGCTCCCAAGTTGATAAATGAGTATATGTGGATGAAGAAAGATTTGAAAGCAAAGATAACACTAAGAATTTGTGTTTCAGTAACAGGATAGTAGCTGAGGATTCCCTTGGTGTCTAGGAAGTAGGGCAGCTGAGAAAATTTCAAGTAAAAAGAGACATTTGTCTGAGGCACACTGATTTGAGGTGGAAATAACCTTGAATCTGATTACAATCTTTAATCAAATGACAGTCTTCTGTGCTTAAAAATATACCTTATTTGGCAATCTATTTAATAAGAAATATATGCTATAAATATTGATATGTAGTTACACTTATCTTATTCATTATATTTGAAATTCTAATTTTTTAAAAATAAAATTTCTGATTTTTTAATTTAAAGTATTTTTTGTTAGAATTATTGTTTGTGTTAAAAAAATGGTAAGTTTTTACTCTGAAGAGTTACACCACTGTGATCTCTGGCATGTTGCTTTCCTGTAGGCTCAGAAGGCTCATGTTAAATAAGGGCTTAGGCTTTTTGTCCCTTCAGTATTGCAAAACAGCATTCTAACATACCCTTCAGTTGCAGCAGCTAAGACTTCTGAGAAATTTTTTTTACCCCTTTGAGAGTGGATGACCTCATCAAAAATGAAGTGACACCAGGATTCTAGAAGTACATAGAGAGCAAAGGTGAGCCAGAAACAAACCAGAATTCTCCTTGTCTGTACATCATACCCTATTGCTCACCACCATACCACAAGGAAACCAACATTCTGTAGACTTCATTGTTGAATAGAGGAAAAGATTGTGTTTACTTGAAATTACTAAACAACGGCTACTCCTCTGTGTTTAACAGGCCAATTTACAACGGCTACATCATTTAACACTGTGCAATGGATTACTCTGTTGTTTTGGATGGTCCTAGACCAGCCCAGGCTTCCAAAGACTTGAGCAAAGGAAACACAGATACTCTTTGGAGAACATGACCTCATAGGTTTCAAGGAATTCTGGTATCTACTACAAATATATATGTATGTGTATGCGTATATGTGTATGTGTATATATGTACACACACACACACACACACACACATATATATATGATAGCTGAGAAAAGAAAGGTACAGACTGTGTAATGACATAGGTATATCAATTAACAATTACAGATTAAAAGGAATGTTTAATGTACTTAAGAAATCCATAAACTGTTACAATGATCTCTATCTTCAATAACCCTTGGAAGTGCGGGCATTTATCAAAAGAATACTTAGAAAAGTCACAGTGACACTGTGTAGCTCAGAATTAAAGAGATGACATCTTAAAGGGATGTTGTTCCAGTAGTTGCTGAAGATCAGGAATCAATGATCTTTACTTGAATGGATCCAAGAGTAAAACATTACGTTCAGAGAACAATGAGCTCTCCTACAAATACTCAACTTTACCACTGGAGTGAAGGCTAGTGTAGAAAATAGGCACATTATTTAATATGCCCGCATTCCAATAAAACTTTATTTCCCCAAACACATAGTGTTCCAAATGCAGCAGGTTTGCCTGCCCCTGAAGGAGACTGATAGCAGACTTCTTAGAAGAAAAAAATGAAAGTCAGAAGGTACTAAGATATTTTTTTATGGAATGGAACAAGACAGCTGCCAGCCTACATTCCAAAACAGCAGAATGTACTTCAAGAAAGAGATATTTTAAAACATTTCCTAGAATATAAATTATGACAGATTTTTGCCAACAGAACAGGTTTATTAAGTAAAATTCTAAAAGATGTGTATTCGTGTTCACAACACTCCTACAAACAAGAAATTAATTTCAGAGAAAGAATAATGAAAATGGTAAATATATAAATAAATATATATCTCCATCAACTATAAAAAAGTGAAATAGCAACTATAAACAATGAAATAGTACATAATGTTAAAATAGAGTAGAGCAATAAATCCCCCAAACAATAGCATTAATGTGAGGAAAGTTAAGTGTTAAGTTCTTGAATTATTTAAGAGGAAGGCAGAAATATTGATTAGCTTTAGACTATTCTATTTTACATATGTGAGTCACACTTGTGTAAATTTAACTTCCTAAATTAAGCAATACAAAATGAAAATTCAAATTGAAAAGGAAGAAGCAAAATGATAAAAAAAAATCCAAAAAAATGTACAAAAAAAGCATAGGAAAATTATAAAGACGTATGGAAAGGACAAAATAAGATGATAGAAATGATAGTATAAGCAATTAAAATTAATGTAAATGTATCAAGTGATACAAATAAAATGTGAAGTGTTAATATTTGGTTATTATTTTTTTTCCTTAAGACAAATCAATGATAAATTACCTCAGGGAATAGCATTTGTGTCTGCAGATAGCAAGTGAAACAGTAAAAATCTGAGCAGAAATAAATGAGATGTGAGAAAAAATAATAGAAAATTCTTGTGAAAGAAAAGACTAGTTCTTTGAAAAGATTAATATATAAACTTCCAAAATCAGACCAAGCAAAGAAAGACATGACATAAACTGTAAATAGCAGACAAAAAAAAAAAAGTCATTGCTACTGCTTGGATGGTATTCAGATGACACTGAACAGAAAGTAAAGGCAATGCTGTCAACAGGATTGATACCTTAAATGGGATGATGTATTGGCTCACTGTAAGACACAAGCTGCCAATATTTGAGAATGCTTCTATCTTTAAAAAAAATGAATCAATGATTCATAACCTATTAGAAAGAAAGAAAGAAGAAAGAAAAGATAGGAAAAACTCATCCTGTCAAGATGAATTCATTGCTCCTATGGTGTGAGCCAAGCATTTAAGGTGAATAACTTTCAATCTTTCCTAAAGCTCTTGCAGAAGAGAAAGAGAATATTCTGAAACTCATTGTATGGAGCCAGAATTAATCTATTATCAAAGTCTTAGCTTTCAAGAAAAAAAAAACTGAATGCAGTATTTCTTCTGAAATGGATATAAAATCTTCATGATTTTGAGCATTTTGAGCAATGAGTCCTAGAATTACATATCATGTTCCAGTGGGATGTATTCTAAGTGTGAAAGGCTGGTTTGAAAATTTGAAAACATCAATCACTGAACTCCTCAATATCAACAGATCAATGATAAAAACATCTTATGGTTCATTGATACATAATTAAATGAACTAGAATCAAGAAAACTTTGCTAGTTTAATGAAAAAAAATCTTTGAAGTTCATTATGACATACTTAAACCTCATACATTTTACAAGTTCTACAGAGTAAAAATTTAAGATGCCACCTCTGGAGCAAGCTGAGCTTCCCTGAGCAGCCTGTTAGCCCTGGAGGACCTCCATTCTCTCCCCAACTCTTCATCAACCTTCATCAGACCTGTGGATCCTGAAACATACAAGTAAGCATCCCCTCCCCAAACACCCATCTTCCCTTATTGCTGAGTCTTCTGGAGCCAGCCTAACTGTCCATAGCAGCCTGATATCCTATGTGGACCTCCACTCTCCCACCACCTCTCTACCTACCTTCATTGGACTGCAGATCCTGGAACATACAGACCTATGGATCCTGAACCATACAGACCTACAGATCTGGAAATATACAGTTCAGTGATGCCCATCAGAGGCCTGCCACACTAGGACCATCAAGTTTAACCCCCTACCAACACCTACTACAACAGAAATATCCAGGGACCAAAGCTATCCAGATGGCTAAAGGCCCTTGGAAGAACACAATCAGCAAAGCTAAGGTAATATGACATCTTCAGAGCACAGGTACCCTATAACAGCAAGCCCTGGATATCCTAACATTAAAGAAAGCACAAGAAAATTATTTTAAATCCAATCTTACAAAGATGATAGAGGCCTTCAAAGAGGAAATTAATAAATCCCTTAAAGAAATATAGGAAAATACAATCAAATGTATAGAGGTCTTAAAGAAGAAACAAATAAATCCCTTAAAGGTATACAGGACAATACAATTAAACAGGTGAAGGAAATAAATAAAACTGTGAAAACCTGAAAATAGAACTAGAAGCAAAAAAGGAAAACACAAACTGAGGGAATCCAGGAGATGGAAAACTGAGGGAAGAGAACAGGAACAACAGATGTAAGTATCACCCATAAAGTACAAGAGATGGAAGAGAGAATCTCAGACATAGAAGACACAATAGAAGAAATTTATACATCAGTCAAAGAAAATGTTAAATCTAAAATTTTTTTTACAAAAAATATCCAGGAAATCTGCAATATCATGAAAATGCCTAACCTCACAATAATAAGAATAGAAGATGAAGAGTCCCAGCTCCAAGACTCAAAAAAGATTTTCAACAAAATCATAGAAGAAAAATTTGCAACCTAAAGAAAGGAATGCCCATAAACACACAAGAGGCATGTAGAACACTAACTAGACTATACCAGAAAAGAAAATCCTCTCAGCATATAATAATCAAAACACAAAATCAACAGAACAAAGAAAGAATACTAAAAGTGGCAAGGGAATAAGGCCAGGTAACATACAAAGGCAGTCCTATCAGAATTACACCCGACTTCTCAAAAAAGACTCTAAAACCTAGAAGGGCCTGGACAGATGCCAACATAGACTACTATACCCATCAAAACTCTTAACCACCATAGATAAAGAAAATACGATATTTCAGGACAAATCTAAATACAAATGATATCTATCCATAAATACAGTTCTACAAAAATACTAGAAAGAAAACTCAACCCAAGGAGGATAACTACATCCAAGAAAACACAGGAAATAAGTAATTCCATACCAGCAAAAACAAGAAAAGCATGAGTGTGCACACACACACACACACACACACACACACACACACACAAAGTAAAACCATCAACATTAAAAAGAACAGGAAATAACAATCATCAGTGGTCAAGAATATCTTTCAACATCAATGGACTCAATTCTCCAATAAAGACACACAGACAATTGGAATAGATGTGAAAACAGAATCCATCATTCTGCTGCATACAAGAAATACACCTCAGCAATAAAGATAGACATTACCTCAGAGTAAAGGAATGAAAAAAAAAAGTTTTCCAATCAAGTGTACCCAAGAAACAAGCTGGAGTAGCCATTCTAATAACTCATAAAATAGACTTTCAATCAAAATTCATGAAAAGAGATAGGGAAGGGCACTCATCAAATGAAAAATCTACCAAGATAATATCTCAATTTTGAATATCTATGTCCCAAACACATGGGCACCCACATTTGTAAAAGAAACATTGTTAAAGCTTAAATCACACATCAAATCCCACAATTCATAGTGAGAGACTTTAATACCCTACTTTTACCAACTGTCAGGTCTTCCACACAAAAGCCAAACAGAGAAATAATTAAACTAACAGACATGAATGGAATTCACCTTACAGACATCTATAGATGTCTGTATCTATAGACATCTACTTCACCCAAATGCACACACACACAAAAATCTTATTCTCAGCACCTTATGAATTCTTCTTCAAAATTGACCATATAGTCAGCCACAAAGCAGGCCTCAACAGATACAAGAAAGTTGAAATAATGCCTCGTATCTTATCAAAACCCCATGGAATAAAGCTGAACTTCTACAACAACAGAAGGACCTGAAAGCCTATATACTCATGGAAACTGAACGTCTCTCTACTTGATATCCAGGGAAGAAATAAAGAACAAAATTAAAGCCTTTCTAGAATTCAATGAAAATGAAGGCACAATATACCCAAATTTATGTGGCATGATGAAAGTGGTGCTAAGAGGAATGTTTATAGCACTAAGTGCCTCAATAAAGAAATTAGAAAGTTTTCTATCAGCTATTTAAAAGTACACCTGAAGGGGCTGGAGAGATGGCTCAGTGATTAAGAGCACTGACTGCTCCTCCAGAGGTCCTGAGTTCAATTCCCAGCAACCATCTGTAGTGGCTCACAACCATCTGTAATGGGATCTGATGCCCTCTTCTGGTGTGTCTAAAGACAATTACAGTGTGCTCATATAAATAAAATAAATAAATCCTTTTGAAAAGTACATCTGAAAGCTCTAGAAAAAAATGTATGTACACCAAAGAAGAATAAAAGGCAGGAAATAATCAATATCAGGACTGAAATAAATACATTAGAAACAAAGAAAACTATACAAAGAATCAATAAAACCAAGAATTGGTTTTTGAGAAAATCAACAAGATAGAAAAACTTTTAGCCAAACCAACCAAAAGACAGATAAACAAAATTGGAAATGAAAAGGGAGACATAACAACAAACACTGAGGAAATTCAAAGAATCATTAGATTTTACTTCAAAAACCAGTACTCTACAAAATTGGAAAATCTCAACAAAATGAATGATTTTCTAGACATATACCACTTGCTGAAGTTAAATAAAGATCAGGCAAACTATTTAAACAGCTCTTTAATCTCTAAAGAAATAGAAGCACTCATTAAAATTCTTTGTTTTTTTTTATATAAAAAAAAAAACCAAGGTCAGATGGTTTTAGTGAAGATTTTTAAAGAGGCAGTAATACCAACACTTGTCAATCTAGTCCACAAAATAAGAACAGAAGGAACACTGCCAAACTCATTCAATGAAGCCATAGTCACCCTAATACCTAAACCACACAAAGACTCAACAAAGAAAGAGAACTTCAGACTAATTTCTTTTATGAACATTTATGCAAAAATAATAAAATGTTCGCAAACTTAAGTCACATTCTAAACACATCAAAAACATCATATATCATGATCAAGTAGGCTTCATCCCAAGGATATAAGGATGATTCAACACACAAATGGACAACACACAAAAACCCATCAATGTCAGAACACCAATGGCTTATGCTCTAAGAGCTGGAAAGAACCAAGATGTCCCTCAACGGAGCAATGGATACAGTATCATATTCTAAACTGTAGTTCACAGCGCTGGAGATACAGAACCTGAAGAGGCCACCTCTATAGCCAGGCAAGAATCCCAATGAAGCAATAGGGACACCAATCCACCCACAAAACTTTTGGCTCAACACTTATCCTGTCTACAAGAAATTCAGTCATGGGGATAGAGCAAAGACTGAGGGAATTACCAACCAGTAACCAGCACAGCTTGAGATCCATCTCATGGATCTATTTCCCTGACACTATTAACGATACTCTGCTATGCTTGCAGACAAGAGTCTACCATTGCTGTTCTCTGAGAGGCTCCACCCAGCAGCTGACTCAGACAGATGCAGACAATCACAGTCAAACATTGGATGGAGCTTGGGTACTCTTATGGAAAACTAGGAAGAATAACTGGGGTCCCTAAGGGGATAGGAACTCCACAGTAAGGCTAACAGAGTCAACTAACCTGGTGAATCAAAGAACATACACAGGCTGGACCTAGGGCTCCCTGCACATATGTAGCATATGTGCAGCTTTGTCTTCATGTGGGACCAGAACAACTGGTCTGAGACTACAGGTCTCTGTGGCTGGAACACAGGGATGTCCTTCATGATGGCCGCAAGACGGCAAGCTCCAGTAACCCAAGAAAGTCTGTAGGTTTTCAAAACAGCTTTATTGGCATGGTGGATGATGGTTCAATCTGGATGTGTACCCCTGTGAAACTCAGGGCAGACCTGGGTTAAATAGAGAAATGGGGGAGGGTCTGGATAAGAATGCTCAATTGGCTATGCCCTCTGGCCTTCAGGCATCTCATTGGTATGTAAATCTCTTGAGGCTGAGGCCTATAGTCACACCCTCAACCTTTGCCCTTTGGGAGGGGCTGCATCCTATGTGATCGAACAGTGCAAGTTAATGGAGTTCCACACCACGTGTTAGGAGCCTGGATTCTGGGAGCCCAAGGAATAGATGCCTGTTCCTTGCAGGGTCTCTGGGCTACTTCCAGCCAGCACTTCTACCAAAAACCAAGACCCCTTTTACAGCCCTACATGGGGCTATCTCAAAAGTTGTTGCCTGTCTGTGGGATATGTTCTTCTAACTGGGTTACCTTGTCTGCCCTCAGTAAGAGAGAATGTCCCTAGCCTCAGAGAGACTTGATGTGCTGGGGTTGCAGGGATACCTAAGAGGCCCCACCTGTTCAAAAGAGTAGAGAAGGGTGGGGTGGGGAAAGACTTGTGGGATGGGCTTACTAGGAGGTGGCAGTTAGTGGGATGAAAAGTGAATATCAAAGCAAAAGAACCCTTATATCACCAAACTAGAAGGGGGAGCCAGTTAATTTATACCAAAAGAGAAAGAAAGAACAAAAGAAAGAAAGGAAGAAAGAAAGAAAGAAAGAAAGAAGAACAAAAGAAAGAAAGGAAAGAAAAAGAAAGTAAAATGTTTAAGGCAAGGAAAGAAGATATAATAACTTTATATAGGAAATCTCAAAGCTCTGCCCCCCCAAAAAAAAATAGAAAGAAAGGAGGAAAGAAGGAAGAACAAAAAGAAAGGAAGAAAGAAGTCAATCCCAAACAAAAACATACATATAGATCTAATAAATGAAACCAGTAAGGTCATGGGACATATATGTAAATTGCAAAACTTGAATGTTTTCCTACATACAGAAAAAAAAATGTTGAAATTTGAAATAAAAAAGAAAATTATTTATATGCCAGTTTTTTTTTTTTTTATGTGCCAGTTTGGTGTTACTTATCTATAATCTAATTACTCAAGAGACTGAGGCTGGAGGATCATGACTTTTTTTTTAAACACTTTATTTATCAATATTTGTATAAACATATATACGCATATATGTATACATATATACATACATATATAAATGATAATTAAATAATAAGATGTATTTAAAAAGTATGGGGGGTTGGGAAGAGTGGAAGGAAAAAGAGAAAGGGGAAAATTATGTAAATACAGTGTTCATATATGAAATTCTCAAAAAGGAATTCAGTTTTTTAAAATGTTCAACAGATTAACTAGCATTTTACAATATGAAAATAAATATGACCTATAATTATATTGAAGGACATTTTAACTCACTACAAACTTTGAAGTTTAAAATGAGATCAATAAAAATTACTTTACCCAGCATACTAACACAAACCACAATAACGTTTTATAATTCAAAGCATTTCTGAGAACAAGAAAATAGATTGTCAAGAGTTAAGTCAGCAGAACCAGGGGTACACTGTGTGTTATTTTTTTTTTTATCAAATCATAATTTTTACTTTTTAACACAGGGGTTATAAACACAAAATTGCAGGATGTGAGGAAGGGGATGACACAGGAGCATAGGTGTTCAGGGGGAGTACAGATATCTTTCAGAGCAGGGTATCAGCTGGGTGAAGGTTCAGGGGTCAGGTCACTATGACTCTGCCTATGATTCACTTGTCCTTATCTAATTTGGTACTATCCTCCAAGGCTGCTTATTTACAAGGTCTATGACTATTCAGGCTGGTAGATTTCCACAAAAGCTGCCTGTTTACAATAGTTTATAGCCCTTTGTTTCAATGCTTTTCCATAGAGACCCAAGTCTTTGTGTTAGCACGCATGTATGTCAGGCCTATTGCTGATTTTAGGCTTATGGCTGATTTTAGGCCTTCAGTGTATAAGCAGGGATGCCCCTGACATCTCCTCCCTTCTCCAAGTATAGAAAGGCTGTGGCAATTCTAATCTTGCCAAGGCAGGGATAGAGGCCTGACCTCCAGTAATTAAAGGGGACCTTGTAATGGCTCCAGTCCTCCTGTCGTTGTCCAGTGAGGCATAAGGGCCATACCCGGAGGATCATGACTTTAAGGCAAGCATAAGGTAAATATAAATTTTGGTACTAGCCTGAGGTAGATTAAAAACAACTAATGATGAGCTGGAGAAATGGCTCAGCAATTAAGACCACTGGCTGGTCTTTCAGAGGTCATGAGTTCAATTCCCAGCAACCACATGGTGCCTCACAACCATTTATGATGGGATTCAATGCCCTCTTCTGGTGTGTCTGAAAACAACTACAGTGTATTTATCTAAATAAATATATCTTTAAAACAAACAAACAAACAAACAAACAAACAAACACTGATTAAAAATCAAAGCCAAATCAAGCAAAAAGTATCCCCAAAATCCATGGAGATCATTTTGTGTTGCCCACTGTTCCTAGATGTGGGGCCTTTGCTGGAGTGTGGTTAATATATGCAGTGACACTCTATTATAGAAAATTGATTTTTTTTCCCTTTGCCAGTAGTTATCAGTTACAAATAGCTTCTTGGTTAGGGCTGAGATCCCTTGTCAGCATTGGGATCTTCCTGGCCTTTGAACCTGTGAAGCTACTGTGCATGCTGCCAGTCTCTGTGAGTCCATCAGTCCTGTTCTATCTGGAAAATACTATTTTACTGGAGTCATCCATCACCTGACTCTTTCAGTCTCTCTACATCCTCCCCTTCGTGGATTCATGAGCCTCGAGGAGAGAAGTTTGAGAAAACATCCCATTTACAACTATGTGCTCCAAACTTTCCCCCTCTCTGTACATTATCCAGCTGTGGGTTGCTGTGTTAATGCCCATCTACTTCAAGAAGTTTCTCTGGTGCGAGTTAGTCGTTGAATTCACCTATGGGTATACCAAAATTTTATTAGGAGTCCTTTTAGTGCTATGTTCCTTTAATAAAATAAGAGTTGTAGGTTTTTTTTTTTCCTAGACCCATGACCTATCTAATCTCAGATTGTTGTCCAGTCTAGCAGTGTCAGGGATGGGTTCAATCTCATGGAATGGGCCTTATCTATAAGTTTTTGAAGTGGTTGGTTTTCCCCACTTGTACATCAGTATGTCCTGCCAGAGAGTCACTGCTGAAGGTTTCAGGGTTGTAGCTTGGTGATACTGATGATCACCTTTTCCCTCTGGTATCATGCAGAGCACCTTCCAGCACCATGAATGCTGAAAAGTATAAGAGAAGCTTCTAGTTAGGCACCAGATTGACTTCTCTATGTTCAGTGGCACAAATAAGTATATCCTTAAGCAATGGGGCCTTGCAATCAGGTTAGGAAGAGCAATAATCTTGATAATAGTAATAGTGTGTGATGTTAGGGAGGAGAGATGTTCTGTGGAACTCCTCTGGTCCATGACTCAAAAAGATGTAACCTTTTCCATCTACTGGTGATTTTTTTACTTGGAGGCATAGGATATCTAGTTGAGTTATTTTCCCCCTTAAAAAAACTAATGAAATGTTTATTAAAAATCTTCTAGTAAGTCAAAAGAGATAAAAAGAGAAACAAGTATTTTGTTCTAAAAGAGATGGATCAATACTGAATAACGATGACAAGAAAAATAAAATAACTACATTTGTCAATATAGATGAAAACTCCAGAGGCAGAGATGTCTAGATAGGATTAAAACTAGTACTCAGGTATATGTTCTCTATAGCTGATGCACTTTATATATACAGAATCATGACAGTATAAGTGTAAGTCAGCTATAGTGATTACATTAATACCAAGTATGACACACATCATGACAAGAATATTATCAAAGATAAAACACGTTTTGAAATGACATGGTCTAATTTGAAAGTGAGCCAATTTTCACCCTTTTTTTTTTTAAAGAAAATGTGTGGGTTAGGCTATATCAAATTTGAAGTCCTTCCTGCTATGCATTCGATGATTCCTAGACAGACAGGGAAAGACTAATTTCTAAATGTAAGCCCAGTTTGCTTCTATAAGTCCATAACGGGATAAATTCTGATAGGCTCTTTCTGAACAGGTTTGTATATGTAAAAAATAATGCAGAATATATTGCCTGAATTCCAGCAAAATTTGCATTAACCTTTGTAAGTGGGGAAGCATAAAGAAACAGCATGAGAGGTTTGTAGATATAGCAGACCATAAGGCTGTTTGCTTATGAAAGCTGTTGAACTATTTATTTGATTCGCGACACACACGTTTTGGAAGCATTGAACTGAAAGCATAATAAAGCCTTGGGTGTGTACAGATTCTGGAGGAAGAGACAAGCTTGCATTCAAATGAGTGCGTTTTGTTTAATGTATGTTTTAGAAGCATACTTGAAAAGTACCCTATGAAATTTCAATTTGATTTTGCTGGGTCATTTTCATTTAGAACTCAGAAAAAGCTAAAATGCCTAATGAATATTTAGTATACCTCAGACAGTTCAGCATCTTCAAACCACAATTAAATTGAAACATCAAAACAAAAATATATTATCTTTCCAATCCTCCTTGGTGTTTTCCTTTTGTGCCTCCTAAATAAAGATATTCTAATAGCTGTATACACTGGTATAAAATGAAGAGGGTAATGAGTAGGAAAAGAGAGGTTAGGAAGCTATAATCAGCTGTGAGCTTCAGTGCAATCAGAAACCACGCAAGCTAAATAAGGCTATCTCTGTCTGTGCCCTTTCCCTCATAATAATGCACACAGAGATTTTTAAGTAATATAAGCTAGAGATAAAAACTGCAAAGTTCAATTATCCTAGCAATGAAACATTATGAAGGAAAAATGGATATGTTTGAATAAGTGACAAGAGTGGAAATGTGACAGCATAATGACATTTCAGTAACAAAATTAATTTACCATGCTATAAGAGGAGCCATTTTCCTATGTATATTTCTGCAATTTTTTTTTTTTAGTTTAGTTTGGTAAGTGGTGGGGTGTCCTTGTTGCCTAGCAATTGTGTATTCATTTGAATTATTAAAATCACTACACTAAATGTTAGCCTCTACAGAGCTGTAACTATTTAAGCCATTTTCTTCATTTCTTTCAAGCCAGAATGGTTTTTATCTATTTGAAAATTTTCAGAAATATCTACAAGTTTAAATTATATATTAAATTAAATTCTTGGAGCTGGAGAGAGTGTTCAGTTGTCAAGAGCACTTTATGTCCTTGCAGAAAAGCTAAGCTTGGTTTTCAATACCTGTATGATGACTCCTGTTTGAAAGAATTTGCTGTCTTCTCTTGAACTCTGTGAGCACATTCATGCATATGCTTCACATGCATACACTCAGGCATACATACATAAAGTAAAATAAAACAAAGTTCAATTCAAATTATTAAATTATATGTGATTCTAATTTTCTTTGTTGAAAATTTAATCTCCACATATGGGCATTGGTGCATCTGTGTATTCCTAGTTATATGTGGAACCAATTTATTCAACCATTTTATTTCACTAGAAGACATAGAAACAAAAGAATTTCATAGCAAATTGAAATAAGGATTAGAAGACTGTAAAATGGGGGTATCTAAGATGTATTGAGGGGAGCCTGAAGCAAAAGAAGCTGTGGATGAGAAGAGTGCTATGCAGTCTCACTTTGAGTTTGCATAGTAGAAAGAAATGTTGGTATGTCGTAAAGAAAAGCATTGGAGAGTTTGTGAAAAGGTTAGTGTGGGGAAATGGAACATATTTGCACACAGATGGAATGTCGGTACCATTTTCTCATCTTTTGTTTCTTACTGTGAGCACTGCTTTTCTCTGAAGTGCAGTTGCCTGTTGAATGTGAGTTTGGTAGGATGTGTAATCATGTTCCTTTCTGGGCGTTTGCCCTTTAATGGCAACAAATGAACTTGCCTGTTGTGTAGTAATTTGGAAATGATGTTTGGATGGGTGTTTAGACAATAAATGCTTTGGTGAGTTCCTAATATCCACTGCACTGCCTGCAGCACCACCTCAGTAGATTCAATGCACATAAACTTGCAACAACTTCCGCTTACAACTTTCTAAGCCACACCCTTCTTCTAGCCCCTGTTCTTGAATCCAACATTAGAATGAAATTGTGTTCCAAATGTCCTTCTAGAAAGACCTTACAAGTCCTGTTTACTGTGTGTCTTTGAGTTAGGGTCTTTGTGTAGTTTAGACTGGTCTCAAACTCATTATCTTCCCACTCTAAGTCTCCCAATGCTAGGATTACAGCTCTGCACCACCACCCGGCTAACCCTCAGTCTTGATGAGAAAAGTAAAGTAATGAACATGTCCAGATGTGTAAGGAACTTCTGGTAAGGGATGTGAATGAGCCAGATTCTGCCTGGTCCCACCAGCAGTTCTTTCTGAATAATCATACACACCTATTGTTCTTGCATTTCCTAGCTGTCCATCTTAAAATGATTCTCTTTGTAGGCTCAAGTCTTTCAGCCCTGGCAAAGTACTATAAACTTCACTAGTAGTATATTGCTATCCCAGAGGTCAGCAGCCTACATAGGTGCATTAGGTATACATTAAAATATACATACAAACACTGAACTTTGGACATCGTTGTTCCTATATCCCCCTTACCCAAAGAAAAAAATAGTGAAATTGATCTTGCATGATCCAGTATAGCAAATGTCCCCTGAGAAGTCTTCATGGAAGTCTTCAGAGGTGTCTTGGGAGGGCACTCCACAGCTGGGTGTGGTACACCCACCTGCATTGCTGCTGGCTGGCAGCCATGGATGGGTGATACCAGTGCTCAAACCCTGAGTGTCCAGGTCTCCTGGATGCTTGTTATTGAAGCTTATATCAGTGAGAAGTTACTCTCTTACTCAAAGTTACTTAACTTATATCGCTAGACAATGGCAACATCTATTTAAGAAGAGTCAAGTTAGTTTCTTGGAAAGCATATACGCTTCTGCGTGAAATCATATCAAGTGCCATTTCTTTGTCAATGCAGTCACAAAGACAAAACCAGAAGCATGATAGCAATGCCATTGTATCTCCCGGATTGGAAGATTGTCGCACCACCAAATTTGATAGTAGTTGTTCAGTAGATGTTCTTTAACAGGCAAACTGAAGGACAAATAGATGGTATTGTATTCAGACCACAGAAAGCGAGCAAGAACTGAGCTCTCACGTATAAAAAGAATGACAGAAAGAAGTCATGGAGTTTGAATGAGTACTTGCTTATATAGCTGCATATATTTGAGTACTTGCTTCCCTATTGGTGGAACTATTTGGAAAGGAGGTGTGGTCTGAAGGTGTGTCACTGGGAGAAGGACTTTGGAGCTTCAAAAGCCCACACTATTTTAAAAGTGATTTAGGTAGGGAGGGTGGAGACTAGCGCTTTCTGCTTTGACTTGTGGGTCAAGATGCAAGTTCTCAGTTATTGCCCTAGTGCTGTGCCTGCTTGCCTGCTGAAGAGGCAATAAAAAAGTTCTGAAGATTTTTTTGGGCAAAAATAGTTAATCTACCCTTAGCATAATAGTAGCTACATGTCATTATAAATTTGTCAGCATCCACAGGCATAAAATGGCAAGAGTGAATCTTGCATAAAGCATGCACTTAGAACACATAGAAATAATTAGAAGTTTATTTATTTATTTATTACTTTTAATACTTTATTTTCTTTTATGTTTGTTGGTATTTTGCCTGCATGCATGTCTGTGTAAGGGTGTCAGAAGCCCTGGAACTGGAGTTATAGACAGATGTGAGCTGTCATGTGGGTGATGGGAATTGAACCCAGGTTCTCTGGAAGAGCAGGCAGTGCTTTTAACTGCTGAGCCATGTCTCCACCCTCCCTACCTAAATCACTTTTAAAATATAGTCTTTGTTATGAAGAGAGGTTTCCTTGATGGGTAAGAACTACACTTCTCTCTGGACATGAGGATAACTGTAGTTAGGGGTTATCCTCCAAGATACATAACTTCAGTATACCCCCTTAGCTTGATAGGTTTCTAGTGTCATGCATGAGTTCCAACTTACTGAGTGGTCCTTAGTCTAAATTAGAGAGCCGTTGGTTATTACCAAGATAGGTGCTATTACTGAACCCTTATGGTTACGAATAGGAATATTAATTGCCTCCCCTGTGGTGTAGCTTGCATAGTTATGTGAATAAACACATACACACATACACACACATACACACAAATATACACATATACACAAATCATCATACATATATACACACACACACACACACATATACACACATATACACACATACACACACATATACACATATATACACATCAACATACATACATACACACATACACACACATAATAACAACAACAATTAAAAATAGATCATGAATTTGAAAGATATCAAGATAGGAGTTAGAGGGAGGAAGGCTGGAATGAAGAAAAATGTTATAAATATATAATTTCAAAAATAATTACAATTTCAAGAAGGAAACATCAAATATTATTATGAAATAATAAAAATGTCTTTGGGCATTGAATGAAATTTGTGACATTTATATTTCACTCCATTTGAAACATCATTGAGCAATATTATTTTTAATTAAAATATGCATCAAATTTCCCTTGAAATAAAATAAAATTTATTGTAACTTGTTTTCCCCCTGAAAGTATAGTATAAAATAGTTTCCATTGAGAAAGAAAGCTCAAAGTTGATTTTGTTGTTAATTAGAATAAAATCTGATTGCTAATGGTCACAGCTAGATGGTGCCTAATATTTCCAAACAGGAAAAAAAAAAAGAGTGGCTTTTTCCCCTCAAAACCAAAGTGTATATTATTAATATCAACTGAATACAAATTGTGTGGTCATGCATCTTTTAAACCTCATATAAAATTCTAGAAAAGAAAACATTTAAGTCTAATTTCATAGTTATTGAGAATAAACAAAAATGCAAGATACAAACAGTGAATGAGTTCCTTTTGGTAAGAGGGTTAGAATCCAGTCAGTGCTGGTGAGGTGCAATGTGGGTGAATGAACTTGTCACTAAGCCTGACACCCAGGGTTCTGTTCTTAGGATCTACATGGTGAGAGGAAAAACTGACCCCCACAAGCTGTTATAAAACTGACACAGGTGCTTCATTGTACACTTTTACACACACACACACACACACACACACACACACACACACACACACACACCCATGCACCATAATTTTAAAAATTCTTGTAAGGCTCTACAAGTTACTGTGAGTCAAGATGTGGTCTTTTTCTCCATTTGCCACACAAGTTTGGGTCTTTCATGGAAGTTCTTCAGGCCAAGGGCAGAAGAAATGCTTTACTTCATCATCAGTTATAATGCTAACAGAAAGAGAAATGTTCATTATTTAAGAACCATGCATGTATCATGCGGAAAATTGCTGGGCTTCTCAGTTGCCACTCTCTCCTAGGCCAGTGTCCTTGCCTTGAGATTTTAGCACAGCATTCTAGTCCCTCAGAGGCTCTAGGCAGCTCACAAAGCATGCTTTGAGAGCTCAGGGTCTTCTTCTCTTAAAAGTCCCATATTTTTTTTTTGATAAATGATTAAGTAGTCTATTAGTATAATATTACGATTCTAATTTTTGTTTGTTTTTCAGTGAGTCAAACAAAATACTGTCTTTTAAATTAATCATTTTATTCATTTACATTTCAAATGATATCCCCTCTGTTACCTCTCTACAACCCCCATCCCATCCCCCTCTCATCCCTCCCCTATGTGTCCGTGAGGGTACTCCTCCACATACTCACCCATTCCTGCCTCACCACTCTACCATCACCTTCTGCTAGCTCATCAAGTCTTCACAAGACCACGAGCCTTCCCTCTCATTGATAAGGCCGTCTTCTGAAAAAAATCTATATCTGTATATATCTATATCTATATCTATATCTATATCTATATCTATATCTATATCTATATCTATATCTATATCTATATCTATATCT
>JANHMN010000007.1:72874275-72951853 GCA_030674055.1 Rhabdomys pumilio | reverse complement strand
GAGAGAGAGAGAGAGAGAGAGAGAGAGAGAGAGAGAGAGAGAGAGAGAGGAGAAGCTTTTATTTGGTTACAGTGTTTCCTAGTCCTCCTCCTCCTCCTCCTCCTCCTCCTCCTCCTCCTCTTCCTCTTCCTCCTCCTCCTCTTCCTCCTCCTCCTCTTCCTCCTCTTCCTCTTCCTCCTCTTCCTCTTCTTCTTCTCCTTCTTCTTCTTCTCCTCCTTCTTCTTCTTCTTCTCTTTTCCCTCATCTTCCTCCTCCTCCTCTTCTTCCTTTTCCTCTTCTTCCTCCTCTTCCTCTTCTTGCATAGTGTTTTATTTCGTTTTTCTTGGTGATTTTTGTTGTACTAGGTTTTTGTTTTTTGAGAAAGAACTTAAGTTGGATGGGTAGGGAAGGGGAGAAAATATGGAAGGACTTGGGAGAGGGAGAGAATATGATCAACATAAGTTTAAATTTAAAAATTGTTTTGAATAATAACAATAAATAAGAAACATAAAATATCTTCATTAGCTAAAGGGACTATAATATTCAAAACAGAATCTCAAGTTATAGGGACTGTGTTGTGTCCGAGTCATTTATTGTATTCTTTCAACACTTCCATCTGCATGTGCTGTTAATGCTGCTGCTGTTACGACTAAGATCAGGCATCACAGAGCTGGAGACAAGTGTCTTCAGGAGTCTATGCTTGTAAGACAACAATCATCATAGGTCCTAACTTAACTTGATTCTTCCAGAGGTCAATGAGTGACTTACCATTTAAGCTACCTGACTCAAATTGTTCCCTCACATAGTTACAAAATGAAAACAAATTGAAATAGCTTGGAGTTATGTGTTGTTCAATGTGGAATTCTATATTCTAAATATCAGGATAGAACAAAGAACTAAAGATGTTCCCATCTAGAGTGGAGACAACTTTGATGAATATTGTGGTTCATCATTTAATTACAACTGGACTAAATGTTCTAGAGAAATAACGTTGAAAGTTCATAGCAGAGAGCTCTTTCCTACATAAAGGCAACACTAAGGGGAAGTGGTGGACACTCTGGTTAATAAACCATAGCACTCACAGATGAGTTATATGAGGTTTATGCAATACTTAAAAGCCACCTATCATTATTAAAGTATTATTAATTTGAGAAATTTTATAAAGGTACTAGAATGCTAGCACATAGTGCAGTTAATATCATGTATGGTAAAATATATGTATATATTGAATGGGCTCCCTTAATGAACCCTTTAATAGTCTAAATGCATTGCAGTAATGAAGTCATGTGATGTGAAGTATAAATTACAACATACGAGGGGGCAAGAGTCATCCTGGTCCATTCACCTCCGGAAAGGGCTTGATGTATAGAAAAGACCAAACATGCACTATGGCCCAAGCTAAGCCACAGACTTTGATCACTTCTTTTTCTATATAGATACCTGAAGTGCAGAGAAATTATAGTTACTGTTGTGGGCTACAAACTAGTACATTTACAACTTCAGCCCAGAATCCTTAGTTTCTAATCCACTAATAGAGATGAAATTGGTGAAGATGGTGTACCATGTCCATTTGTTAATGACCCAGGAGAGAAGAGCAGTAATAGACTTCTGAGAAAAATAGTCACTTTACATCAGTGTACTACAATTTCTTTGTAGTAGGCGGCCAATATCCAGTTTCTCCTTTGTGTACCCATCACACAAATGAGTAGAGCCTAGCCACGAGGAAGAGTATGGGCCTGGGTACCACTACTTATTGTGAGCTAATGCCGAGTCATGGTCAAAAGTACACCAGTCCAAAGCATACATTGTCTCAAGCAGAGCAGAGTGACTTTGAACAGAGAATCATTCTCATACTGGAATGACTTAAAAAATAAATATATAGATACTTGGGAGAGAGCAAACAGTTGTGGCTAAAATAGAAGGACTATTACAAATTATCCTAAAGTTTAATGCAAAAAGGATACTTTATATATTTATATTTTTTGTGGCTTGGGGATTTCCAAGGTTTGTAGTCAAGATGTCAAATGAGCCTGCCATCACCTGAAAAATTGACTAGAGTTGAGGATTCATCCTCTAAATATCTGTAGACTGTCACTATGTGATAAAGTTGATAGGCCTATTGACAGGGCTTTGGTTCCTCAACCTGCCTGCTTAGCTCAATACAGACTGAGCAAGTTTATGCCATAACTGGTCAAAGGGAGTGATTTTCAATAGAAAGTGAAAGGCTATACTATTTCTCTGAACTAACCCAGTAAGTCACATGCCATCATTTCTGAAACAGAAGGTATTTTTAGCGGAGAAGGGAAGTACGCAGAGACATCAATACCCAGACACTGGATTTGCTGGAACAAGAGTGAGGCCTTGTAAGCACATTGAATTGGGCTTTACGCTCTTTCAGGAAAGAACGTAGACACTGCAAGGCCCAAGTTCCACAAAATATATCTCTTATGCCAGTGGCCTGTGCCTGACAATTCCTAGTATAATTAAATTCTAGATACCAGCATTTTGTGTGAGTAAAATCCTCAATTGTTTCTGTGATAATTCCTAGTATAATTAAAATTTAAATGCCTAAATGCTGGCTCTCCATGTGACTAAAATCCTCAGTTGATTATACTTTTGTAAAGCAAAGAAGCTGCTACACTTTTCCTGTTTTGAATTTATTTCATGTGACGCACATGAGTGTATTGTGTTCTTGCATGTCTGTGTGTCATGTGCAGAGCCCAGAAGCGGATGTCACATCCCCTAGAACTGGAGTTAAAATCACGTGAGTGCTGTGAATGGAATACGAGTACTGTGGATATACTCTGAACAGCTGGACCATCTCTCTAGCCTGTGCTTACAATTCCTTAGCTTAGGTTCAAACAAATAAGCAAAACCTAAAATAAGAAGGAAGCATAAAATATGGAAAAACACTTTCTTAGTGTTCAGAGAACTTTCAAGACATGTGAGCTTGAGATAGTTGTACTCTTAAGGGATTCTAGACATTGCAAGAATTGTTTTTAAATTATCCTCATCCGGCCACCTAACTCACAAAGAGTCGTTGATAACACAAGTTTGACTCCTTAGACACTGAAAAGATACTCCGAGAAGGGAGCAAGAAATAGAAAGGACCAGGAATTTTGTTTTTAAAAGGAATAGAAAACAGCAGGAAGGTTAAGTTATACCCAAAATTAAGCCTACGGCTGACATCTCTGAGCCCTTTCCCACCAAGTCAAATAGTAGAATGACCTCAATACACTGGGACAGGAATTTATTTTTACTAAGGCCAATTCACAGCTGAGTGGCTGCAAGAAACTGGAATTAGTCTCAAAAATGAACATTTGTATACATGCTCATATGTATGCATGCGTGTGTGTGTGTGTGTGTGTGTGTGTGTGTGTGTGTGCGCGCGAGCGTGTGTACCCTCACACATAATTTCTGAAGATTGAACCTAGGTCCACATGCTTGCACAACAAGCACTTTGCAGATTAATCTACCTTCCCAGTCCTTCTAGATACTTTTAAATGCTTTAATGCAGCTTCCTACATGAATGTCTGTAACAAGGACACACAGACAAACTTTGTATTTAATATGCCTAACCTCGTCAATGGTTGGGCACTTCCAAACCTCCCTGTAGCTAGCACACAGTCCCCTCTGGTATTCCTGAGTTAACACTTTCTAAATCTATATTTTATCTTTGCTGCCCTGTTTCCTTCTGGGCAACCTTCCCATGGGGCCACTTTCCCTTTGTGCCTGCATTCCGCCATCTTTATCCCTCTGCTCCGTGCTCCTTCACGGAGTGGTCCGTCCTATGCCCCTCTCATGGCAGAATCCCTTCATTCCTTGTCTGGGAATCTAAAAGTCCCAACTTTGTCTCCCTGCCCAGCCATTGGCTGTTGGCAACTTTATTTCCCAATCAAACCAACCGGGGGCAGGCTTTTTTTAGCTTACATTTGTGACAATGCAAACAAGGTATGTTTTGGTAACACAATTAGCATGAGATCAAAAGCCTCTACAAATGTCAAATGTCAACTGTGACAGGCTCATCTTTTCTTTCTTTCTTTTTTTTCTTTAACTCTGCTCTCCTAAAAATATATTTTGTCTGTGCCTTGCCTCACTTGGGTTCGTGATCTGTGGCACAGAAGAGATGTAGATCAGGTGAATGATTTAATAAAAACCGAGCATCTGTTCTGTTCTTTCCATTGAGAATACAAAGGACTATCCCTAAAAAGAACCCGTATCCATTTATTATGACAGATTTAAAGACCACACAGCTCAAGGTAAGGAGTCCTAAACAGAACTACAAATGAAAAGCTGTTGAAAAAACATAAAAAGGAGGGACTTAATACTCACATCTTTTAGCAAGAACACACAAGGAAATCTCCATTGATAGGGATTGCTGTAAGTGATATATATTATTATCACCTCAGGAAACTGAGGAAGTTGAGGCATTCACACAGTCAATGGCAGAGGCATTCACACAGTCAATGGCAGAGGCAAGATGTGAGGCAAGATTTCCTCCAGGAGTGCTATGTCTTCAAATCTTGCTCAACAGTGCTCAAGGGTACATCCTCAATCAACACTTAAGGGTATATTAATTAAAGGAAAGGCTAGGAATATAACTCAAAAATAGAGCATGTGCTTAGCATGTGCCTAGAAACAAAAGTTTTTAAGTCTAAAGCACACAGAGTACTCATCAATCTACAGAAAGGTAGGGGGAATAAAGTTATTTTCAACAGGCGAAGGTAGTTTGTATAACCCAGAACACAGTCCGTTGCATATAATAGAAACAGCATGAATGTTTATGGGGTAATTGACAGGATTCTTGATGGTTATATAAGCAAAGGAAAGAAAAGACAGCATTCCTGCCAGGAGAATGAAGATGTGTCAAGATGCAGAAATCTAAGGATGGGGTATTTAGCAAGTAGAGGGAGGTTCAGGGCTGTCTGCCTTATTTCCGTTCTCACCTGAGGGCTGCTTTGCTCTGAATGACAGCAGAGGTGACCCTGCAGCCTGTGCCTCCTGCCTATCAGCACAAGCTCACTCTTGGTCTGCTAATGGGAGGCTCTGGCAGGCAGGACACTGCAGACCTTTGGTCCTTCCAGGGCCCTTCTCTTTTTTGCCTCTAGTTCAGGTGTGCTCGGTGCCTGCACTTCTCAGCAGCTTCCTCCCTTACTGTTCTGGTTCTCAACGCCCCCGTTTCCTATATATAATAACTCCTTGGCACTGAGTTCTTTTAATAAGAAAGAAGTCTTAACAGCCTTCTGTTTCTGTCTTAGCCTTGACTGACAGATTCAGAATCTAGAGACAGAGTATTCATTCTCAAAATATCTGAGAGAAAAGTGTATTAATTTATCATTGATGAATAGGATAAAATTAAAATTTTAATAAAATTGTTATTTATCCTTTATTTTATCTTTAAAAATTCACTTTATGTTTTGAATAATGCATAATTTATTAGTAGAGTAGCATGCACATGAATAAAATATCATGTATTAAATATAACATACAGTTTAAATTTATTTTATGTATTTATAATTATCCATTGTTTATATTATATAAGCTATCTATTTACTATACAAATATATATTTACATGTATATATATATAAGCAATTATACATAAATTAAATAATGTATCAATTTAACATATTTAAGTGTGTTTAAATATATATTTTGAGATGTTCAATATCAAAGACTTTCAAGAAATACAGCATTCATTTGAAAACTTTGGAGGTTTAATATGTATGCCTATATATTTAATTAGTTCTGTTATAATGTAAGTAAACTTCAGGGCTGGCACTATAGTGAGAAATCATGACTGAAGTATGTTATAACAGGATGATGTCTGTTCCCAAAGTGACTGTTGAGATATTATTGGCTTCACTTTCCTCCAATCATCCTCTAAGCACTCTAAAAATGATGGAGCAACTTTTCAAAATTGTACACAGGAACAGGAACAATAACAATAACTCCAGGTCCAGCTCCCCATCTGTTGCGGCCCGAGCTACCTCATGTTTGGGGGCCAAAAATATTGTGAGCCGCTCTATCAATGTTGGAACCCATAGTGCCAAAAGCTTTGGGGAATAAGTTGTTAGAGCTGTACTGCCCCAAGCTGCTCAGGTCTGCGGGTCAGGGTTCAGCAAGAGAGATTGAGGACAGACGCAAGGAATGGAGACCAGACAGAGTGTGATTCAATCCCATTTATTTTTCAGTCTCTCTTCCTAGTCCAAGTCCCAAGTCTTGAGTTTTTAGTCCCTAGTTCCTAGTCCCTAGTGCCTCCAAGTTCCAAGTTACTTCTTCCAAGTGCTAAGTGCCTAATGTCTAATGCCTAGTACCTAATCTTAGTGTCTAACTAACTTCTTCTGTCTGCCTCTTGCCTTTTATATGTCTTACTTCTAAGCCACGCCTCTAAGTCACGCCCTTAAGTCTCGCCCTTAGGTCTTATCTCTAAATCACACCTTTAAGTCTCACACACCCAAGGGAAGATCCTGAGTATCTAAAACAAGATGTTATCAGAGTGTGCTCAGCTGTTGTAGGCTATTGTAATCAAGTCTCTTGTCAGCTCAAGATGGCTGCAAGGATGATAGCCACCTTCTGTTGGCTCCCCACACCCATCCTTGCCCTCCACATGTGTAGGAGGGCTCTAAGAATTTGATGCTTTCCTGTTTTTCAATGATCAATGTTGCCTAAAGAGGACATGTGGATCCCTTTGAATGGGTCTCCAATTTCTGTTCTCCTTATCTATTCTTGGTAACAAGGAAAAGTTGGGCTGAATCCAAAGCATGAGACTCAGTTGTGACAATGGCTACTGAAAGAGTTTCTGTCTGTAGATACATTTCTTCCATCAGGATCCATGGGTGCCACGTATGATAAGCAGCAATCAACCATGTAAGCCTTTCAAAGTCTTAGTGTCTCTTCATATGTTAGGCCAGCATAATTTATTTTAATGTTAGTTGAAAATAATTTAGAAGAGGCCACAGGTAAACGTTTCAATATTATCTTCTTTTGGAGACAGCCTTTCTAAAACCTCTTACTTCATTTTAAGATGTTAGTTGCTTTTATTTGTGCTTTCATGTGACCCAAAGGAAAAAACTGGAGAGGGGGAGAAAAACGTCAAAAATAGCTGGACACCTGAGGCCGCTCACAGTGCTTTCTCAAGTTCATGCTTCTGCGCCAGTTGGTTCAATCTGGACAGAACCCTGGGAAATGAGCAAACCTTTAGAATAACTTCTTTGTGTTGCACTTCATGTTTCAGGGTAGCTATTTTCAACCAGTATCACAGAAGGGTGCTGCTAGCAACTGCTGGATTACACAGGAATTTGACTTCACACTGGTTCTTGAAGGAAGGCTACATTATATTAAGTGAAACTTTATTGTGAGTATCTGTTTTTTCAAGTGCAACTGCGATGCTAAATGCCATTATTAAAGGAAGCAAGTTGATAAGGCATTCATAACACAGAAACATCAAATAATCTATGAAAACAAAATAAAGTAACAGTTTGTTTTAATGTTTTAGGAAAAAGAAAGAGTAGCTAGAGATAGAAAAAATGAAGTGTTTATATAGAAAACAAATAATCTTCATTGTAGATTTTTCAGAAATTACTAAAAATATATGTTATAAAGTATCTTCTTTGTTGGATAATTTTAAGAAATAAGAGTGCCTAATCACTTATTGGAGAAAACCAGCATTTAATTTCCTTTGGGTCTCCCTTTTCTATCCAGCAGAATTACAAATCTTGCAACATTATCTGTTACACACCTTCCCTGGTGCTTAGTTCTTGGATTTATGTTCTATTCAGTTACTGATTGCATTAAATAGCAATGCTAATTCTCAGTAGTTATTAAGTAAAATTAGCTAAATTATTTGAAATCTCCCTATCATGATTAAAAATACAATTAAAAATACCTTTGTTACCTTCCCCCCCCCCTTTTTTTTCAATTTTGGCAAGGGAACAACCATTGTTGTAATCAATGTCTCCTCAGATGGTATTTATTATTCTGCATAGAGAAGCACGGGACTTCTTTACCAGGCATACAATATAAGGATCTAACAGGGTACGTCATTTTCATCGCTCTAGCCCCACAGGTCACTACTCAGAGATAAGATTTGCTTTACAAACAAGGGCATGCACCACTGAACAGACAAATGCTTACTAGCTATGTTTTGAAAATCTTTTCAAAAGCGCATGGAAGTGTAAACTGTGGATTTCTCCTTTTTCCCTGCTAAACCAAATACAACAGTAAACGGTGTTTTCTAGGCACATTTAATATACATATATATTGTGTATACATGAATGTGTTCCAACTTTTGGTTTATTTAAGGGGGGAAATGCTTTCCAAAGCATGGATTCCAAAGGGTATAATTAAATTTTAAATTTTAAAGACTCTTTGGGCTTATTTTAATATTTCAAGATAGAAAAAGTGAGCGAGGTAGTGGTGGCTGGGAACATACTCATTTGGCTGCTTCAAGAGCTGTGCCTGGGTTCTGGGACTGTCAAGTACAGCAGCAGCTGTGCCTATAGATAATCCTGTGCCTATTCCAAGAAGTGCCTGGCTGGAAGTGGGGGGTTCGTGTTCCCTGACTACCTGAGCCAAGTGCAAGAGCAGTGCTGTCAGTTCCTGCAAGGCTTTGCTCTGTGTTTGCCATGGATGCTATGGGTACAGTTTTCCAGGAAACAAAGGCTAATGAAACTGAGTTAGGAGATTCTGAAACCTTCATAACTCTGCTGCATCCACAGGCATTCTAGAAACTACAGAAAGCATGGCTTTTCCAAGTTTTATTCTTCTGAGACTTAAAAAAAATGTCTTTTCCCAGCCAGAATCTCTTTTTCTGAAACTGAATTTACTTCCTGAGAACCTAATATACAAGTGAGAGGCATAGTCGATGAAGGATTTAGTTATAGCCACCGCTAGGTATATTTTGGAAGAAAACATTGACCACATGCCTACATTTTTCAGAGAAAAATGGCTTAATAGAACTATTAACTATAGATCTTTGAGAAAGGTCACGCTTAAGCCAGAGAGATACAAAACTACTCCATAGTCATAGCAAGGCTAGAAGGGTGACTGCTAGAACACTGAAAATATCTCTGTCCCATAGTATCCCAGCTACCTCTGTCCAGTGCATCACTGGGAAGCTCATTCTCCAGGACACAATTTTGGAACTTTTGTTTCTTTAAAAAAAAAAACCACAAAAATATTGTAAGAATATGTTTTTGTTTTAATGCCAGGTATGGGGACATGCGGGTGCTTTTGACTGTCCAAAGCAGCTGGCTATAATTTGCCTCCTGCTCTAGCAGAGATGGTTTTGCCAGCTGCAGATAGTTTCTGAGATTGTGTGATATTTGGAACTCTGGGAGTTTTTCAGAGGCTATATAAATGCTAGACCCCTGATAGGTAGGGATGGTGGTGGGTGATTGTTCAGGTGGTTGGTTGAGGCTTGTTAGTAGTCATGCTCAAAGAAGAAACAAAAGGAAAGACATTAGATGAAGGGATCTCTCTCTTCTCTCTCCTTCTTTCTCTCTCTCCTGTCCAGTGAGAGTGGGTGAAATGGGGGGTGGAGCGGAGGGAGATGAAGAGAAGGAAAAAGAAGAACCCCAAAGTAGCAGTGACCAGCTACAAAGAGTCTTAGAAAATTCAATCTATGCTTTTAATGTTAACAGAAGATTCTAACTCCTATCTAGATAGATCTTTTAAGTACCCAGCACTGTGTTGACAATCGGGGCCTGGGACTGAATCATGGGTTTAAAACTGACTACAGATTTGCACTAGGAAATTGTTCAGATGATGGAGAATGAGAAGAAATGAGCAATCTGAAATTAGGGGGTACACAGATGTAAAACCAAAACATTGAGCTATTTATAATTAATCAGTATGGTCACTGAGGGATTTCGGTATGACTTAGGCACCAAAGAGCCTAGACTCTTGAAACTGAGTTACTTTATCTATGTTCTCATCTGATGTAAACACACACACACACACACACACACACACACACACACACACACACACCATAAATACATACACACAAACACATACACCACACACTAAACACACACATGTACTTACTCCTCCATCAGTTATTTGTAGTCCAATAGCAAGAGAATCAATGTCTCAACATGCCAAAGGACATATTTTCTAAACTTGAGAACACAAGTAATGCCTTTTCTTTAAAAGACGAAGTCAAGTAGCTCTCAATGTGTCCACAGATTTCATATTCCCATCTAATTCCATGTACTTACAAATTAAGCATATCAACAAAGCCAATGCTCTCTACCTTAACCACAGTAATATAACAACATTTTGCCAACATGTATATATGTCTCATGTCAATTATACAGTGATGGACACATCTGGCACTCCTAGACTCCTGGGTGCCATGTGACTGCACAAGGACCCTCCCATGTCTGCTAGGCAACTTTATCCCTAACTTCATTTAGACAGACACATTCACTTCTGATATGTTTTATGTCAAGATAGTTACAATTGAGATACCCCATACCAACTGCAGACAAAATAGAGACATTAAACTCATTGTAACAAAGACAATTTTTTAAAAATAGTTTTAGATAGAGGGCTGGAGAGATGGTATATTGGCTAATAGCACTGGCTGTTCTTCTGGAGAACCCTGGTTCAACTCCCAGCACCCACATGACAGCTCCATCTGCCCAGTTTCAGGGCTTCTGACTCCTTCTCACAGACATACATGCAGGTAAAACAATGAACATAAAATAAAAATAAACTATTAAAAAATAAATTAAAATAGAAAGAACAACAAAAAAAAGAAATTTAGGTTCACAATTGAAGAAGAGTTTAGATTTCCCAGGTGCCTTCTCACATGGGCTGTTTCCTCTGTTATCAATAAGTGCACCAGTCAGATCTGGGAGGCTGCACCCATGCATTGCTATTGTCCCAAGACATGCTTTATGAAGCATGCACATGTAGAGAATTATGTCTGTGGATGTGGACAACTGAAACACAGGCCCTTATGCTTGTGCAGGTAATTTCCCCTAGTTCAAGATTCTGTTTCGAAAAAAAAATATTAATTCTTTGAAAATTTCATAATTTATACTATGTATTTTGATTTATTTCCCACCCATTCCTCCTGCCAACTAGTCTTAGATCCAAATACATGTCCTTGTTAAAAACAAGTTTTATTGTTAAAAAATGTTCAAATAAATAAAAAAAATCAAACAGTAAAATTATTTTTTTAATAATCCATGGAGGTCAATTCATGGGTGTGAGGCCATCCATTGAGGAATGCTCAATATCACAGCCTCATCTTTAAAGAAAATGACTCTCACTTCCCCAGCAGTCACCAGCTGTCTATTCCTCAGGCTGAGGTGAGGTCTGGTGCACACCTCTCTTCTCTATACCGAGAGTTCACGAGTGCAGTGGTCCTGTAACATCCAGCGCATACTACTTTGCACGAGCCCTCCAGCACCTCTGGCTATTATGATTTTGCCAACCTTTGTTTCTGGGTCATCCTAGTGCCTTGTGGTGATGGAATGCAATAGAGATGTCCCCTTAGGTTAGCAAACCAGAACAGCTCACAGTTCTTAATTCTAAAGGGATGACTTAAGTCTACTCCCTAGAAAGGCTGTTAGCTCAGTAGCTTAAGGGTAGTTTGGGTGAGATTTTTGCTTTACGAAGCTCGGTCACTGTTTCCTGTTCTTCCTCTATCTGCCCACACGTTCTGACCCTGTCTTCATGTCTTGAAAAGGGAGAGAGTTGTTATCAGTAATCACCTCATAACAGATGAGCGTAAAACTTGGTGTTCTGAAACAGTGATTTGTTGTCCCTATTCTATGAGTTCACTGGACAACTTACTCTGCATCAGGTCGTGGCTCCTGGGAACTCTCCAGCCTCTGCATTCAGTCCTCTCCTTAGCTGCAATGCCTTGGCTCTCCTCCTCATGATCCCTCTCTCTAGGAGGTTAGTTTGGACTTGCTTATCACACAGCAGCAGGGTTCCTCAAAGACAAAGCCCCATAGAGAGGTGCTCATCAGATTTCTGACTACATCACATTTCCTAGAGATTTGAACAATTTCCACAAGCAGACCACTTGGGGGGCCCACTTGGGATGACCACTTGGGAGGATCATTTGGGAGGACTAGAAAAGAGGTGTGGTCAGGTGGGAGCACCAATGTGATAGTCTAAGTCCCTAACTGGAGAATCTAGCTCTGTAACTGTTCCAAAAGTTTTCAACATACACCCAGTGAATGTGTGATGTGTAATTAACATTATATTAGCAGTAGAGACTGTTCTTGCCTCATAAGGATAGAAAAACACATAGTGGCTCCATAGTCCAACCTGTGTCATGAAGGAGACTTGAGAGCTCGGAATGGGCTTCTTAGCTTATTTGTCTTCTCTCAACTTCCAAAACACACTTCACAGACAGTGATACAGGAAACCAACCTTAGAGTAGACAGGAAATAGGGTGCCAATGCAATAAAATAAATAAAGTTAAAAAAATGTTGTGTCAGGTAAAATTCCTAGCATAATAAACCAGTAATTCTGCACACACTATCGGTTATTGGATAAATCAACACAATAGTTTCATCTAATTTCTAAAATCATGATGCCTTAAGACCAACCCTTTGTGAAATGCAAATCTTTCCATGTAGACAATGTATCATGATAATAATATCATGTCTGATATTCAAGAGTTTTGAAGTTCAAGCATTTCGCATATGATACCAAGATGTAGAAACTTCCTTGGGGTGGGGTAACTGAGCATGTTTCATAAAGTCAGATTTAAGGGGGAATTTGGGGAAACACGCAAACCTGTGGTGAGACAGATACTGAGGAAATCTGATTCCAACTTTGGGTGAATCTTTCTGAAAGAATGGATTAAAGTAATGTGTTCTTGGGATCCTTCTCTATTCTTGACAATATGATTTCATGAACTGTATAGTCCGAATGCTAACTCACCTATTAACTGATCACAGGGTTAGGACATGGAAAGCAACTAACCAAAGAAAGCACTCATTATTCACTTGTCTTGATTGGATATGGTGACCCTGTCTCCACATAATCCATGCATTACCTGTAAACGTCTGATCCAAACTTATGGCTGACATTACTCTATCTTCGAGTCCACTATACATAAAAAGAAACACGGGTAAGGCAATAACTTCTTGTAATGAAACTAATATAAGAATAACATGAAAGGTGTGTTTTATGGCAAGATATGGGTAACTTTCAACTGTCCTTAATGAAGAATTCAAACACTGAAAGGTTTTGGTCTTCACATGTAGTATGGATAGACGTGAGAATGGAAGACTAGCTTTTTCAATGAGGCCACAAGCCTAGAAATAATGTGATTCCCTGAATCACATTATCAATCTAAACCAAATATGTCTGTATCAACTACAGCCAAAACTAGTATCCAATGTACTTTTAACCAGATTTGGAGCAGGGCTTACGTCTTTCTTCCCAGACTAACATATGTTCCTAAAGTTTTAAGCTCACTCTATACTTGGACAATAGTGTCATGGGCAAGCCCAGTCCTCAAGCTCCTGTGGAACTTTCCATGGTCTAGTTTGAATTCTGTTTTCCTGGTGGAGTTGAAGTAGCTCCAGAAGCTCACCCCGAGGAACCATGTGCCCATTGGTGTGGTGGTGGCTGTGCAGCAGCCCTTCCGCAGCCAGATATCACTTATATTTGAGGGTTTTGAAGTAAACGTAGAACCTATTGTTTCTGCTGAGTCCACATATACCAGAGAACTTGGGTGGCTGAGAATTTGGCGGGAAGAGAGGGGTGAGCAGAGGTTCATGTTCTGGCACTTTCCACGAAGGCTACTCTCCTGCGTGGGGGAGGGTGAGACGCACCCCCTCCCTCCTCCTCTTCCTCCTCCTCCAGCAAGTGCACCTCAGCAGAGATTTGGGTATCGCCTCACCTGTATTTACAAACCCACCACCGCACTCCCCGCACCATGCACCCGCAGCCTCTCCTTCCACAGCTAGCCGCAGCCGAGAAGCTGGCGAGCCGGACGGACCGAGGGGGAAAGACAGACAAATCGGTGCGAGCAAGCGAGCTAGCGAGCGAGCGCGGGGACCGGGCAGCGGGGAGCGCGAGCGCGGGACGAGCGCGGGTTCAATTAGCGAAACAAAGCAATCATGGCGGAGCGAGCACACCGGGCTGCGCGCCCCGAGGACTCGGCGACCGCCCCGCGCCCTGGCCGGTAAGTGACGCGGCGCCACGCGGCCTCCGCGCTCGCTCCCGCCGCCCGCGCCCCCGCGCCGCCCCCGCCTCCGCCCCGCGCAGCTGGCGCCGCCGCCGCGAGGCCCTGCGACCGCGGGCGCCCCCGGGCCCTCCGCCTCCGCAGGGGCTCGCCCGCCCCCGCCGTCCCGCTGTCCCCGCCGCCCCGAGCTGTGGCCTCGAGCTGGCCGAGCTCCTCAATGCGAGCAGGGTGCCTCGTCCCGTGGCCCGTGGACCCCACTGCGGCCTCCCTCCGGCCTGATCCCCGCCTCCCGCCTCTGCTCTGGCCCCCTCGCTTTTCCTAGTTTCCTCGTGTCCCCAAAACTGGCCTCGGGCCGGAGGAGAAGGTGCAAGCAATCACCTCCCGCCGGCCAGCCAACGGGTGACTCTGCACCCTCGCCTCTGTGGCCCAAGGGCTCACTTTTCCAACCTCGGGACAGAACTCTTGCTCCTGCTCAGGCTCTTAGGCTCTTAGGCTAGTGTCTTTGTGAGGAGGTTGGCACAGCCCTTTTAGAAGATTGGAAAACAAAGGCGACACGTAGAGGAACATACAGGGCGATGTCACCAACAACAGAGGGGCTCTCTGTGTTCTCAGAAAAGAGGGTTTTCTTTAAGGAATCCGTCAAGCATCATGCGCATGTAACTGACATATCTCCTGTTTAGAGATAAAAAGCAATTTTTGGGTCCGTCAAGGAGATCTCAATTTTCCTGTCCACAGACCCCATTTAATGTTCAGTGCGTCCAGTTGTTTGCCTTTTTTCTTTTCCTTGTTCGTCCTTTTCGGGACCTTAGTTAATCTTGTACCTATCTTTGTCCTGTTTGGGGGAGAAATGACAGCAGAGGGTGTCTGCTGGGCAGAGAAGGGCAGCTGTTTGCTTCTATGCGTCTTTTGAGTCTGACATCTCACTGCTGACAGGTTACCCTGCAGATTATGGCGCAGTGAATTGCTTTATCATTCAGAAAGAAAATGCTGATGACATTAAAATAGTCTTGTATTGTCTTTGAAATCGCATATGGCTTTTTACAAATAGGATACAACGGAATTAATCAGATACTTTTGCTGGGGATTGAACCCAGGGCCTTGTGCATACTAGACAAGTGTACCACCGCTGAGCTATACTCCCAGGCCATAAAGTCTCTAATCATAATTTTTATTACACCTCTTGATGGCCCATCTGGAATAAGACACAGTCTATTTTCCCCCTCTTTTCTCTTGAAAGTGGCAAAAAATGCTAATTGATACTCATTTAATAGATTAACTTGCAAAAACCATATAAAGGTTGAGCAAAGCAACAGACCATGCATGCTTCAGCCCAAGTCAGTTTCTCTTTGACAAGGCAAGATTTATTTCCCAATGATTCATTGACAGGATCAGTCCTTCCCCTTACCATGTTGCTTTTCAGCTCCTTTTATTTTATTCATTTTTTAATTTCTTGGCCAACGGACATTTCCAAAACCAAGATTTACTTTCTCAGAAAGGAACGGGAACTGACCGGGTGACAAGCCTTAGCTAACTCAGCCTAAGACTGGCTGGAGACGGCAGCTCAGTGAAGACTGTACATGTTTATTTTTCACAGTTGTGTGGACATAAGGAAAACAAAGCTGGTGCTTCGTAAGGAGCTACTACGAGACACTTCACACACTAGTTAGCTCGAGATTCCATTACTCAGTAGCCCTGAACTCCTTCTCATAAATGGATTTTATGTTGACTTCCTGCCCATACCGGGTCAGAGATCATCACCCTGGGAGGAAGTGCTTTGGCTTCTAAAGTGACGTGAGTGGAGGCAAAAAGATCAGCCTTGGGATTATAGATCTTGCTGACCCATTAAGGGTCAGTAAATTAGTAGACTACTTGAGTTGACACTTCTGATCTCAACTTAATGGGTTGATTAACTTATGGCTCTATCTTCATTATGGGCTATTAGCACATTGTTAAACTGGATCTTGGACTTAGGAATTGTTTTCATGTTTACTTTTCTGCTCTCAAGGTTAATCAATATTCATTATGGTTTTAGGTTTTTTTAACTCAAAGGTTAGCTAGATCCTTCTATAAAAAAAGATATTCAATACATTTATGAGTTGAGGTTGCAAAACTGTCTGGCTAAGGAATTTACAACATGCCAAAGGATACACAATAAGACGCGGCATCGTAAAGAGGAAATAGACACGTGACATGCACATGTTAAGGGCTTCTTGCTCATCATCGTCACCTCCACCCTCTTATCCTTCTGTGTGCCTTTCCAATTATAGTCACAGTAAAGCATGACATTCAGACTTCCATTGAAGACTTGTGGGGCTGCCAGCTAGGAACAGTCAAAGCCTAG
The DNA here is from genome assembly GCA_030674055.1 of Rhabdomys pumilio. NCBI lineage: Eukaryota > Metazoa > Chordata > Mammalia > Rodentia > Muridae > Rhabdomys > Rhabdomys pumilio. Next base: position 72,935,368 of record JANHMN010000007.1, on the reverse strand, counting down.
GCTTTGCCTTCAAGGTGTCTTGTGAGGAGTGTTTTTTTTTTTTTTTGATCGGCATATCTTAGAATTAGTCTGTAGACTGCATTATTAAATCCATAGAGTATATCTTTTTTTTTCCCCCTGCCTTTCTTGAAGTTTGTAACACATTCCAAGGTCATTCATTGTAATCCTGGTGATTTGGGAATCATCAGTAATCATTCTTTAATCTCAGTGGTTGGCAATTAATATATTAGTAACACTGGAGAAATCACTAGAGAAAGTTAAAATGTATCCACTCAGTCACACAATTAATTAAGAGGTGTGTACAGTGTTTCTGATGGAACTTCACTGGAACCGAATAGGTTGGTGGGCAGGTAGTGATGCAAACAAAAATACACTCAAATGAAGAATCTTAAGGCTTCCATAAGGAGTCTCTACCAGGCACTGGCTCACTACTTAGCTTGAAATTCATAGCCTTCCTTCTGGGGCCTAGACAACTGAGTTCTTTCTGAAGTTGTGTATATACCTCTTAACCCATCACATGATTGAGTGGGTACGGTTTATAAGTTTCTCTAACTTGAAGAGAATTAGTAAACTTTCGTGGAAGTTGCTCCAGATCATGGGTGGTGATCCAGACTATAGAAGGCTGCCATGTTTTTCAGAGACAGCCCTAGACCTGGCCGGAGGGTTAAGGGTGCAGGCAAGACTGAAGCAGAACAAGGAAGAAGAGGATTTTCAGAACCCTCTAGTAGAGATTTTAAATAAGAATGCCTAAGGAGGATGTTATCGAAAAGGTATAGCTGGAAACAAACCTCAGTCACTGGACCAAGTTTTAGAGAAAACACAGTCTTAGTTAAAACAGATTAAAAATAGCATTAGCTACACTAAAAACTCCAAAGCAAATAAAACCTGTGGGAGCACCTGCCTTCAAAAGCAGCCACATTTGTTAATATTAAAAGTCTTCCCAACAGGTAATCCTCTTGAGTTATCTCCTTTAGCTGTTAAGGACACTAGACCACAGGGCCCAGGTCGCTAAGCTCAAGGGTAAACAGATTATTGTTTTATTATCAAGTGTTAGAGCCCAGGCTGACTTGCGGTTCAATGTCCTTAGCGCTTGCTTTACATTTATTTCATTTTCTTAAACCCTGCCAAAATATGTATGCGTGGAAATACAACCCTTCCACAAATTATCTTGATATTTGGGAGATTTATTTTCCTTTGCGGATCTGGTGTCATCTTTGCAAAGTTAGGGGGTATACTCTAGACATGCACTTTGTTGAAACATCTGCTTGCCGCCCAGCAGAGATAAGAATGATGCTTACTGTTCTGCTCTGCCATCTCAATGACTGAACTGGATCAGTAGTCCATAACGTATTCTCAGACTTGTGGTGTGTAAATGTAAAGGAGACAACTTATTAAGTGTATGTATTTTGTGAGGAAAGGAGAAACAAAAGCAAGGCATTTGTCAATCTGCAGATGGATTTGAAAATATGAATTTAGCTTAATTAAAAATACAAATTGTAACTAAGTACTAGTTTTGTCGTAAGCTTGGAGGAAGTCTGTGAAAAATAATATGGACCTGCAAAAGCAGTTCCCTTCCCAGTCTTCCTTCAGTCCTACCCAACTCACTAAAAGCAGTCGTGTAAACACTTTGGCCGGAGAACAAGGCAGGGTTCAGAGCAGCAGCAGCTCCAATCACCATTGGCTCTCAGTTGCTCCTCAGAGATGGACACACAACACCAGTGAGTTAGCCCAGCCTCTGGCAGATGGGATGTGGTCTAGCTCAGGAATTGATAACTGAGCTGAGAGGCTAAGGTCCCAGCTTTTCTTGGGCTTGTGCTCCATTACCACCAGGACACAAACTCAGAACCAAGAAGAAGGTAAATCAGGAAGATGGCAACATTCAGAAGGTGACAGGGAATGAGGGCTTTGTTCTTACTCCTGAATGCTCAGAGTTACATAGAGGCAACAAACTCAACCTTGGGAGGACCCAGCTATCTCAAGGGAATAATGTCTCTGCTGTGCGTGATTCATAGACAGAGGTTAAGCCAGCATAGGGCAAAGATTGGGTAGATGGAAAGAAAAGGCAGCAGCTGTCAATGTAGCATCCCAATGAAACGTAGGCTTGTACTACACAAACATTTATAATACAACATTCTAAATGCATGCAATTTGAGAGCAACTTTATGATCAAATGAAACCATGGATTCAGGATTTCTTATTTCCAGTAAGGCACCGCAAGTGACTTTAGCTTATATAAAATTAGCATGTCAAAGTTGCTACATGAAGCCCTTGCTGTGTTGACAAGATTTGGTGAAGTTTTAACGTTTAGGAATATAGTTCTACAATCTGTTTGTCATGGAATCTCCCTTTCCAAAATGAAAGCGTCTAAATATAGCTGTGGGAAAACTGAGCACTGGAAATCCGTCTGAGTTTGGACGATGACATGCTACTCTCTCTGTTGTCTTGGCTCTTCTGTACACCAGCACATTTCTTTAATGACTTCTTGTAGGCATTATGTAAAATTTAACGTAATTGATTAGATTATGGTGACTTCCTGGCTAACAAAGCAAAAGCAGCAAATATTAAACTTCTTCACTATCTCCTAGTTTGTTGAAAATGTAGCTTATATAAAAGAGGTTTCTTGACCCCAAGACTATCACACAGTCACGAGTCCAGGGAACTCAGTATCTTAAACATTCGAATGAATATCTAAAAATATTAATCTTTTCAGTGTTTATGATTCCTAGACAATTCTAGCTATCCAAAATTTAAGAGTGACCTATAAATTTCTATCATTTATAGGTTACTGCAAATGTTGTGGCTTAAGACAAATCACAAATAAAATTCACATTTATTTATTATTATTAATTTGTAGATTAGGACTTTTAACATCTGTTTCATTGCACTTAAACCAAAGTATCACTGGGGTGGCAATTGTTTCTGAGGACCGTAGGAGCCAGCTTTCCAAAGATCACCCACACTTCTTGGCTCCTGCTACCCGTCTTCCATCTTCAGAGACAGCAATATAGCAATATTGCATGTTTCTGAATCACACCTCCGTGTCCTGCCTCTCTAAGTTGAGCTGGGAAGGGCTCACAAGTAAAGACTCACTATGTTTGATTGAGCACACTTGGACAGGTGAGCATTGTCTCTCAGTTTCATAGTCACTAACCTTGGTTACAATTCCAAAGAACCATTAGCATATTGTAAGTTTGGTGTTTAAGGCTTCCTGTTGACGGGTTGTAAGGATGAAGACACCATTTGGGATACATTATTCTAGCTAATCTTGTTGTCTCCTAATGATTCTAGTTTGTGTATCTGCAGAAGCAGAGAGTGAAACAAAAATTCCAGGACTGAAAGTTTCTTTGTGAGTAACACAGACATTACTGCCAAATGAGGAACTTAGATAGGCAATCAAGGGCAGAGAAGTTCCATTAGCAATTGGAACACGGAAGCTTCCTTCTATTGGGGAATCAGAGGGAGGGCAGGGGACTGAGAGTTTAACAAAAGGGCGAAGATCGTGGCATTCGTCCTCCATATTCTTCATGTCACTGGCTCTGCACATGGGCCAACTGTGTTCCACCAGGCAAGCTGAAGACCTTAGCAACCATCATAGATGTTCATAGTAAGTAGCTTTCACTTGAAGGAGTGAACTGGAGTTCCTGTCAGGAGTAGGTGGATTGACTTCCTCATCTCCAAGACTCAATTCTTTTTAGCTCTATAGTTCCGGTACACCTCTCTGCCTCACTCCAGTGATCTCTGTCATATTCTCTTTTGTCATTTATTTGGCCTCAACATATGTTTTCTGGAACACAGACTTATGTGTCACACAAAGTAGACAATCACAAGTCTTCCATTGATCCCCCATTAACTGTAGTGAAACTTAAAAGAAAGTCCTCAGCTGAGCCCTTAGGGACTTCCATTCTGGCCCCACAGACCTGACTTTTGTCAGCTCTTAGCTTCTACAGTCCAATGTGTGTGCATTTTACTCCAGCCGCAGAACAGAAGCTGTACAGTTTGCCTGCTGCCTTTGCTTTGTTCCTAGGCCTTCGCCCCTTGGATCTGAATCTGGATGCCAGGAACTCTTCACCTGGTCAGCTTCAGGCTCGCCCATCTCACTCCTAATTACTCTTCATCTCATGATTTTCTGCATTCATGCTCCTGATCACAGACTCCTTTTCCGGGCTAATGATCCAGTCTCTGGCATCCTTGACGGTGTGGGTGAAACCTTTCTTGCCTTTATTTAGGTTTCCATTTGCCTGTCCCAGCTGGAAATGAGGCATCTTTCCCCTCTCAACTCTTTCAAACTCTTAGCTTGTAGTGCTTTTTGTTCATAATATTAGCTATCATTTCGTAGAATGTAAGTTTAAGCATCTCAGACAGGTTTTGGCATCTTTGAAGGGAACAGAATGTCACTTCTTTTCCTTTGCCTCAAATCCTTGAGTATTTTCCTTGCAGCTCCTCCAGTGTTGTGTGGCAGTATTTGTAAAACACAAATACTATGTTTTAGAGAACTATGACCATATCAGACACTGTAGGGGAAAAATGAATTTGTATTTTAGGGGCGCTTTCTACTCCAGGGCACATACTAAGAATGAAAACAATGAGCTCTCCTTTTCATTCCTTCAGGAACAGAGAAAACCAGCATGCTTAAACCCAAAGCTGCCTGGATAGAAGTCTGAAAGTTTCCCCAGTTCTTGTCAGAGAGGTAGCAAGGAACTGAAAGACTTCTGCCTTTTCAAAACCAGTGAGGTACAATTTAAAAGTATTTGAACTTTTCCAATTAAACATTTTCAATTTCCAAAAATGATTTTCCAAGAGCCTAGAGACTAGAACTCCCTTTGGAATTCCAAAATACCCAGTGGCTTCTTGTGTGTGTGTGTATGTGTATGCATGTGCACACGTGTACATGTTATGATATGTGGTGTATGCTGTATGCTGTGGTGTGATGTTTGTGTGTGTGTTGTATGGTGTGGAATGGTATGTGTGTGGGATGTGGTCTGTGTTGTAGTGTGGTGTGTGTATGTGTGTGTGTGGTGTGGTATGATGTGTGTTTGTGTGTGCATGTGGTTTGGTTTGTATCTGTGGTGTGATGCGATGTATATGTGTTGTGTATGTGTTTGTGTGTGTGGTGTATGGTGTGGTGTATGATGTGGTGCGTGTATGTGTGTGTGTTTGTGTGGTGTGTGTATGTGGTGTAGCGTGTGTGTTTCTGTGTATGGTGTGTGTTTGTGTGGTTGTTGGAAGTAGTGTGTGTTGGAAGTAGTACTTCACAGTAGTGTTGAGCTATTTGTTAGAGCCAACAACAATTTGTTGTATTGTTTTCCAGATAGGAATGTATTTTTCTGGATGTATTATTTACTTATTCACAGAACACATGATGTTTATCTGTATGCAGTTCTCAGCTCTGGAAGTTTAGAAGGATGTCCGGACCTCACCTGAAAACATGCCAGAACAATTGGCTGTGCTGTGCTGTGCTGTGAAAGTAATTCCAGATGACTCCAGTGGGCAGGCACTTCGGTGCTCCCTACTCTCCTCTGTAGGCTGACAGAATATGAACATGGTGGAATTTGGAGCTTATAGATCATACAGAAATCATTTACTCTCCTCTTGCAGGCAATTTAAGAGCTGAGCAAGCAGATCCGACAGAATTAAGAGAAATGGCTCCCATCCATACAACACGAGTTACAACTGAATTTCAGGTCTCCTGACTGCTGGACCATAGTCCTTCCTATTTAAAGTGTGGTCTTTGGACCAGCAGGGCCACTTGAGAGTTTATTAAAAATGCAGAGTCTTGGGCTGCGCTCCTGACCTTCCGGATCAGAGTCTGCTTAAACAACTTCCACAGATGAGTTGCAGTCAGATTCTTTTGAGGAAATCTTTACCCTTGCTTTAACTGCCATGTCTGAGAGCATTTCCTGAATTTCCTCATTTAGCATAGTGGCCTGCGACAAGATATGTAACTGTCGTATTTGGAATGCGTTTTGGTTAAGATTTGATACCTTAAACATATCTTTTAAGTATTCCTTAAGTCCATGGACTTGATTATACTTTCTGCATGTGTTTGACATTGTACCTTGGTAAAACTTATTTGAGTGGTTTTTTTTTTTTTTTTTTTTTTTTTGATGCTACATTCTGTGACCAAAAGAGAATTGAGACACTTTTAAGGATCTTACTCTCTGGTTAAGGAAAAGCGACAATACAGACTCATGAGAATACTGTGGGAGTAAAAGTCCCAACCAGAAAGAACACTGTGGCCTAAGAGCATATGGTGCTTGCTGTGGGAAGGTGGAGCAAGATTACTGAGTTCAGACTTGTGCATGGTCTTGGGATGCCAGAACCAAATAAAAGTGAAGTGGACTGCAGACTATACTGGGGAGTGAGAGGAGTGCTTCAGCCAGTGGGATCCAGTCAAGACAGACGAGCTTAAGCGCATCTCACTTTGTGTCTCAAGGTAGGATGGAGACTACACTTAAGTGTGGTTCTCCATGATCCACTAGAAGGCTGATCTTGTCCTAAGAAGAGACTTGATGCTTCAGATGTAAAGGCAATCATTTTTCAAACACGAGGAGAGTTCAGAAAGAACTTTGCAGTATTAATTATTGGTAAACTTTATCTGCATTACAGCCTGGAACATGATGGTTCCATCATGATGCTTGTTTGATCCATCTCATTCTCCTCACACATCTGGCCGCAGTCTAACGCTGAGACCCACAACAACAAGCAGCCCCGTGGTCCAGTCTAGAAAGAGCATGGCAATCCTCTTAACCTTCAAAGGAACATCCTTTAAATGAGATGATGGGTCCAAGATGAAAACTCTTAGCCAACATGTGGCTGCTGAGAGCTCTTGAAACATGGCTAGTCAGACAGAGTTGTGCTCAGTGGAAGAGGACATCAGATTTCAAAGACATATCAAAAGTGAAATTTTTACGTTAATTACTTAGTGAAATATTACTTTGGCTACATTGGGAGTTAAATGGAATATATATTAAAAGTAGATTCACCCTTAACTCTTTGAATGTAGCTACTGGAAAATTAATGACTATATATTCTATTCACATTAGATTACTGTGGGCAGGCTATTTAAACATAAATTTACTTCCAAATAATTACCCTATTCTCCCACCCTGGGAATATCCTCCCAATCCCATATGTGACTCTAGATAACCTAGAAGTGGTTTTGATTTTGGATTTTTAATGATCGTGTAAAATTGAAGTCAATCAGCAACTGAAGAATTTTCTTTATATAGTATTTAAGTTTTTAAAATTTGCTATTGTTCTTAAGCAGCCTTACAGTTGCTTTGATTGCATGGATGTGTAAGTATGGGATGTGTGTAGCTCTTTTCCTCTGAATTGTGGAACACATTCCCTATAATATGCGTTATATGACATACACTGGGTGGGACAGAATGTTAGGTTTTGTTTTCAGTTTGGTGTCGATATGAAAGCTACAGTCAATAAGAACGTTGTGTGAGTGCTTGTGTTTCAGGAAGAAAGGCTCCCTGGATCTGCCTCAGAGCTTTCGATATTCTGTACAGGGAATCAAGTGACATGTTCAAATTAACTGTGGCCAGACACATCCACATGATATGAATATAAATGTTTGAGTCTTGTTCAAATAGGGTTCTTAGTATCAAGAAAAAGTGCAGTCTTGCCCAGCAAGTCAAAACCACTGTCTCTCACTCTTTTACTGAGACATTGCAGTACAGGATTTGCATTGAGCTCCACTGTGATATTTCTTTCTATGTATCTCAGCCCACTTCAAGGGAACTCCTTCAGTGGCCTAAAATTTTCAGACCACAATTTTCAAGGTTTGAAAAATCATCCTACTGTTCTACATTTTTAAAGAATTCGATTATGATTATTTGTTTACTTGTGTGGGGGTGGGTGGTGGTAGTGTGTGTCCTTGTGTGCTGAGGACAACTTGTGGAAACAGGCTCCTCCTCCTTCTATATGGCTCCTTGGGGTCAACTGAGATTACTAGACTTGCCAAGCAAGCGCATTTACCCAGTGAGCCGTCCCTCTAGACCCAGTCCCACGGTTTCACTGACAGTACTGAGGTGGTTGATTGGGAAGACTTTGGAAGTATACACTGTTCGTTTTGCTAGTAGTGGAAAGTTTTTATGTTTCATCAATTAGTAAAGAAAAGCAGTCCAGTGCACGTGAAGCAGCCATGTAAGTCCAGGCCCTCACCTTCACATTTCATCACAAATTTATTTTTTTGATTGGTTTGAATCCATTAACTCATGGAATGGCCAACTTGTCACATCACCATCTATCCATCGATTGTGCTTCCCCTGCAGACCTCAAATTACTGGTAGGCTATTTGGGGGCACTTCCAAGTGTTTGCCCTTTCTACTCTTCACTTGGCCTGGGGCTCTTTAACTATCTGGTGGGCTCTGCCTCTGTTCCCTATGTTATGTCTTTTGTCAGAGAATAGTTCTCTGGCTTTGGGGAATCTTAAGTAATCTATTGTGATCTGTAGTGTTGGGCTTGTCTTAAAAATGAAGACTTCTTAATTCATGAAGAGAGGGTAAGTTCCTGTAATCCAAGTACTTTTTCATTTTGCCTGTTGCCCTCTATGCTAACTGGATGAGCCAAATGGATTTCTTGCAATCTGTTCCTGCATGTAGGAACCAACTGAAATGTCAAACACACACACACACACACACACACACACACACACACACACACACACAGACACACACACACAATGTTAGCTAAATGGTTTGGTCTGACAAGTCTGCTACAGAATAAAACAACACTTAACCTTTTGCAGGTTGGTCAAATGACCTTTCACCGGCATTGCCTAAGACCATCAGAAAACACAGATTCATAACAGGAGCAAAATTACAGTTATGAAGTAACAACAAAAATAATTTTAGGGTTTGTATCACACACAAGATACTAACTGTATTATGGAACTCTATTAATGGGGTACATCATTAGGAAGGTTGAGAGCCACTGAGCTTAAAAGTGTTGATAAAGGGCATTGGACTGTCCCATGCAACTTAATCCACTAGAAAACGAATCCATTAAAAGATGCAAAATGTTTGTGCGCTCTCTCTCTCTCTCTCCCTCTCCCTCTCTCTCTCTCTCTCTCTCTCTCTCTCTCTCTCTCTCTCTCTCTCCCTGGCTTTTTTCAACTTGTCACTCGTTTTCAAAGTTAAAAAAGTAATACAATTATTAGTGGTCAGAGAGTAGTTAGAGAACTAGTTCCAAGAGTGGAATAGGCTTTGTTCTTAGGAATGGCAATTTGTTATACATTAATTACAATCAAAGTAAACTAAGTTCCAAAGAGTTGTTGTTGTGTAGACAAAGAGAAAGTCAGTCAGGTAAAAACAAATGTAACTGGTGGGAGCTGGGACTACAGTTCAGGTGTCTAGGTGCTTGGCTAGCATGCACAAAGCCCAGGGCTCCATCCCCACCATCATGCAAATGGGCTGTGATGGTGAGCACTTAATCCCACCTGTGAGAACCAGAGGCAGAAGAATTAGAAGTTCAAGTTTATCATTGACTCATTAGCAAGTTTGAGGTCATCTTGGGATATATGAGACCCTGTCTCAAAAACTAATTCATTAGTTAATCCTTGAAAGTTGTAATTCTAATGGACATTGAATTCTATAGAGGTTATAGATATTTAAAAAAAAAAAACAACCAGAATTATTGGTAAATTTAACAAATTCAATGTATTTCACATCTATTATTCGGTAAATTGACCATTTCATGAACGGGTTAGTCAGCTGCACTGAATGAAGCTAATAAACCAGACACATCTTTAGAGAGCTTATGGGACCATGTCCTTGGAGCCTTTACCTAGTACTTAGTCTAGCACCTCACACAGCTTTGAGGTGTGCTGTCTTCTTTTGCAGGTGTAAGGGCTTACCCACAACTAGACTTTGAGTCAGTTGTCAACAAAATCATGTCAGTTTTCTGGGCTTTTATCTTTTGGGATTGGAAGTAAAGGAGTTTGACTGAATGCTGGCTCTCTTTCCATGCATAGAGTTCTATGGTTTCAAAGCCAATGCAAGCTGACTCTGGCCTGCTGTACATATGCAGATCTCAAAACTGCTAAGGCGTCCGCTCCAGACATGGACTGTATGCAGGGTTTAAAGTCACTGAGTCACTCATGCTGAGTTGGATCGGCTTCTCCAAGGTGTTTGCTTGGACCTTTCTGACCTGCGGCCTGAGCAACAGCGTGGGAAGAGGAGAAGGAAGGACTTAAGTACCTGGTATCTCTGGGTGACCCTGAGCTTCAGTCACGAGTCCTGCTGTCAGCTCACTGCCAAGGGCATCCTGTTATTAATGCCTCTGGCACTTGGGGATGAGCTGAGAGTATTCAAAGCTGGATTTGTTCCCAAGTGTGAGTAGTCTGCTGATTCCTGCCTCCTTCCATGCATCCCACTCTGAACTTTGTTACTTATCAATATTAATCATTTATTTGCCATCCTCAAACAGTCTGCTTTCAGCAAAAGGAGGTGGGCATACACTCAGTTACTCAGTTGTATTACAGCCCCTGAACATTTCTGTGCAGAAAAGGCCTTTATTCTGTCTGGAGCATGTCTTACTTGTGAATTCAAATTAGTTAGAATAATAAATAGCTTTTTTTTTTTTTTTTTTTTCAAACCAAAAAGCCTGTGTTGAAAATAGCTACAGCCTAATTTAAAATGCTATAGAAAAAGTCTAGTCTTTCTTTTGGTACTTTATAGTGTTCGAGTGAGGCCGTTCCTCTCTAGGCCGCCAGCATCTCCCTACATAATATTAAGTCTCCCTACCTTCAGAAGTTCTAAGCAAAGTAAAAAGCCCATGCTTTCTTTAAATTTCCATCTGTAAAATGCAACACACACCTTGACATAGGTGCCAGGGGAGAAAGAAAGAGAACTCCATGCTGGAGGAGCCATTGGCAGAGCACACTGAAGTCTTTTCATTCAGCTCTCAGGGAATTCGGATTTAATGCATGGGCAAAACATTTCGTCCCTAGAGGGTCCAGAGCCCATAATCCTGCCTTGAAAGTAGCTCCACATTAATTTTTGCAGCCAGGTGGACACGGAGGGCTCCCACACAGCACTCACTCTCCACAGATAACTGTCTACAATCAGAGAAACCGTGTTTCTCATCTTCTAACTCACCCATACTCAAGCTAAGGTTTCCTATGTTCCCCTAAGAATCCCCTCTCCCCCAAAACATGAGGAGCAGGTTAAGCCCAATGTCTATAATGTATTTGGATCTCAACTACGTTAGAATACTTTTTAATACATCTACATGCCAGAACATATATGCCTAGAAACATGTTTAAAATTTGACATCTGAAAGCTCACATTTAATAAACTGACAATTTGCAAATTGGTTGATCCGCATTGCCAAAGCGTGCACTTCCTCTAAGTAACCTGATCCTTGGTTAATTTAAAATGTTACATTTACAGGCGTTTTTACTTTCACTCTACTCCAGGGTTGCATTTATTGTTTAAAGTGAGATGCACCTGGATGAAATGAGCGTTTATATGTTCTGGCTTTCCTTTCTCTTTTCTGCTCCCCAGGCTGTAAACTGTTACTGTCTTACTTTATCTGAAATTATGTACTTAAGCCATTTAATAAACTCAGAAGAGGTGAGTTCCCAAAATAACAACTGGGGCATATATTACAACCATTACTTCAAAAAAAAAAAAAAAAAAAAAAAGGGAAATTGAATGAAAGTAATCCCCCACTACCCACAATCCCACCCGTCACCCAAGAAGAGCTGAGTTGTTTCAAGACTGCATGTGGTCTGTGATTCTAGCATAGTAAACAAACAAACAGACAGAGAAACTAAACAAAAAAAAACAAAAACAAAAAACCAGTGCTGGTACGTACATAAGCCAGCAGTGATGGTAATATGCCAATTTTGAATTGTTCCTTGTTTTTATTACAGGTTCTAGGTTTCAGATGAGCAGGAGACTCCTATTGCTTTTATAGCACAGTATTAAATTGCGGCTTCTGGCAGGCAGCACCTGCCCTCTTCCTGGCATGGGCTAGTGTGGAGTGGGCCATGTGATACACCGATGCAATGTATATTTTGTGTTGCTCCATGTGGGGATTTAAACACTGGGGAACAAAATCTGTCCCTGAGGGTATGCAACCTCTGGTGTCAGGTCTGAATAATGACTTCACATAATTAAAACCTAAAAGCCAGTATCATACAGGGCTTGCTTCTTTATCGGATGTTTAGTGATAGAATGAAGCAAAAAGCTTAGTAGCATCTTTAGACACGTGGCTATAATACCTTGCTGCCTTTAGATAGGAATTACCTGAATGTTTGATATCTTGTTTGGTTTTGGTTTTGTTTAGGTACAGGAGATTGAACCCATGGCCTCACATATCCTAAATGTGACATATAATCTTTACCTCCGGGTACATGCTTTCCCATTGAGGAACAGCCCAGCTCACCTGATAGCTGTTTAATGTGGCAATCTATGTTTAGAATGTCATGTGGGAGAATTAATCATATATGTGCATACTGATTCTTTTGCTCTCTGTGTTATGCTACACATTTTAAGTTAGGAGTTTTTAAAATAATAAACATATCTACTCTATCTACAGATTCTCACACACAGGCTTCAAACCTTTGCTGAACAGATAATGCAGAAGCCTCTTTTCTGCACATGCTTAAGGGTTTTTGTTTCTTTTTTTTTTTAACTTCAAAAAATAAAACTTCTGTGCCCTTAGTTTTGATAGTACCATTCACTTTCTTTTTTAGTATTTTTCAGAGTACTTTTCAATCTAAGTTTATGACTGAAATGACAAAATACATATAAGCAAGGTGGTGATTGAATCGGTGTATGTGCCACTGTGGGCCTATGGATAGCTTCTCGAAACATATAAAAGTTAAACTTTAACTTTTATTCTCACTTATTTATTGTCACCAAAATACCGCATGATTTGATAAACTATTCAAATTCCCAACCCGGCACTACGGCATCATTCATGAGAGCCTTCCTCTGCAACATCCTGTAGACTGTTTTTGATAGGTGCACCCTAATAGTTCTGGGTTAGCTTGGTGACCAGTGTGGCAAACCATTTTCTTCCCAAACCCCACTCATAATGGGATGTTTATACACAGTAGGTCGAAAGGAAGTTCAAGACTTCTCAAAACCAGTCTCTTAATTAAAAGACTCAATTTTAAGATTTAAATACCTGATTTTCCCTTTGAGGTAAGATGTTGTTTCTGACCTTCTCAGGGTGTATGTCAGGTAGGTTTCAGTTACTATAAATGAGTAACAGACACAAGGAGTGGTATATGAGGTGGTGGTATGCTGTCAGGGGTTCCTACCAGTTTAAAGTCCAGTTTACCAGGAAAGTGGCATTGTGAGTTAAATAACCCCACTTTGCTTTTAAATCAGCCATATCAAGACTGTTTGCATCACAGCAATTGGCGGGTGACTTAAGTCTTGTCCCCTCTCCTGCCAAACCCGACTCATTCCCAACACACTCCTGCATAGGAGGAAGCTCAGAACCAATATTAATGGAGGTGAAATGCATTTAAGATACTCTGTCTTAGAGATATTAAAAATTTTAAGAAGTTTTTGACTTTTTACTTTAAATACGCCAATACAGTTAATTCTGAAAGTAGAATATAGATCCCGAACCTAGGAGCTTTAAAAATACACTTTCTCCCTCAAAATGATTTGTTCTTTTCAGAGCTAGTTCTTTAACTTTCTGAGGAAAGTTAAAATGTACTTAGGACACACCAAACCCCACAGCTGTTTGCAAATTCTATACAGTAGAATCTCTTCATAGCTTTGGATAGCTGATCCACGAATTGAAAGTCTCTTGAGTTGACTTGCGGAAGCATTATACAAAATAATGATACCCGTTTTTTTAAAATCTGTGATTACATATGGATGTGATAACCCGTAGCAGCACTATCAGATAAATAATACATATTTAAAAAATTTCTGTAATTACATGTTTACCCGATAGGCCAGAACGACTCTGTCCCAAGGAACTGTTACAGACTGAGTAAATAATACATGTTTTAAAGTCCATAATTACATATGTAAACGATAGACTATCGAGTAAATAATGCACATTTTAAAAAGTCCATAATTACATATTTACATGATAGTCTGTAAATTCTGTAATTACTTATTTACACAATAGACCATAACAGCTGCTACAGTCTATTATGTTAACTCTCATAGAATTATATTATGGATTTTTAAAACATCATAAAGAACCTAAGGAATGGAATGATAGAAATGAAATAAAATATAAACTTCACACTATAGCTCTCTCAAAAGGGGAGGGTTTGGAGTCATGTAGAGCTCGTCACTGGAACTTGATAACTGCTGACTTAAAGTTTATTTGTTACAGTGTGGTTTAAGAACTCACAGCCCAAGTTTCTCTCCCTTTCTTGGTGACATAAATGAAGCATCATATGTGATTTTTTTTTGTATTTTTAGAAGTTTTACAAAATTACAGAAAGTAAAAAAAAAGAAAGTTAAAATGGGGGCTCGAGACCTGACTGGACAGTTTTGAGTGCTCGCTGGTTTTTCAGCTGACTTGTATTTGTTTCCCCAAACTTAATCACCTGTAACTCCAAACCCAAAGGGATCTGGGGCCTCTGACTTCCACAGGCACACCCATGTTCATATGCATATACCTACACAGAAACACATGTGATTTAAAATAAAATGAAAAATCTAAAAGTTAAAATGGTACTTTCAGGTTTCCAGTTTGTACACAGAAAGGCAGCGTGGCACTTGTGGCTAGATTACTTATTAGAAGAGTAACAAATGAATTCATGCTTTTTCTGAGGATTATGGTGGCTCTTTTAACTTTTATTCTTTCTGTTTGTTTTTTGAGATTGGGTTTCTCTATGTGGCTCTGTCTGTCCTGAAAATCACTGTGTTGACCAGGCTGGCCTCAAACTCCCAGATCCTCCTGCCTCTGCCTTCCAAGTGCTGGCATCAATGGAGCACATCACCATCACTGTAACTTTTTAAGGGAACTTAGGGAATAAGGAGTTGAAAGGTGCATTTATTCTAGTTAAACACAAAGTCAACTGCAACTAAAGAAGGCTCTGCCCATAATTTTTGCTAAGTCCAGTGGTGGTGGTGGGATTGGTGGTGGGGGGACCACGTAACAAAGCAGAGCACAAAAGACACTTCCCATCCTAATTCTTGGGAGTTAATATATGAGATGTTATTTCAAAGTTTGGAAGAAGCAATTGCTTGATTTTTTAGAGAACTTTTGTACAAATATATTCCAATTTCGTGACATTTGTTCTAATTTAATAGCTAAGTTACAAGCTACTGACTTTCTCAGCCATGTCCACAAGATTATGTAACTTTTTAAAATGCAGTTTCCCATAAGTATTCCAGGTTAGGACTCAATAGACATGTACACAAAGAATTCACAAAAGGTCCTTGTCTTATAAAAAATATAGCCCCCTTTCATAGCTACCCCACTTAGCTTTATAAAACTCTAGCTGTAATCACAGAATTGTTCTCACATTAGTAAGAGAGATCACAGGCCTCAACTTGTCCCTTTTTATTGCTGATGCATATAAAGTTTGTTTACTTATTTATTCATTCATTTATTTACTTTTTGAGTCTTACTATATAGAATTGGTTGGTTGGAACTTGCTCTGTAGACTAGGCTGATCTGAACTTAGAGAGCTCTGCCTACCTTTGTCTTCCCAGTGCTGTGATTAAAGGCATGCACCACTACACCTGGCAGAAACTTTTGGCTTTATAGTGACTAGATGGATAACATTTGGTTGCATTTGGAATGGAAGTGTGTTGGTAGATAATATTTGGTAATGTTAGTAGATAAAAGCTGATTCAGTAATTAGTCCAGAAATACATGAGGGAGATATAAAGTTCTCCAATTTCTGTCTCTAGTACTTGGGATGGGATCCATTATTGCAGAAATGTGGTGATTAAATATTTGGGAAACTTGTCATGAGAGCTGTTCTGAGTCCACCAGATGCTTAAACGATCCCACTCATCCTTCTGGGTGCGTGGCTGCTCATAGGGCTGAAGGCTTCCTAACCCAGCAGATATAGTTTCTCAGAAAGAACACATTTTATAATAAGAATATTTTTGGTGACCAAATTTCATAGGATATGGACATATATTTAAATTAAATGTGTGGGTTAATTTGATATTAGGCTAAATGAGAATGCTCTCTAGAGCTTTGTAAATAAAATCAAATAGAATATTCTTTCTGTTTTGCTAGGTTTTGTACTGTATATCGTAATGTTCACTAGAATATAATAGGAATTTTAAATTAAGAGTTTAGAATAGAGAGTTCTAAAATCACAGTGCAAGGTGTGGATGCTTGCTTTTGATCCTAGCAGCTAGGAGGTGCAAGGGTTGGTCATGGTCATCCTCGGCTACACTGGAAGTCTGAGGACTGTCTTGGATACATGAGATTCTTGGTTTAAAAAAAAAAAAACTGAAAAATAAGAGATGCTTCTGATTGTGGGACAGAAGCTATGAAATCCACAACACTCACTAGGTACAACTATCTAAAATCTGTCCTGGCTGCTAGACTCAATCTTGTCAATTCCATTCTCTTATTGGAGAGAATGAAGGGAGTTTGTTTATGCATTCTGCAGGATTTTTGTAAGGTGTCTTTCGACAAACATAATGTGTAGAATGCCTCCCAGTCACAGTCAGCTTCTACCAGTAAATTCAGATACAGTCTCAGAAATACATGCCTAACTTTTAAATTTTTATTTAAACAAACAAACTAACAAACAAGCATACATACGTATGTACATACATACATACATACATACATACAAATAAGTGTTCTAGGGCTGGATTGATGTATTAGAAGCTAAGAACATTGGTTTTTCTTACAAAGGACCTGGTTTGAATCCTAGCACCTACATGATAGCTCACAATTATTTGTAACTCCAATTCCAGGGGATTCAACTTCCTCTTCTGGTCTCCACAGATACCAGGCATGCAAGTGGTACACAGACATACCTGTAGGCAAAATGCCCATAGGTTTGAATAAGGATGGACTCCATCTACTCATAGATTTGAATGCTTAGTCTCAAGGGAGTGACACTATTTGAAAAGGATTAGGAGGTGTGTCATTGATAGAGGAAGTATGTCACTGAGAGTGGGCTCTCAGATTTCAAATAGCTAGGCCAGGCCTAGAATTAATCAGTCAGTCAGTCAGTCAGTCAGTCAGTCAGTCAGTCAGTCAGTCAGTCTGTCTGTCTGTCTGTCTGTCTGTCTGTCTGTCTGTCTGTTGTCTCTCTATCTCTATTTCTCTGTCTCTCTCTCTCTCTCTGCCTACAGATAAATGATGCAGCTCTCAGTTATTGCTCTCCCATGCCTGATAATGGACTAAACCTCTAAAACTGTAAGCAAGCCCTAGTTAAATACCTTTTATTTTTTGTTAAGACACCTTCATGGTATTTCTTCACACCATTAGAACACTGATTAAGAAATATATACATAAAACAAAATTTAAAAATAATTTTAGAAATCCATCCCCTACTCCTCTGCTTGCCACTTCTGTGTTTTTTCCCCTAATGTTCAGCCTTCAATCATTCAGCCTTAAAGGTTCCTCAGCTCCTTTCCTCTTTTGTCCTACTTAAACAATTACAAACACATCTTTCTTTTCTGCCTTGAACATGCTTGTCTCTTCTTTCCATGCCCTCTAATATTTTCTGAGTTCCAACTATCAAGATCCTGCTTGAGTCCATGTGCCATCTGGAGTGGCTCTTCTGCCTCCACGCTAGTTTTCCCTGCCTTCTATACTGCCAGAACGGTCATTGGAAGAGTAAGGTCATGTCTGCCCTCTGCTGAGGACTTTCCTTCTCTTTACTTTCTTAATCAGCTTTGCTCACCTTTCGTGACCTCCTCCGACTGGCCTTCTTTGGCTCCTTTTAGGTCCCCTCTAGCATGGACAAAACTCAGACCATCTAAACTCTTTGGCTACAAGATTGTCTCTCTTAGTTCATTTTAACTTTACAGGGGAGTGGTAATCATATTGTAGGAAATACTAAATGTTGAATATATATTTGTGGAAAGATTAGATAGCAGAGCCCCTGTCTTAGAACCTTGGCTTCAAATTCACAATTATATTTGTCACGTGAAACTTGGTCTTCTCCTAAAAGTGTATAGAAAAAGAAGCATCTCACTAAGAATTTTCCCCTCCAAAAATCTGCATAGGTTCAAAATCCAGGCCTTGGAATTGGCTACTAACATGATAAAGACTTAGTACTGTTAATAATTGTTCCAAACACATTATATTTTTGGGAGAAGGATTGAAACCTGCCCCACCCTGACGCTTTCCTCTCTGGATATGCACCCTACAGGCAGCAGTTTTCCTAATATTCTATACCCAAGTTGGATGTGGTGGTTGTAGATGCTGGAGAACTTACTTTAAATGAAATTTTCTTTTTGATCACGAATGGACATAACTGTGGGAACTTTTTCTGAGAGAATTTACTTCTGTAATGAGGTTTTACAAGGTTATGAGTTAATAGCAGATGATTGGATCACTTGCCTGTTGTAATGCCAAGTGTGTATGTGTCAGAGGAGTTATTTATTGTACATACATTTGTTGTTCTCATTTTTATTATTATAATGGAATTCCAAGACAGAGATAGATTTCTTCCCCGCAGTGCTAACTACAGTAAGGGTTAGCATTATGGAATGTCATTCCACTGGCTTTTATAATGATGAATATTTTCATGACAAAACCTACTGTGAACCTGTCTGCATGCTCTAGAAATTTCTTTCTCCCTTAGCTACTATTTCACCTCAAGGAGAAAGCAGAGAAAATGCAGATTACTTCTAAAAACTTGTCAGAAATTAAATAAAGCTCATAGACACAAAGGGCATCTTTCTTCTCTAGGAATCTGCCATCCGTTATACATTAATGCTGGCTTTCTTCTTTTCTTTTCCTTCTTTTTTTTCTCCTATTATTCAGAGTTAATGCTCTGGGTGGTGCTATTGTCCATTTATAAATACGTCTTGAAATACAGGGTGTGTGCCAGAGATACAGAGTCTTTGTCTAGTGAGTCTTCATTTATTCATTAAAATATTAAGTATCATTCATTAGAAATGTTAGCAGGAGTACATCAAATTCTGCCCTGGAAGAGGATAGAGTCTAGACAGGGCAGGAGGTTACGTGCTCAGCACGACTAGGTTTAACATGTATTTTAGAAGCTCTACCCATTTCTTACCAGCTCCTCCCGTAGCATGAGGTCTGTGGCACCTTCACCTTTGCTAGCAGCACCACTGGGGTATTAGTTGGCTACCCTTCTGTGTTTCACAAACTCTGACTTCTCCCCACATAGCATCCTGAAGCTCCTGTTGAACTCAAAGTCATTTTTGAATTACTCAGCAGCTTCACACTGTGGTGACTAACCCTTCACTGGTTCTCTCTCCTTTCTCAGCACAAGACCCCTGGATACCATTTCCTGTCCTTCTCCCTCATTTTTTGCTGTCCTTTAACTTTCCAGGTGTATTTACAGCTCTGTTTCGGCTCATCCTTGTAGATCAGACTGCTACCTCCTCCCTTGAAGCCTTTGCTTGGGTTTGGCCTTCTCAAGAAGCTCTACCTTGGCCATTGTGCCCCGAGAACCTGGTTCCATCACTCCCCTCTTGCCTTTGCTTCTTATATCTGCCACACCCATCACTGTCTCAACACCACTAGCTTTCTTGTGTGTTATGTAATTTTTATTGCCTGTGTCCTGAGGTTTGCATTGCTGCTTCATGAGAACTGCTCTTTCTCTCAGTTTTTTGATGTAGATGAAGCCCTCAGAAGAGGACCATATCATAACCAGTCAACAGACTTTGAGTATAGTATTTCTTGAAGGATTTCTTCAGAGAGAAACAAACTAGAAACAGTTTAATGAGTTTAATATGCACATTCTGATGAAACTGTTTACTCCTCATGTTGACACGATTTTTCTAGGAGGGGAAGCTGCAGTCTGGATGTAAAGTAAATAAATTAATAATAATAATAATAATAATAATAATAATAATAATAATAATAATAAAATACAAGGGATACAAGGAAGAAACCAACCTTTTCATTTAATGTGCCTTGTAATTACTTTTAAGATTTCTTTGCATATGTTAATTAATATGATGGTGTCAGGACATTTGCATATATGTAGATCATATTTTTCTCATACATGTCTATAATGCCTGGTAGTTCTTATCCACAGTATTTCTTTTAAGGTCGTTGACAGGCACAATGAAGAACCGATCCAAGGCATGAAGGAGGAAACCAGACATTGCATTCTTCCTGGTGAGAGTCTGCAAAGCCTCTTTCTGTTTTAACTTAACAGTCATTAAAGCCAATATCATCTTCAAAATTCTCTCATTTGGATACCTTGCAGTCTTTTATCTTCTCTTCTTTGACATAGTCAGAGGGGAAAAGCTATATCAATATAAACAAGTAATTCTTCTTGGGTGCCTAACTAGTGTAATACGGCAGCAACAGCAACTTGGCAGCTGGTAGAAGAATCCTAGGTTGGAGTCACTGCCTGTTATTTGTTTTCTTTTATTTTTTTTACTTAAACTGCAATGTGGAGCTTTTACTGTAGTGCTGAACAGAGAACTCTCAAGTTCAATTCAAAATGACTGGAGGCCATGCTGAAAATTAAGCAGCAGAGAAGTACGTATCAACAGGAGACACAATCCAAGTGATGGTTTGCTAATTTGGACAGAGACTGTTGCTAAGGCATTGTTTTTCTCTGCATGCTTGCTTCTTACTCCTTCTGGACCATGCTTTAGCCAAGCTTTTAGGCCTGCTACTCCGCTCAAATTCTCTGCCCTCTAGTGCACTTAAAACATTTTCTCAGCTGGTATTTTTGGACACTCTGCCTGTGGTTACCCACCTCTCTGGTCTCTCCTGAATGTTCTCTCCTCCTCCACTGCTATCCTATCTTGGTGGTTTCAGGGCCCAGTTTTCCTCACACCTTTATCTTGATCTACAGTCACCATTGAGGCATTTACCTCATTCTTGGGGCTCATGCACTACATTTGTGTCCATCACCCCAAATGTGGCTCCCTGGCATCTGCCTCTTTATTTTTTTTTCTGGCTCGAGCAGTATGTCATCCTCTTATAGACATCTCAGAATTACCATGTGACACAGGATAATTTCAGTTAGCCTTGCTCACAAACATCTCTCTACCGTGTTCTGTATTTCAGTAAAACACCACTACTCTTGCCCAAACTTTCTAGGGCAGCATTGTATTGACTCATCCTGATCCCTGTCTTTCAGACAAATCCAACACACTAGTCAACTTTGTTATGCTTATCTTCAAAGAGATGCTGAATTTGGCCCTTCTGTCTGGTTCCAGTACCCACCCTGTAACACTTTTCCTTTTTAGCCTCATAAGTATTTTCTTGAGTCTGTAATTTATTCTTTACAAATCATTGTCAACCCAGAAAACTGGTGGGATTTAGAAGAGCAAGCCAAATAATTTTACTGCATGTAATAGAATCCAATGACTTCCTGTGTCACAGGTTCCACGTGAGACCTGACTCCTTCTCCAGTTCCTTTGTGTAGATTCCCTCCAACCCCTGTGATCCAGATCCTTGGTTTCCTTGCAGCTTTTCTGATTTCTCACCTGTTGACTCTTCCTGGAAAGTCATTCATAGGTCTTTGACTCATTCTTTGCACTTTTCTTGCATCCTCACTTCAGATACAACAGCTTTGCCCGTTCTAATTAAAACAGCCTTCCTGTGTGAGTCACTTTCCTAGCCTTGATTTTATCATTGCTAATTGATTTTCTGGTATAATATCTATCTCACATCTATAACATAAAGGCAGAGCCTTACTTCTTATCTGTCTCTTGGTAAATGGTAGATTAACAGTAAATATTGAAGAAATGAATTGCTGTTAAGTAAGTCTGATTTTAATTTAAGGTGATTTTGTTTATGCTTGCTTCTTATTTTCTCTATTTCTTTTTTTCTGTATTAGAAGTATGCCATGTTTTATCCATTCTGCATCCATTATACATTGTGTCATCTTAGGATAATTCATATACTGACTGCATTTAAAAGAAAAAGAAGGTTCCCTTAGGGAGAGATGCAGATCCTCAGCAAAGCCAGAGAACTTCAAGCAGAAATACAGAAAGATTGAATCTGAATACTTAGCACTTTCTGCAGAATTTGAGTCCCGTCTCTGAAGACTTTGTGGAAAGTAGGTCTGTTATTACCATGACCTGGTTCAACCTGTTGCCCTTTGGCTGGTCAAACTGAAACTACATTTTCTAATGAATATTAATAAGATGCTAACAAAAAGTCATGAAGATTAAAACATGAGGTGAGAAGTGAGAGCCAGGCATCAAGAACACTGGAGAGCTGTTCTGTGTCTGTGTGGCCATAGCCATTGAAGGGAGGGGGCATTTGCTTCCCCAACTCTCAGATGGCCTCCTTACTGTCCTGCTTATCTTTGACCCATTTACTTCTGCGATGCTGTGCCATGTTGTTCTGTGCTGTGCTGGGCTGTTCTGTTCTGTGCGATTCTGATTTCTTCCCAGACTATGTTGTGTGCTTATTGTTTTTTCCCTACGTACCAGTGTAGAAGTACAGCTGACTAATCTGCCTTCACAGTCAGGTCTCCATGGACGATTTAGTAATTGTGTGCATGTGCTATTAGGACATTTAAAAAAGATTTACTCGGTTTATTTGTATGTGTGCACTGTAGCTGTATTCAGACATATACCAGAAGATAGAATTGACTCCCATGACAGATGGTTGTGAGCCACCATGTGGTTTCTGGGAATTGAACTCAGGATGTCTAGAAAAGCAGTCAATGCTCTTAATCATTGAGCCATCTCTCCAGCCCCTATCAGGACATTTTAAAAGGAGAGTTGCAAGTGATAAAAATGGACCTAAGTGGGAGTTTGTTAGAAAAGCTCTTTCCCCTTGACATTGTCCTTTTCCTATGGGAAAGGCAGGTAGGCTGCCTATGACCAGTGACCAGGACCACCTATGAGTGTTGGTGAACATGAGAATCCTACTCAGACATTTGTTATTTTATTAGGCAATTGCTGAAACTTTTTAAGCCAAATGTGTTTAATTCAAACTAATCTGAGAGTTGATGGAGAGGCCACTTTGAGTTAGGGAAAATTATACTAGCTATAAAACCTTTTTGAAATTCAATTTGTGTCCACTTATAAATAGAAACTTTGCCAGGTCAAAAAATCCAAGACTTTATCCTAGTGAATTAGTTTTAAACAAATAATGATACCCAAGGAATAAAAATTAAATTGTATTACATTAATCTTAACATACATTTCTCCCCCAAAAATCTTATATTTTGATTTGGTGTAAACCAGTTTTAACAGTTTTTAGACAAAGAATTTCTAAACCACATGTTTGAAAAAAAAATCAGTAACATAAAAATTGATAAAAAGAGAGATGGTATTTTAAATCAAGTGTATTTTAAAAGAGCCAGGCCTATACTAATATTCCAATAATAATGTATGTCATTGGTCATTTTAGTATAGATCCAATTATGACAATTGTGCTGTTATTTGAGTATAATCTACTAGAAGTAGTGTTTTAAGACTTTTTTTTCTACTTAATGTGGTGGTTTACACCTGTAATCTCAGCACTTGAGAGGCTGATGCAGGAGAATTGCCAAGAGTTGAAAGCCAACCTTGTTTACATAGCGAGTTCCAGGTCAGCACTGCCTACAGAGTAAGATTGTCTCAAAATGAACAATAGTAAAAACAAAACAAATTTACCAAACAGGCCATCCTGGTTCAGAAAGTCACATGTTTATCTTTCTCTCTTGCAAACCTGTGAAAGCTTTCTTTAGAACTATGTGGATTATATAAAAATATATGTGAGATATATATATATATATATATATATATATATATATAACATTTTACATACATATAAAATATTATTATATATACTACATATACTATATAAATATAATGTATATTATAATCATACTATATAATATAAATTATATATAATATATTATATATATGATAACATTTTTATCATAGTTAGCTGTGTAGACTTGAAAGCCTTTACACCTAGTAACTAATTCTGTTAATACTAATCTACCATGATGGACTCATAATGCTCTTTTATTCTTTTGAGTGATGTCATTTATTTTCAAACTCAATTTTTAGCCTCATTATATTTGTATTCATTCTTCCTTGGTTTTTCAATGAGTGAATGGCACTTAAAATCAATTAAGCATTCTTTTTCAGATGCTTTCTTGTGTTGTCATAACTATACGATTAAGCTGAATAGCAAAAATTAGATTCAGTTTAAAATGACTGCAATCTATGGCTACAATAAGTTTTTAATTCATACTGGAATGAGTCTATCTCATCAACTGTTTTACAAGTTCCATACATTCTTTTATGTCACATATTTTAGACAAATTAGGCGTAATGATAAGTGTGTTACAAGCTTTCTTGAAGTTGATGTGGAGATGTTTGGGGACTTTACATTCATTTCCTAATATCAAATTGCCATGCACTTTCTAAACTTGGGAGAATTTTGATTGTTCCAGCCATGAAGAAATGTAATGCTTAAGCAATTATTTTTTTCTTTTCTTTTTCTTACTTCGGTAGAAGTTAAGCAACCAAGAAAAACTTTGTTAATTCAATACTATATTATGCCAGAGGTTTAAAATACACAAAAGTCAGTAAAGTAAAGTGATGGGTCCTAGAGCAAGTATAATTCAGCGATATTGTGTGTATATATTAAAGCATAAAAGTTAACACCATATGTACAAAACACTATGCAGACCCATTTGTGTCACCATTGACAAATGCCTGACTCCGACAGGAGCCATGAGCTCTCATAAGAGCCCAGGATTTGAGTCCCAGCTATGAGAGAGGCTTAGGTACAGTTGTGGGAATACAGCTGCATTTCATCTATAAATTTTAAATTTCAACTAGCAAGCTGTTTGAGCTCAACTTTCATTAGGAAGACGATGTTGAGACTTCTAATTTTTGCAATCACATATTTGTTTTCATGTTAGAATTTATGGCATATAATCTTTGCCAGTTAACGGTCACTTCTTAAATTCTTTTACATGAACAGGCTTGAGAATTTACTGGGTGTCAGGGTACCCCAGAGTCATAGGTTACTCAAAAACCAGACACTGTAAGAGACATAAACCAGGCAGAGGTGGGCTGCTGTACATAGAAGTAAAAGAGGAGATGAGAAAAGCCCAGAGTGCAGGGAAGAAAACAAGTCTTAGAAGACATCCTCAGTCAACAGAAATGATGAGCAAAGATTCAAAGTCAGTGACGTCCAATGTAGTGGATACATGGACTCTGAGTGGCTGTGGGGAGGTGAGAGAAAGAAGATGCTAAGATTTATAGGTGTTATTGGAAGGCTGAATCATGAAGGAGCTCTAGGATATTGATTTTTAATTTGAGCAAACAAGACCTTATGTTTTAAAAAAAATCACTCTTATTTGCATGGACTTGAAGAGTACAGTGTTTAGGGTAATGATACAGAGACTTCTTAGAGATGTTTGTAGTCTTAAAATTCACGTTGTAGGCTTGCTCCAGGGAAGTGGTATAGATGTGTGTATAATTTTGGAGTGATCTTGCCAGTTAATTGAAAGAAATTTCTTTCTGGATAGAAGATAGACATGTAACAGAAAATAGCCACATGACCCTTTTGGCTTGAGCAACTGGGATGACAGTACCTGTGACCATAGAGTTCAGCATGGATTTGTTGAGTTTGACACATGATCCGGCTATTCCAGAGGAGGCTTTTTCAGGACTTAAGACTGGGATGAATCGTCTGTACTCGACTCGGGAGCCATGAGTTGGCAGGTGGTATCTGAAGCTGTGAGTCTGGTGGTAATCACTAGAGAGTGAGTCTATATGGAGATGTGAGATTTTAGAGCCCACTATCGTTAGGAAATCAGAAAGAGAAGGATCCAGCCACGGAGACTCAGAAGACATGATAGCAGACAGTGGTTAAGAAGGAAATGTGAGTGAGCTGCTGCTGCTGCTGCTGGAGAGCTCCTCCTGAGGACTGATCTGGCCAGTGAATTAGGGAATCTGGAAGTAATCTGAGAATTTACTAGATAGGAACGGCTTCAGTTGGATGGTGGGGGCAAACACTTGACTGCAATATGCTCAAAGCTGGAGAAACAAAACATTCATGTAAAACCGTTTTGATATGTTTTTGTTGAGATAAGGGATCAAAAATTGAAATGATATTTGGCAAAGGCAGTGAGCTCAAGAAGGTGATATGCTGGTAAGTATATCCCTTTGAGGGAAAATAGAATTCTGACTCGTGTCTTTTGTCATTACCAGTAACATGAATTCCCCATGGTAATGGTCAATTTCTCTGAAAGTGGAGTTAAGAGAACACATTCACACAGGCCTTTGAAAGTTGCCTGAGCTTTGGCTGGGTCAGCAGTTTTGTTTTCAAATGGAGTGGGGCAGCTAATTTGCATATCCCAAAGGAACCAATCCATGAGACCTAAAACCGGTGATGCAGGTAAGAAAGGTAGAGTTCTGTATTGAACCTCGCAGAGTGGAGAGGAGTGTGATCGCATGTACAAGTGCAGATGCTGGCTTTTTTTAAAGGACAGTTTATCATTCATGTTTTTATAGGCAAAGCCAAAGCATGCAATGGAGGTTCTCTTCCATGCTTTGGTCATGGGGATCTCAGTGTTTCTCTGCATGGAAGAGCCGCCTTGCAGATGGAGGAGAGCGTAATGGGGCTAAGTGTAGTTAAGCTAATGAGAGAACTTATTTCCTCGGCCTTATACCTTTAGCTGTAGTAGTTGACCTGTTTTCTTCCATTTCCACTGACCCAATTTTCAAATAATAGATGCTTGGCATATAAAAGCATCTATTGACTTACCTGTATTAGTCTCCATTGCTGGTCCAGTCAGCTTAGTTCACTGGCCAGTAGCCCCTGAGCACTTAGCAGGCAATATTTGTTCTATGGATCAAGGGCTCGTTACCTAAGTAGAATGGATCAATGCACAAAAGATGAACGCCTTCAACAAGCTCACTAGCAGTGTGAAGATGGTGTTGAATGTGTAGCTTGTATTTCACTCATTCAATTTTTCCATTTGCGAGGCTATTCAGTACTGCTAATGACTGTAGTGTGGTATGCAATGCAGGTAGAACGTGAGCAAAAATGATCCTTTTGCCTATTATAAAGGTATCTTTGTTTTCTTAAGCTGTTTGCAGTCTTCATTACAAAAATGGCAGCTATACAGAGCAGGTTGAGTAAATTGCAAGGATCAACTGTTGAGAGCATTTTGTACTATCTTTGAAACAAATGTTAAGTCATTAGCTCCATCATGTACTCATAAAGCATGCTCAAAATCATTTATTATCATTTAATCGCCTATTAAAATGAATTATTTTGGTAATATTTTACCATTAATTTCATAGATTATTTAGTCTTTGTGAGAAGAAGTTTACAGATTCATTGCTTTCATATGCTAAAAAAGTTACATTGTCTCATGCTGTTTCAAATAATTTGTTTGTGTTCCAAATTGTTTTTTGAATCATATAATCATCTATGTACACTGTTAAAGATTTAAACATTATAGAAGAGCATAAAGTGAAAGTTAAAAATTCCCTCTTTGCTCCACCTCCCAAAAGATCTAAGTCTCAGTGTGCCAAGAGAGATACCGCCAGCCACTTCTTATGTAGAGTCAGGGAAATAGTAATATATATTTAACATATTCACACACATACACACATAGACATAGTCTTATCTCATGCATGAAAAATTCTTGAAGCTTGTTCTTTGAAATTATCTGCATATATTTCTACTTTAAGAATATTTATGAAAGTCAAACTAGAAATACCTCAAATCTCATGTTCTTTCTCCCCAACAGACGTGCCGTAGAAAAGATGGCTGTCTGTAGATATTTTTTTCCTTTAATAAGAATATCATTTTATTTACTGTGTTTCAGCAAGATTCAACAACTTGTCTATGTTCTTTTTATTAGTTACTGGCTCAAGTTAGATTCACACCTCAGTCACAGCCTTCTGGACTTTACACTCTACAGGTGTTCTTGCTTCTTAGAGAAACAAACCAGCAGTCTTTTAAATTTTTTTAAATATTATTTTATTTTTTACCTTTTAGTTTTTCAAGACAAGGTTTCTCTGTATAACAGTGGTTGTCCTGGAGCTGGACCTGTAGACCAGGCTATCCTGGAACTCACAGAGATCCACCTGCCTCTGCCTCCTAAGTGCATTAGAGGCATGTGCCACCACCACCCAGCGCTTTGCTTTGTTTTGTTTTGCTTTGCTTTCCTTTCCTTTCCTTTCCTTTCCTTTCCTTTCCTTTCCTTTCCTTTCCTTTCCTTTCCTTCTTTCCTTTCCTTCTTTCCTTTTCCTTCCTTCCTACCTTCCTTCCTTCCTTCCTTTTTCAAATCTCTGACATACATTACTCTTTCATTCAGGGTAATGAAAATAACATACTTTACTTCTTTTAACTTCTAAATTGTAATGCTCTTATAAGTATAGATAAATGCAATTCCTGTTTTCTGACGACTTTTATGGGGCTTTTTTTTTTTTTTTGAAGATGCTGCTTTGTCTTAGGATTTGTGAATATGAAAGCTGACTAGTAGATCCAGTCTCACATTCCTATAAGCATAGCAGTGAGTGACCGTGGGAAGAAGGGCTGGATATTTAAAACATTTTAAAAACAAATTATGGCGAATAATTTCTCTGTTGCTTTTACACTTGGGACCCAGTATTGTGTATGTGTCCCTTTCAGAACAAAGTGTCCTCTAATTCCAAGGCAGAAAAGTGATGTCTTATTTCAATAATAATTATGTAATTTCAATGTAGCTAGGGAAAAGAAGGCAGAGTATATATGTAGTTTTACTAGTTTGAGAGTTTGAGCCTTTGTGTATTGTTCCATAGATTATGGAAGTCTTCTGAAATCATTATAAGTAAATAGTATATGCTTTCCCAGAAATCACACATTTGTTCTGTTTTTCATTATAGTTTTGTCTTGTGGTCCTTTTTTTTTTTTCCAGATCAGACATTGAGGTATAGTCTTCTTATTGCCATTGCACCATAACACCACCTTAGTAGCTAGTGATTAGAATACTAATTTGGGAATGTCCAAATGAAAACTGATCCATCACTCCTCAGTGATGTGAGGAGTGCAGATACCACCAGGTCCCATGACTTGGGGAAGGTCAGCTCTCTAGGTCATGTAAACAATACTTAAGGCCAGCTCACTAGGTCCCATGAACAGTAGGAAGGTCAGCTTGTTTACTGTTCTTGCATTTGTTTTTTCTCCTGATTTTTGATCTCCTTAAACTCTGCCTTTCCATGAGCCACCTACTCTATGGACAGTGCACCACACGCCGACAGCAACACTACTCTATAGGAGTGCACCACATATAGACAGGAAAGCTACTCTATAGAAACGGTGTCACATACAGAAAACAATGCAGAGTTGAGCTTATGCATAAAAAAAAACCTAAGCATAAAGGATCAGTTATTGGAAAAATTTAATCTAAATTCTTTCTCTGTCTCTTTCTCCTTTAATTTCTATTTAAATTAAGTCCTGTAGGATTTTCAGCCATTCTGCCTAGCAGCCAGGTCCCCTTTCTCTTTCTTCATACTTCTTAATTCCACTCCAGAATACAGTTCAAGAAGTTTTATCTCTATTTTTCCTTCACAACTTAAGCCACATGGTATTGAGTATGCAAAATAAGGTCATAAATATCATAGGCCTTTGTATAGGTGTTTGCAACCCTGTAGGTATATGCACACATGTGTAAAATTTATAGATATGTGAAGTCCTATATGCCTAAGGATAGCTATGCATTTCAGTAATTCAAATGTATGTTTATGTGTGCTGTGCGTTAAAATGACTAATTTACTGATGTTACTGATTGAACACACACAGTCATTAATATATATTTACTCTTATTTTGATTATAATTAATTTTAGGAACAAATTGCAGCAGCGTTTAGCAATTTTAATTGGATCCCTCCAAAAATTGCTGGGCTAGCATGGGTAAAGTTTCTAGAAAAACCCTACGTTCTCTCACAGGCCAACTGCAATCACTGCTAAGATTTTGTTTACATCCAGCGTTTCAGTGTCCTAATTCCACTTTATCATCGCGTTTCCTTAAATCCATTTTTGGATGATTGAGAGAGAGAATATTAAGATTTTTTTAAAGTGTGTGTGTGTGTGTGAGGAGGGGGTCTGCTGAGCCATATTCTAGAGCCCCACAGAGCATTACCAAACAAATCTATGCAAATATCTTGAGCAGCATAATTAACAAGGCCCTAGATGAAGCAAATGTGTACTTGATTCAAAGAATTAAGAGTCTTTCTCCTGCTTCCCTTTTTTGTAGTTTTCTTGATGTGGAGGAAGCAGAAGGGATGGAAGGAGGACATAATGACTCTGTAGATGGAGAAATGCTTTCCATCACTTTAGGTGCCTCGCTATTATCTGACTCAGTTCAATTGTGTGATGTCTTGACCATCCTCAAAACAAATACCATATTAGACGATAGTTACTTTTAAGAAATGTGTATTAACTAATAAATGCTGCATAATGCTTTCTTCATACTGCGAGAGTCTGCATTGCCTAGTTTCAGAGTGAATGGCTACACAGTCAAAATATTGACAACCTGACCTAAAAAGTTAACATTCAAGAAAATCTTGAACTGTACAACAATTAGACAAGGAGGAAAAGAAAGTGTTGACCCATCTCTGTTATAATTCAAAATATCATAAAGATCTCTCACAAGTTAGCTAATATGGTTATGTTCTTCCAGTATACCAAACCAAACAAAACAAAAGGCCAAAACAAACAAAAAACAAGCAAAACAACCTAAAAGACAACCCCTCCAAACTATGGAGAGACCCTCTAAGGGGCCTTAACAATTGATGCTTTTCCCAGGAGCCAGCAAAGATCACAGAGAGTTAATCCCAATAGATAAAGGCTCAGTGTTTGATGGTCTTAGACTGAAAGGTTCTTAGATGCACATTCTCCTTGCATAACCTGACGTGAACAACTACAAGGAATTCACATTCAACAAGTGGCTAAGAGTAAGCTTATGTGTTGATCCTCATATGTGATCTTGAAGTGCAAGTATTTGGATAGGAAAAAGTGATGTGCTTTATAGGAGGCACGAATAGTTTCAACACTTCCCCTTCCATCACAACTTCCTGATATCAGACAGATGTTGTTCTCAACATTAGAAGTATCTTCATCTTATGAATTATAAAAAGCTCTTGAAAAAAATTAAATTGTACAGGTGAAAAGATCCATCTCAGAACCATTGTATTTTGTTACTTTTTTCATATGTTAAAACTTGCCTAGTACACCAAATTCTATATGTACATATTATTTTGCATAAAGTAACACATTTCTATATTTTTATATTTTAATGTTAATGCATATGTGTACATTTACGTCTTAGTTTTATAAAACAAAGATGCATGTTAAATGTATACAGAACGGGTCTGTGTTCGATTGTCTAAATGCATTACAATTAGGTTAGCCAGCTAAATGTAATTTTAACTAAATAAGTTTACATTGACTTCATTAAAAATTTTTTTTATTAGCTTTGTCTTAATCATGATTTTGGTGATCTATAACCTTCATTCCTCCATTATCCTGATGAACTAAATATTGATGCATATTATGAGGAAACTTCACAGAATGAAGCTTTCAAAATGAACTTTGAAGGTAAAGTAAAAGTCAAAATATCTGGATTCTATTTCTAGCCTCTGGACATAGATTTGTGAATTAACAAAAGCCAGCTTTATACTAAATATACAGTAAATGTAGTAAATATGGCTGATGGTATATGGCTATTGATTTGTTTTCTAAGTTTGTTATATGTTTTTAAAAGCCCGTAGAGACATGCTGAGTGACAATAGCTCACAAAACATTTATAGAAAATACAGCAAAATTTGCAACCAGGGTGTCCATCAGTTTAACTGGGGAAACCTATTTAATGACTCTGTTTCTTTATGCTAGTGAAAGGGAAAACTATGTTCTCAAGAGATGGTTAGTAATTTCCTGTCTGTTTTGCTGTTTCACATTTCTTTCTATTTGGAGCAAAGTCTACCCTATGCTGCCATTCTGACTCAACTGTGGTTTCCAGAGCTCACTTCCATCTTAAAGCTCTTTCAGCACCCTGATTCCCTCACCTCCATTCTCAAACGGCTGTGTTCTTATTAGTGTTGCGTTTTCTTGTAGAAATTTCCTTCCTATAGTTCAGTGAAGTCTGAAGCCCTGACAGTCGGTTGCTCTGGGTTTTCTGTCCACTGTTTATAGCTTTGCACAGTAGTTATTTTTTCTCTAGATGATATTAAAGGGTAAATTCCCAGGAAGTGTCTCATGTCCTCACACTGTGTTTCCTCTTTAGACTACTACCACAGTTACTTAACTTTACAGTTGTGTTGAATTTGGTTCTTGGACATCTCCTTCTGTGTCATTCTACATGTGCAATATATATTTGCACACATGTACTCTGTCTACATGCATGTGTAGAGATGGGATTCAGTTTAACTTATAAAAGGACAACAGGGTCCTGTGACAATAATGAGGCTCTAGTTTCACCTAGAATAGGATTTTCTCTTCTTTTTATTTACTTATTCTGTTTACTTACTCTTTTCATGGCTATTTGCTTTGTTTTCCACAGCTAAGTTTCATATCAATGCTAAGTGTATGAGCAAACCGTTTAAAAGAATTTTAAATTGTATGTTTAGAAAATAAAAATGGTTATAATGATTTCCAAATCATTCTTTCTCTGTGAGCTTTAGTGAGTATAACAACAGAATTTCCCATATATTTTTTCAAGTCTCTGATTCATAATATAGATTGTAATTTAATAGAAAATTTAATTTTGTTAGAGATATACTGAATATTTGATAGATGTCCTGAAGACAAATGCTGTGTACTGAAAGCAGACTCCTAGTTTAGCAAAGATTAAGACAGAGCCGAATCCCCTGCCCATTAGTGGTGAGCTGAGAGGATTAGAGGGGTGTATCTATTCCTTCAGGGAAGTCTAACTGGTACGTTGTAATTTACTTTGGATTTTCAATATCTTTTGGTTACTTCATCTCCTAAAAGGATAACTTGGAAAGTAAATTGCAATAGCAGCCACATCAGACCCTCCTGATGAAGAATTAGACAAACAGATCAATATAAGCTGAAGTGTATATTTTTCTAAATCAGTATTAGCATGACAACCAAGACATGATTTATATTCTTAAAATACAGATTAATCACCAATGGAATTCTTATATCATTCTTTGCAGTTAAAATATTTAGGAGTTGTAATTCCATGTGGGGGTGTCTTATGTTGGCTGTGATCTCAACATTTTAAGAATTTGGTCACTCATATTACTCTGGCAAGGGGGTGTCCTGCTTGGAAAAATATTGGAATATGCAAATGTTTAGACTTCACAGCTCAGAATATATTTTGGATTTACAATGTGCATTTCATCAACCCCTGTGAGCTGAATGGCATTTTTCAAGTACCTGAATGTCCTTCTGATACCTGTAACGTACAGTGTGAGGGTCAGGTGTGCCCCCTCACCCCATAATCTTTCAGTTCTTGTCTTTTCTTCTGAGTAACAAGTCTCTAATGCAAGTGTCTATTAGGAACTGTACCGAGAATCCTAGCCATTTAGCATACAGCACTGAACAGCCAGCCATTAAGATGACTTTTTTTCCTGATTCAGAGGCAATTTAAATTGGTACCCTGGAGGTAAAAGAATATAGTTCACCACCCAGTGCCCAGGCTGAAGGGTCTTAAAAAAAAATAACGACAAGAACAGGATTTTCTTTCTCAAAGTTTGGGAATGCAATCACTGTGAGAATGCTTACTTAGTTTAATTGTTTATAAAATTATTCCCTTTAAAATGATATTATTTGATGACTTTTGTCAATGAATTTTAAATGTTGAGTTCTATAGTGTGTGTGTGTGTGTTTGGTGTATGTGTTTGTATATGTGGTGTGTATATGTGGTCTGTTTGTCTGTCTGTCTGTCTGTGTTGGGGCTTATTGTAGTACAATAGATAGCAAGCTTCCATGTAAATAAGAGGAATGGGAAATTAGAGCATTCAGGTCAACACCTTCGATATTGAGGCAGAGGGATTCCCTTCCAATGTGTTTTTCAGGTTGATGCATGGCGGTTATAACGAGTTTCTGTTTCACATTTTGGGCACTGTATGTTTTCTTTAGTTGCACTGCTTCTCACTTTTATAAGTTAAAAAATCAGCCTCTCCCCAACTGGATGCACAGTTGACTGAAGAGCTCAGTCAGCAGAGTCTCTCTGCAGGTTAGGCTTTGCTTGGGTACACAGGCCGTCGGGGCCACGGGGACACAGGCTGACGGGACAAGGCAGTCATGGAGTTCTTTTCTAGCTTTCAGGATCCATGATTTTACAAATTTTGAGAGTGAAAGCATTTCCCTTAGCTGTCTAATAATGGAAGAGGAGTTAGAAGAATTTCACTTTTAATTTATAAGAGTCACTTTCAGAAATAATTCTAAGTCTTGTCTCAGCACAGCCTGCACTTCCTAACATCTTGTCAGTAAACCTGCAGTTGCCTAACTAGATGTGGTCCTTCTAGATTTTTCTGTGTGGATCCCAAGTCCAAATGCTTACAATTAAATCATGCTAGTATTAGAAACTAGACTGATAAAATAAATGACAGTACCTTGTAGGCTGAGGTTTGAGTTCTGCGGTTACAACTGTAGTTGCTACAAATTACCTGAAACCCTTTTTATATTGCATTTCTTAGAACAGCATTTTACAATCGCTCTAATATGAAATTCTATACAAAGATTGTTTGATATTAATAGCAATCATTAACAACTTGATAGATTCTTGTTAAGTATATTTGCAATACATTTAATCTTATTAAACCCAGCCTTGAGTTGTTTCTTCCAAATATTAAAGGTCTTTATGAAGCTAGCAATATAAAGAAGAGATTTCAACCATTTTCGGCCAAAAATTAGGTTTAGCTTAATGGATCAATTTTTTTCTTATTAAACTGCATCTGACCAGTGCCAAGTAATACATTCAGCATTGATCTTTGTCTCACCCTGCTGTAGCTTGCTTTCTCTTTATGTACATGAAAAATAAGGTGCTGGGAATGAAAACAATGCCTGTATAATACAAATATAGAATTTTTCTCAGACTTCCACTCGGTTCATCATTTCACTGTTATTAATGCCTTGCCTGCTGCTTTTTCAGAAATGTGTTTTTAAAAAGCACATTTATTTCCATAAAGAATGCTTTCTTCTGTTGTAATTATAAAAAACATAC
Source organism: Rhabdomys pumilio (assembly GCA_030674055.1). Taxonomy (NCBI): domain Eukaryota; kingdom Metazoa; phylum Chordata; class Mammalia; order Rodentia; family Muridae; genus Rhabdomys; species Rhabdomys pumilio. The sequence continues at coordinate 72,900,126 of JANHMN010000007.1, read as the reverse complement.
ACTATGTACTGGAGTACATCAATTGTTTCAGGGGCATGAACAAAATGTATGAGCCCTGTTCGTGTGTGCAAACAGCCTATTGAAAATATGGAGCCCTCCAGGGACCTGACCCATTACCACCAGGGATCTGAAGGCTGCTAGTGAGGACTGGGGCTCCATTTTGGACTTTTATTTTTCTTTCAGTAAAAAAAAAAAAGATAGAAAGATAAATGAAAAATGGAGGCATGCTTTAATAGAGACGGTGCATGTGCTCACAAGAGAGTTGAAGTGATGACATTGCTTTGAAGTTTTGTCCTCAGGATGCTGTCAGTCACAGAAGCAGCCCTTAAGCCTCTGTATTCTTTCTTGCCTTGGCCCCCTCTCTGGATTAGTCTACTATCTCTTCAGGAAGAGCTCTTACTGTTGCTTCAGCTTGTAATGTCCCTCTGCTTGAGACCTTTCGATGGCTCTTCATTTTACCTACAGAAATAATCTTCATGCCTGGCATTCAAAACGATGGTCATCTCTGGTCTTCAGTCTGGTCTGTGGCCCCATACCTTAAGTGCTTCCTTCGTCAGAGTTTCCGCTGACCCCTGTTCAAACTAGCCTTCTCCCCCTTTCTCTTTTCTGCCCATCCAATTCCTCCGAGTCCTTCAAGCCTCGATTTTATATAGTTACATTGCTCTGAAAGACCGCTTTTCTACTCTGCAGAAAATGGGCTTTGGGTGCAAAGACTAGAGTTTGAAGTCCAACAAATTTGTTGGAATGCATGTGAGACTACCTGTGTGACCTTGGACAGTTCAGTTAACCCCAATTTGATAGCCCTGTGTTCTACCGCATATTGTAATATAATTTTATGTGATTAGATTCTAACGTTAATTCTTCATGGTTGTGAGAATTTCTCTCTCTCTCTCTCTCTCTCTCTCACACACACACATACACACACACACACACACACACACACACACACACACACACAGGTATGTCACATATATACAGTATACAGTTGGCATCTCTTAATTAATAATTTTTTTCCTGTTTGTAATTTGTGTATTGTCAGACAGTTCCCCTTTCTCCTCATAAAATAAGATATAGGAAACTTGTGCACCTCTTTGCTTTAATCAGATCATTAAATTATCTGGATAAAAATGTTTCTTTAAGGAAAATCTGCTTGACGCAGATTTATATCTTGGGATTCTTCTTCTTTTATTCCCTGAACGTTTGTCTTTATTTCTACCAGTAAATAGATGGAAACATATCTACATAACACAACGCAAAGTGTATTTGATTTGAACAGTTGATAAATTCTTTAGGAAGCTGGATGGAATGATGGAAGCACTTCTAGAGTCGTTGAATGCAGCGGCAGCTGGATCTGTGTCCATCCTGGCTCCTTGCATCCTCTTGTGGGCTGGCAGACCACACAGTCCTTCCACAGACCACAGACATGGCTTTCCTCAGCTTGGTTTATGAGCATTGATGTGTCTTATCAAGACCCACTTCTCAGTGTGATAAAGACATCTTCTGGCCCTCTTTTCTACCAGTAAAGTAGAAAAAGGAAGTTTATACCTGATAACAAACAAAGAAAGAATGTGCTCTTTTCAACAGTTTTACAGTCTTTTTTTTTTTTTTAATTTTTTTTTTTTTGAGACTGGTTTCTTTGTGTAGTACAACTGTTTTGGAACTCACTTTATCAACAAGGCTGTCTTCGAATTCAGAGATCTGCCTCTGAAGTGCTGGCATTAAAGGTGTGTGTTGCCAGTGCTTGGTGGCATTCTAAAAAAGTGACCGAAACCAAACATATTGTGTGTTATCTTTTACAATTAGGCAAACTCATAGCCAGCATGGCTGAATTTAGAACCCAGAAGAAGACCTCAGTGAGAGTTTGTTCCAAATCCTGTTTTTGTACATGAAAAGATCAGGCTTAGTAGCTGTCCTGATTCCAACATTATTACTACTATTAATAAAACTCATTTCCTTCCTTCCTGATTAAGAGCTGATGCTTCACTAGGCTATGGGTGGTGAATGTCCTTAGAACTCAGCACCGAGGAGGTAGAGGCAAACCGACCTCTGACTTCAAGGCCAACAAGACACCCAGGGCCACACAGACAAACCCTGTCTTGAAAAAACGAAAACAATAAAACAGAGCTGACTCTTCTTCTGAGTCTATATGCTACTTACACACTGATACCTGTTTCAGATAGGTTGTATTTAAAGACATTTATGTTTCTATAAGTTATTCGTGTGAAGGGATAACATAAAAGAGCTGAGCTGTGTATTTAAACTGTCCGTTGAGGGAAATGGAGCTACGTTTGAAGCTGTTAGCTTACACTGAGTATTTTGGAAACAGTGTCAGCATCACCAGGCAGCTTGTGTGAGAGTGGAAGACCTGCCCCTGCCGAGTCCAACTAGACCTCAAAATTTTATGGCTTGTTGCATGTGAAAACTGAGACACACAGCCGCTTAGCTGCCAGTGGATGCTTTCCTTTGTGTGTTTTCCATCAAGCCTTTCCCCAATGCAAAGATGACTTCAGTAACTAGTTGTCAAGATTTTGCTCTCCCGAGAAGTGGAACCGGGTATTTAGCTTTTATAAATCTTTCTCTGAAACACCTGAATATTTTGCTTTATGAGGAATCTTTCTCCTGGAATTACAAAATCTGCTTTAGAAATTGTTTTTCTGTGGCAGATGTCAAGAGCTTATAGTGTAAAAGGAGAATGAGCTACTGTGTTAACTGCAGGCATATTGTGCTAAGGATCCTCCCGTGGAGGGGAAAGAATTTCATCTTTGCCTTCATGTGTGGATAGGCTTTCATCTTTAGGCTCAATCTCAATTTCTGAGATTATAGCATGATAAACTTCAAAGACAATCAATTTTGTCTGACAATTTAGAACCAAACACAAGCAAAATGTAATAAAACATGTATTTGCATGTAAGCAATGGATAGGCATGGACAAAACATTTATAATTCAATGAAATGCAGACATGTTATTAGACTTTAAAGCATTAAACTCACCCAGTGTTTGTATAGCAGTTCTAGAAGGTATTGGGTAACCTGGATCTCATTAGTTAGACAGCAGTCACACTGGTCACAGAAGAGTAAGTTAATGGAAGGAAGACTGATAGTTTGTGCCTCTAACTTTGTTGTTCTTTTAAATTTCTACAAGGCTATTTGAGCTCAGATGAAGAAAGAGAGGGAAGACTTGACCTGTGTGTGTGTCAGGAGATGATTAGGATTTAAGTCAATGAATAAGAAATTTGAAAGGCTTGTGGTGGGGGGCGGGGCTAGTTAAGTATGTTGTCTCTGGGAATGCCTTTTTAAAAATGGTAATTTTAAACCCAAAATGTAGCGTAGACTCTAACGATAGGCTCATGAAATGTTTTCTGCCTGATGCACTTTGGGGAAAGTGTTTCAGAGGTATGGGTTTCATGTCCAAAAAGTGGAAGGGACAGAATGAACCAGAGGATACATAGCTATCTATATGGAAAGAAAACTTAAATACCCTATCACCATTCCATTGCTAGGAATTAGCAGAGGCAAAGCCCTTGTAAACCCAGACCACTGACTCTGTTGCCACTATGATGAAGAACATGCCTAACTCTGTCCCTGCAAGTCTTCTTGCCATGTGGATCATTCTTAGGCCTTAGAGACTAATGGATTACCCAGCTTTTCCCTCTGTTCCTAATTTGTAGGTAGAGGAAGCAAGTTTAAAAATAAATCCTGGCTCTGAAAGTAAGCTGACAGATTTCTCGTGAACATGATGGTGGCTGTTTATTTTATATAAAAAAATGAAATAACAGTGTTAGAAATGAGAAATATTTTCAGTAGAAGTAGAACAGAAGCTGTGTGTTTGAAGTAGCCAGTGCTGCCTTTGGAAATTGTGTATTCTCGTGGGTTGGTTTTTCTCTCATATGTATGGGCAGTGGTATTTGTGAGTTACCAAATTTTAATTTAATGTGGGGAATTTCGAGCCTTGGCCCTTCATCCCACCTTCATAATATTATACAATTAATTTGAGAGTTCTCGTGTTTTCTTCATTTAAAAATTATATAGCTCTTAGAAGTGTTATCAGGCAAGTGTGGCTAAAAAAAAATAACAATCTTGAAAATGTGCAGGGATGTGTAGACTAAGGAAATAAATGAATGAATGTGCTTTGGACGTGCAGGGACAATAAGGTCCCCAACAATCCCTAGCTGAGAAAACAGTCCTTTCCAATCCCACAGGAGAAACCCTGCCTCTTTCATTCATCATGGTCTCAGGAGCTCCTAATTTTAAGCTAGTGTGTAGGTGTCTCTCTGCTCACAATAGAACAAGTGAATCAATAAGAGATGAATAGTTTGGGAAGATGTCAACTGCTTCTGCACCTACTTTCATTACACACAGGGCATAGATACATCAAGGTCAAGAGTTACTTATAGACACTGCAGTTTGGGTCCCTGAGAAGCTTTCTCCTGAGTGGCGTGCTCTTGAAATGTGTTTGCAAACACACAGCAATTTAGACTGACAAAAGCAATCCACTTTACTAATAGATCTGCAGTATAGAAGAGATGCTCAAATTCAGGATTCAGATGCAGAGGCAAAAGGAGGAACTCAAATTGAAAATGCAAAACGTAGCCCAACGAAACCTCACAAAGCAACTTGGATGACTCTTTCAGTCTTTGCTCCCGTTGGATTTTTTTCTCATTCTATTACATTTACTGCTCTCTCTGGTGAAATCCCAAATTACCACTTCAATTTATCAGGCTGGCACGGTCTCCTAGAACAGCTCCTAATCCCAGTGTCAGCCCTACTCTACAAGCACTGTTCCTGCTTTAACTTGGTTTCGAGTTGCCCTGGATACAGCTCCCTACCCAACTCTGGCCCTCACAGGGGGCGCCTCCAGCCCGCAGGCAATGCAAATGAGTGCAGGAAATATTACATTAATTTCTAGGCACTTCAAATAATAGTTAGAACGAATCCCCAACTAAATTGGTAGGGAGCAGTTAGGTGACTGCCTTTCCACTCCTGGGTAGGGTCCCTCCCTGCTGATTGACAGGAGATCAGCATCTGAGCAGGGCAACAGGCGGAACTGAAATGCAGCACTCATTCCTACCAGCATAACTCTTCCTTCAGCAAGGAAGAGCATCATGGTTGTCAGTTGGGTGTATCTACTCTTAAAAAATCTGCTCTTTATTTTATATACCAACATGTATAGGTAAATTAGAATGTACTCATGTCTTGTATGCCTGCAAATATGTGTGTGTGTGTGTGTGTGTGTGTGTGTGTGTGTGTGTGTGTGTGTATATATAGATAGATAGATATAGATATAGATATAGATATAGATATAGATATAGATATAGATATAGATATAGATATAGATATAGATATAGATATAGATATCTTGCTAGAGCCATAGGATTTTTATTATATTTTGGGTTAAGAAGGACTTGTTGAATAGAAGCCATGTTATGAGCACACTCTGCCTCTTCCTCCATACAATAGACATTGTGTTTATTGAGACCACCATGGTTTTCTTGTCGTACAAGAGAATATGCTCTAATATCATTTCCTTCAGGATGAAATGCTCAAAGATAACCTGTTACTCAGTATCTGTGAGTTCCTGAACAAAAGTCTGAACTCTCTTTTCTTCCTTTGTTTTTTTTTATACATAAAAGGTCAACAGTGATAATAATCCGCATTTATGAGTTGTCAAGATTAAATGAGAGAGTACAGTATTATCCTGACAAATCTATGGAGTGTCATCTGTGATGCTTTTAATGATCTTTTCAGTAAACAGTAAAATGTACTATGTGATCAGTAATAAAACAGAAGCTGGGAGCACCAACCAATGACTGGAATAAGTGAGGGCAGGATTCTCCATTGCTGGTCTTTCTGATGTAGAAGCCCTTGTCTTTAGCCACAGATTCACCAACTCTCGCTTGTGCCCATTTATCAGGCTTACCATTGTCCTGCTTCAAGACCCTACCAGCTATAGTGGTCCAGGCAATGTGGAGGTTAGATCACATACTACAGGTGTAGAGACAGCTTCATTTGTTAGTGCACCCCGTGTGACTGAACAGTTGCTAAGTGATCTGAAAATATTTCTTTAAAAGCCTGCTATGAAATGCTTGTGTTCAGGAGCTGTCGGTACCAAGCTCCCTTTCTTCTTATGTCATTCAGCTTGATGACATCTGCTTTCTCCATTAGATTGTTTCCTAACTATATATGGCGCTGCCAGAGAAATTGCAAGTTGTTCCATTTTCTTATTTCTGCTTAATTTCTCTTACACATCAAGGAGCAGTGAACAGTCATATCCACAGCAGAGATTCTGTCTATGAACAAGTTGAAAAAAGTAAATAAAAAGAACCATTTACATTTTGACCCGATGGTGTTTTGCTTTGAACTGTGATGGTTGAGTCTGAGGTTTTGAGTGTCCACCTGTTTGCCTCTATCATATTCTTCTTGCTGTTTTTGAAGCAGTTGTTATTAACCTGACTGGGTCTCACCGAGCCTTTTTTTCTGGGACTTCAGTGGCACTTCCATGTCCTGCACTTCCTCTACATTCTCAAGCAGCAGCATCTAGCATTTCCTTCCTTGAGTTCTTAACCAATGATTTCTCAGGGCTCCCTCTTTGCCACTAAAATCAATGGGGTTCTCCTTCCAGCTGATGATCTCTGTGACTAGCCCTACCACACTTTGCTTGTTGTTCCCCAAATTTCAAACTTAGGTGCTTTCCGATCACAACACCCCTGTCTCAGCTGAATGCCTGCTAGCATCCAGTGTCTCTCATCAAGTACAAAACTGCATTGACTCCTACTGTGTGTTAGCTGACACTTGTGATGGATACCGGAGGTGAATCAGCTGAGTGGAAGAAGAGTTGGTTTGGCTCACGGTCTCATGGTCTGTCCCTGTGGTCAGCTGTCTCTATTGGTTTTGGTCCTGTGGCAAGCAGGACATTATGGTAGGGCTCATGAGGGAGAGAAGGATGCTTACCTCATGATGGCTGCCAACCAACCAGGGCCATAGAATTGGGGTATCAAATCCATTTAAGGGCATCTTCCCAGCCACCTCACTTCTACTAAGCTCCATATCTGACTGATTCTACCACTTTTAATATCTCTACATGTTGGGGTTTCAATCTTAACACATGGATGCTTCAGGGACATTCAAGGTAATGTTGTAACATGGTCTGCCGTCTCATTTCCTTCCCATTCTTTCTTAGATCTCTAAGTGGATGACACTATGATTCATCTTTCATTACAAAACATCATGAGGATCAAGTTTGTCCTCTCAGCCAAGCATCCTAAACATCCCCTGAGCTTCTTGTCTTCTGTACACCGAGAACCAGCACTGGGTTTTTCTTCTTACTCTTTCTTCTTTGTATAATCACAATAGATTTCCAAGTGGTTGTCGAGTCTCCATTCTCACTCCTGTAACCAATACCCTGAATCATCTTCAGAGGACCTTGCTGATGGGGAATCCGATTGTGCCTGTCCTACGGTAAATAGAGTCTTGTGGCCAGCACACAGCCAAGCACCGGAAGAGCGACACAACACAGAATGCCTTTTAAAGCCTTCTTCCTGCCTGTTCTCAGGCTCGCTTGCTTCTTATTTGAACATAAAATATACCCCACAGGAGATACTTGGTCTCCAGGTAATTTTGAAAAATTTCAAGACTTTGGTGCATTGGGGTGGCAGATATACCCACCTCCTCATTCTCGTCTAGGGTTTGCGGCTCCCTCAGCTGACAGAATGTGAGTAGCTCTGCCACATGTTCTTGCCATCATGGACTCTTGAAACCCTGGTCCAAAATAAACTTTGTCTTTTTAAAGTGCCTTCTGTCACATCTTCTTGTCACATTACTAGAGAAAAGAGAGAGGGGGAGGGAGATGGAGAGGGACAGGGAGAGAAAGAAGGAGTTCTTTCCAAGAAATCGTGTTCTGTTCATCAGGCAGTGGTCTTTCCTGTTCTCACACATGTTTCTGAGTGGTAGATATCAGAGTGGGCATTAAGCAGGATGTCTCAAGCTACAAACCCAGGTTAGATGTGACCTGCGAGGCATTACCTTTGCTCATATGTCTCTCATCTATAAAAGAAGAATATTATAGTAGCATGCTTGTAGGACAGTTGAGTGAATAAAGAAAAGAGCAGAGCCCATGCTTCAATATGGAGTAGCCGCCATTATCTTATGTTAGTTAACCGTCCTTCCCCTACTGACTGATGTAGTTAACACCCACTGCTTCTTTAAAGCCTTGATCTTGTATAGCCCAGCAGCAGTAGCCTTTCCCTCTTTCCTATTGCTCCTGTGCATTTCGCTATGGCTGAGATCAACTGAATTTTGTGCAGTTGCGTACTCGGTTTGAGCTGTTTTATCTGAGTCTTCCATAGTTGCAGTGCAAGGTTTCACTGTAATTGTAGGGAAGTTTAAGAATTCGCCTTGGCATCTAAATGACAGACATGAGCTTGAGCTTCAGAATCTATTTCTAAACAGACTAATGCTTCAAAGGTTTAAGAAATGTGGGTTTTGGATGAGCAAGGTTCAGCTGTAGTTGAGACTCTCATTTCTGGAGCGCATATGGCATCTGTGAAAGGTACTCATGAAGTCAATATATACAAAACAAAGTCACAACTGTACAAAGTTACAAGCTAGGAAAAGAGAATGTGAGTTTTGAATTCAGGCAGACTAGATGAATTTGGCCACATAAAAATAATAAGAAAATCCTCCATTTATAACTTACATATTTGAGTTGGAAGGCTTTCTTCTTCTAAAGTATGGGAAAAGTTTCTGTGTATCTACCTAAATCTTTAGAATATATGGGAATTAATTATCCTATAACCTATAAGTCAGTGAAATAAGTATGTCAGATCTGGAAAATAGGTTAGTAGAGTACATTGCATGCAAGTGTGGATAGTCGCTTTTGCATTATACACCGCCCTTCAGTGTGTGTGAGAATCATAAAAGGATGATTTCTTTCACTATTAAAATGAGTGAAAAAATTATACTAGAACACAGAATTTCTCTTTTCCATGTAGCCTTTTAAATTTGGAAACTTGTCAAAATCGTCAGATATGTTTTCCCTTTTTTGGCTTTAAAGACTTTAAAATTCTAAATGACATTATAATTAGAGAAAAGTAAGATGAAGAGACGAAGAGATGTAATGAACTTTTGTGAGTGAACAGAGCAATGTTCATTCTGGTCAAGAAACCAGCATTTTCCAACATTTGAGACTCCCCTCTGCTTCCTTAACATGGTCATTTAACTCCTGGCCAAGGAAGGGCCACCACCCTCGTGTTAGTTTTATTTTCAGTTTAATTTTGAATCCTACAATATCCATGGAAGCACGCTAAGTTGTTAAAGTAAAAGCTATTAATGACTTGCTAGGGAACAAGAAAACATTGTATGGGGATAAGCATATCTAGGACTTTTTGAATTGGTTTAGACACCACTAATAGGGATTTTGGCGATAGGAAACAAACGGAGATCAGCACCCACACAACCAGAAAACATGGGAATTTGTAGCCAAGAAGCAAGAGTAAAGGGTTGACATCAGTGGGCAAAGTACTGCCAGGATCGAACTTCAGGGCTAAGAGAGAATCTTTCTAATCGTGATAGGATTCCTGTGAAGTAGGACCAGGGTAAAGGAGCACCGGGGTTGGAGGAGAGGAGGAACCCGGTCAGCTAGTAAAAATGGTTAAAATGTCATAGCACATCTTAGCATGGACAACTTAGAGATAGCATGGAGTCCTGATGTCAGGCTGTTGGGAAAAGAGATCGGGGAGTCTGAGTAAAACTAGGTCAAGGAGAGAATCATTATTACTCCAAGAATTGTTTTGCTGCCTGCCAACAGTTGACATGTTTGCTTTTAATCATAAAGCCATGCTAACTTCATAAGTAAGAATTAGCTGGTCCAGGTGGCTCATAATCTCAGTTACTTGGGAGTCTGAGCAGGAGGGCAGCCTGTTGCAAGAAGAATTCAAGGACAGAGTGGGCTACAGAGTGAGACCCTGTTTCAGAACTGAGACCCAAGTACAGCAACAACAAAAACTATGGGATTCATACAAAAAATAGCAAATATTCTAGAGTAAGGCTCATGCTGCTGGTTGGTCAGGAGTCATTAGTGTTCGGGAAGAAGTGCTTGTGCATTGTAGGTGACACGTGAGTACAGTGACAGCAGTTTCCAGTGACCACACTGGAAGGACATTGTAGGCACATTGCACAAGAGACTTTGGAAGTGATTTTCTGAGACTGCCAACCGTTGGAGAACATACTGTGCTTTCCTCCTGTAGGTGATCCATGAGCTGATGGTGTTGTCAGTTCTTACCTGTGTAAAGAGGTGAGTGCAGAGAGCCTACTGAAGGCCAGGAGCACGGGGATAGGGACTGTCCTGTCACCTGAACTCTTCCGGCTTGGATCTCCTGCTCTGGTGTGAAATAGACTATTTAGGAGCCATCTTTCCACTTTTCATAGCTCGGAAGAGACCCCCTTCCTCCTCTGTCAGGTGGGCACAACAAACACTTCTAGTTTGATTTCAATTGGGACCAAAAAACATACATAAAGAGGAAAAAAGAGAAAGGGAGGAAGGAGAGAAGGAAGGAACTGAAGTTCCAGAGCTAGAGAATCAACACATAGTGGACATCGGCCTGGATTTTTATTTCTGTTTGGAAAATTTTAAATTACATTTATTTGTGAGTCTCTCCTTCCTTCCCTCCTTCCCCCTTCCCCTATCCCTCCCTCTTCTTCTCTCCTCTCCCCCCCCCTGTGTACATGAAAGACATGCAAGCATTATGTGTAGGTGTAATGTGGAAGTCAGAAAACAACTTGTGGAAATCAATGTTTTCTTTCTCAAATGTGAGCCTGGGGGATTGAATTCGGGTACTTGAGTTGGTGGTAGGTGTGTGTGCCCACTGAACCATCTTGCTGGTCTGTTCTATCTGCTTTATTGAGATATATCTAAGTGTATAGGCCAGGTTGACCTTGAACTTACCTTCTCCCTTTAGAAAAAAAGGAAAGAGGTCATTGAAGTATCCTGAGACCACCTGTTTCTCTACTATAACCACCACTGCCCCATATCCTGTCCTTGGACTGCAGGAAAATTTACAACAAAGATGATGGTGAGGCTTGGGGCAGTGGCCCAACTGTGAGAAGACAGAGGAGGGTGAGGGAAGATTCCTGGAGATAAAAAGTGTGGAAAGCAACAGACAGAGGCCTTAAATGTCAAAGCACACCTATTAAACAGGATTATATCAAGGCAGAAACTACATCAGGTTTTTAAACACTGTTTTTGTGTGTGTGTGTGTTGTTTGTTTTCTTTTTTAATTTTATTTTTATTGGATATTTTATTTAGATTTCAGATGTTACCTTGTTTCCCCATTTCACCTCCCTCCAGAAGTCCCCTATCTCATTCCCCCTCCTCCTGCTTTTATAAGGATGTGCCCCAGTCCACTCACCCACTCCCACCTCTCCGCCCTCGAATTCCCCCACACAACATTGTCTTCTTTTTTGGAACTGGGGATGCAGCGAGAGCCTGTGTACCTAATTCTCCGTTCTATAGCTAAGCTTCATCTTCAACCCCACAATTTGAAAAAAAAACCCTAAAACAGCAATGGACTAAAGAAACTTCCAGAAAATGAACTATTCTATTTGGCTTCTGGGCCAGTAGGATAAAAATATCGTTTTGTTCTGCTTGAGCATTTTTTTCTCATCCAGTATTATTTTTAATTGTAAAGTATTTAGAGAAACCATTTCGCCCTAGTTCTTCCAAGTACTTGAAGACTGGAAGTAGCTGTGTCCAATCCAGTTTTCAAACACCTTCTTGATTCTCCTGCTTAACATGTCTCAAGGAAACACGCAAAGTCTTTTTATGGGTGTTTAAGAAAAAGTTTCATTTAAAAAAAAAAAAAACAATGTCATATGCCTCATTGAACTATCAAGATGGAAAGGATGAAGTGTAACCACGACATTGCAGGCTAGAGCACCTGCAAAGTTCGGGAATCTCCTCATAGCAGCAAAAGACATTCTATGTGTTGTCATGCAGAGTTGGGACAGACATTGACAATGTCCGCCCAGTGCTATTCCTCTTAAATATTTACAATTACAGATACTCCGCAAGGCGGGGTCCTACCAGGTAGGTCTTTGCTTCAGAGTTCCAGCTCTTTACTTTCATATCCATTCAAACTATTTTGAGATTTTTATATGCTTAGACTCAATCATGAAATTGAATTCAGATATAACCTTTTGCAGTGTGGGAGCTAATGAAATCACCCCAAAGGTCATTTGCTTAAGCAATAAGCACTTCAAATTGATCATGATCAGTTAAAGCATCAACTCTGGGTAATGATTTTTTTCTCCCTCTCTCTCTTATTCTTTTTCATACTTACTCACGTACCAGACTCAGAACATCAGTTGTCCCTGGTGTTTAGTATCCAATTTTCTACCGATCAGAATATAAGACATGCTCTGTTAGATTTATGATACTTTAAGATGAGTTTTATTTTGCAAGTCAAAGTGCAGGAGTTAGCTTTGTTGACATATTATTATGAGCTATGTAAGGCCTCCGTTAAAAGACCAAAAGGAGATATGCCTGCATAGCTACGTTTAATACTTAGGCCTTATGGGAAAATTTGACATATGTACAGATATGGATAGAAGTACCTTTATGAAAGTAAAATGATTCAACATCAATATTTTTAAGTCAATTTAGAATTATGAGTGGTTTTGTTTTTGTTGTCTGTTTTTTGTTTGTTTGTTTGTTTTTTTATTTTAGCTTTTGGCTTTTGGAGACCCAGTTTGGAACTAAAATTATGATCCTCAGTTTCAGCTTTCAGAATGCCAGGATTATAGGAGTGAGCTACTATGCCTTACTATTTTCATTTATTTTTCTACTAACATTTGATAAGTCAAACTATATGCAATATTGTGCATATTATTTTAATTCAAATAAAATGAAAATTAATTAGGTCTGTGACATTAAAGGGCCAAAGTTATATATTATTTTAATTAGTTATATATTATAAATTTCTTAAACATATGTAGGAATTTTGTGACAAAGCTTTAACATTATGGTTTCAATTGGATTTTAGTTAACCTTGAGAATAGTGTGATTATTTCAAGACATAATGATATAACAATATCCATCTTAAAAAAAAAAAAGTATAAAACTGATATGCTTAACTTGGGGCCAGTTCTTAGTGCACAACCTTCTCTAGAATATGATCTGTGCTTAATTTTTTTCACTTGGTTGGGCTGGAGCACTGTGAACATTAGTAACACACATATCTGAATGCTTCTGTAGGGTCATTCCTGGAGAATATATCACCAAAGGGAAGAGCTGACCTGTATGCAGGCTGCACCATTCCACAGGCAGGGGACTGGTTCTGAAGAGAAGGGCAGGAGCAAGCAGACTAGCACAGGCATATTCTTTGGAGCTTACTGGCTGCTATGACATGAGCTGCGTGACTCCTGTCCTCACTGCCATGATGGGCTGAAATCTATTAGACAGTGGCCACAGGAAATCTTTTATCCCTTAGGTTGCTTTCCCCAAGTGCTCTCTACAGAGATGAATGCATAGCTGAGGCAGAGAAGACAAGAGAAATCATTGGTGCATCATCTAGCCAAAGCATCCTGAGATGGCACCTGAGAGATGCAGTGAATGAGAATTCAGTCTCCCTCCACCCTTTCTCTCTCATTGTACTTGTGTGTGTGTCAAGTAGCATGTGTAATTCTAAACAGAGATCAGAGGAAGAAAAGGGTAAAAGATGGTTGTGCCTCGCGCTAAGCCTTACAGTAACTGTCTGCAGTTCTTGCTTCTCACGCTCCAAAGATACTCTTAGATAGCCTATCGTTGCTTCAGCAAGTACTAGTTTTGTTTATCAAAAGTCTTTCATTATTGAATGCCACCTAAGTTTTCCTTAATATTATCCATGCAATGATATGTTTTGGTTAGATCGTCTTGCATAATTTCATTGGGTTTACATTCCACACCTAACGTATGAACATGATTTTGGTTTTGAGTTCAAGGTATGTCCTGAATTCAACCACTTGCCCTCATTGCCTCAACTACTCTGTTCCAGATTTTCCTGCCTCAGCTAGACCACAGCTTCTTGCTTTCTCTTAGGCCCCAATCCTTGATCTCTTGTTCTTAAAAATGTAATTCATGCACAATTTAGATTACCAATGAATTTGAGAAGAGGCAAATAGCAACACAGGAGAGAATGGAGGGAGGGGGGAGAATCAGATAAACAGACCACATATAATAATGCAAGTCAAAATAATTAAGAATATAAACACTCGTTATTTCATTTCTTCCCCTGACACCACACCGTGATGTTCTCACTGTGGCTGCCCTCTCCCTTTCCTGCAGCCTCCCTCCCCATCCCTGCTCCCTGGTTTTCTCCTCTTCTCTGTTGTATCCATAGCCACCTAGCAGTTGTTGAACACACACATGCTGTCTCCTCGGGATCTGTACCTGCAATGTTCTGTCCTCTAAAGCACGTGTTTTGGGCCTTCTAGGTTTTGCTCAGATTTGAGTTCACATGAGATGATTTTCGAACGGTAATGTTCTTCTCATTTTGCTGCTTTGGATTTTAATGAGTAGAAAGTTTTCCATCTCTAATAATTACTTTATGTCTCTTATTTCTCTTTCTGTCGCGTTCTATCTCTTCTAATCAGAGTAGTTAAGAGAAAAACTTTCACTTGTGTTTATCCAAAGGATGAAGACTGCCAATTGAGTGATTCATTAATCGCCCACCCAGCAGAGCCCCACAGGGTTAAATTAAACCTGTTCTCATTAGAGGGCCAAGCAGTTGTGACAATGCAAGGGAACTTCCCCCAGTATAGAGTAACTTTCTATATCAACTCTTAAAGGAAGCAAGTCATTCATTGTTTTAAAAATAAAAGAATATTCAACATAAAAGGAAATCATTAGATCTAGAATGGCTCGAAGTACAACAAAAACAAACAATAACTCGGAACTGTGTGGTCTAGCCATATCATCAAGCTAAAATACAGTGAAACAGAAATAAAAAAGCAAAACCAATGTTTTGTCAAGTTTTTTTTTTTCTGTTTACACACAGAGTTTGTGAGCTAGCAAAAGGTCCTGGTGATTTTCATGGTCAACTACTACTCTCTGCTCAGCTCCAATGCACAACACACAGAACAAATACTAACACAGAGAAAGTCAAGAATTCTGACAATAACTTATCCTCATTGGTCTGTGTAGCATAGGAGTTTGAGGATTATTAGTGAGAGGACAGCACACACTACAGTAGGATACACCTAAGTTGTCCACTTGCACACTTTGTTGTGAAGTCTTTCTGTGATACCTTAGGGAGGATTTAGACCTCTTCCAGGACTCTTTGAATAAAGTGTGTGGAATCATGGCCTGAAGCTCCAGCAATTGTCCTGTGTTTCCCAAAAACCTTTGGAAAACAGTATTCTTCCTCTCTTCTCTTCATGGCAAAGATAAAACTCTTTATTTTGATTCCTTAAGAGTATGTGCTCTAATTTTCTTGATGAGTTAATGATTAACATGACCTGTTATTTTGATAACTGTCTTTAAACATGAAGAAGATCTTAATTTCTGCATTGCAGGGGTAAGGATGGGACAGGACAGGGAAAAGCATCTGATATGAAAGAGCCAATGTGGACTTACAGGCACAATTCTCTATGAGGACTTGTATGAGAGAATGACTTTAAATTAAATATTAACACAGAAAAAAATGAGGTCTGGGCTGGTTGTCACTGCACAGAGGATACCTAAATTGGGCTGTAGCACTGGGGTCCCCAGCCCCACCAGCAGGGAGAGAAGGCAGAGGGGCTGCCTGTGGAGAGGGTGGGGTTGCAACTTCATTTTCCACTGACATATTTTGTTGGCTGATTAATAGGCTGACACTAATTTAAGTCTCAGTAGACTAGAATGTTCTGGAACAGGGTAGAGAAATGGGAGGAAAAATGGGGGGAGAAACAGAATGTGGGATGTCTTGGAATTTGGGCCTAGGGAAAGCCAGGGCATTTTTTTTTTAAAGATCTAACCCACTGGCAAGTTGAGAATGAAAAAGCCAGCGCCTTAAACAATTAATTTTGCTAATCATGTAATCTAAATTGTCACATTTAAGTATCTCAGTGTTGACCTGTTTAGACAATATGCCTTAATCCACGGGGGAGTAGTTTCAGTAGATCATGTTTAAGTTAGCTAATTAATATCAAAAGCAGTGTGGAATTGACTAACAGGTAATTTAATCAAAAGATAATTAAAAATATTGGAATTTATAAATTATTATTTAATTAATATTAGTTAATATTATAATTTCCAAAGTCTAAGTTATACTGATTAAAGGGTTTTTTTTTTATAAATACCACTGAAAATTAATTACAAATTAATAGAATCTGCTGAAACATCCTCTTAATGGACTTCCAGCTAGTCCTGACGTTTACAATAAATAAACATTAGACCCCATACTGTATCCATCTTCCTACACTTATTAGGTAAAGAGTGAGGCCCTCAGCTTCCTAGATCTTTAAGGGAATCCACATGCACAGTAGCATCTTAATAACAACTAGTCTGGCTCTTTCATTGGTTTGCATAGATGTGAAGCCAAAGAGCAGTGGAGTTAGATGAAGGCTGAGGAAAGAGTCAGTCAGGTAAAGCTCTTATATAATTTTTTTATATGAGGCTTCTTAATTTGTTTTGAATAAGATTCCAGAACATGGCTGGGTAGGCAGCATTTATAGAAGTGCCCTAGGACCTTACTCTGTACAATAGGACCCAAAGACAGATACCTGTGGATTCCATCATTGTTTCAAAACATTTCTTGAAAACCTGCCTATGCTGACCACATGCAAACTTTCATGTATGTCTGTGGTTCTGGTTATCAGTCTCAGGGTCTCTTGAATGTCCAATGCACACTGAACCACGGAGTCCTTGTCATTACTCCCTCAGCAGTTTAATATTAAGACTCCTTACTTTGCATTTGCATTTTTGCAGTTTATAGATGATCAACATGGTGTTATGTACTAGCTATATGAAAATGAGGGTTTTTTTGAGGTTTTTTTTTTTTTTTTTTTTTTTTTTTTGTTTTTTTAAAGAGTTTTGGAACTTTTTTCCTTTTTTTTCTCAAAAAAAAAAAAAAAAAAAAAAAAAAAAAAAAAAAGGCTGTCTTTTGCCAGAGTCCCATGTTATAAGGTGAGTTCCGTGGGGACAGTGTGGAAGGATTCAGCCTACTGTGTTTGGAGAGAGTGTCAAAGCCACATGACGTTTGCAGAGAGAGAGAAGGAAAAATAAAACCGTCATGGGGTGGGGTGTAGAATTTTTATTCTTTTTGTAAGATTGTATTTTATTTGCAATTATTTGCATATCTATGTCAGTGTGTGAGTATGTGCACATAATTGAGGGTGCCCTCCGAGACCAGAAGTGGGAGGTGGAGTTATGGATCCTTGTGTGTGATGTGTGTGCTGGGGACTGGACTCCACTCCAGCGCAAGAGAAGTCTGCACTTTTAATGGCTACGTGGTCTGGTCACCTCCTCTTATATCTTGTTATAGGAAAGCAAGTCAATGCATTAAGCAGGCAGCAATATTTACACATTGAAATGGCAAATGCCCTCCAGAGCCCTGAAACAATGTCCAGATAATTCTTTGTTGCTACTTCTCCTAGTATTTTGTTTCTGAATGTGAAGGTCCTGGAAAGTGGAAATAGAAACCAGAAAGCGGAGCCAAAGGGACAGTTCTTTGCTTATTGAGGCTCTGTGTTATTACCCTTTTCAAATAAAGGGAATATGGAGCCCCTCCTCCTCCCATCCCCAGTGTATAGCATCTAGCACTTTTGAGCTTGGCCTGTAAATATAAAATGACCTTTCTGCTGGTATCGATGAGGCAGTTAGATACTGAATGGGATGTCGTATAACCTAATACTACATGGAGAAGCCCCTGGCTGGAATGTATATGCAGTAAAGACAGATTTACTGCTGCCTTGAGTTTCTCTTTGAATTTACAAGATTTATCTGAGCTTAAGGTCTCAACATTGGTTTCAGGCTGCTGGAGCATTTTTCAGAATTCACACTACACCAGGATCTTGGGACTAGTGCTAAATTCCCTTTGATGAACATATGCTTTTGGGCTCTTGCTCTCTCTAGAGGCTGTGACTAGTGTGGGGGGTTATAGTCTTCATTTTGTTTCAGTAATTTACCATGGGCCAGTATCAAAAATGGTGTTTCTTAATTGGAGTACTTTGAAAAAAGTAACAAATGAAAAAACTCTTGTCCCTTAAAAACTAAATCACAGCTGTAGGTGTAGATAAGACTGACGTTGAGCTCTTGGAAACAGGCAATCAGAGGGAATGCATCAGGTGAGTTCATTTCTTCAGCTCAGCTTTAATAGCTTATAAAGAAGATTGATTACATTCTTGTCTGATAGATCAATAGTGAGACCCAGCTTCCCTCTTTCGCTCTTCAATGTGGATCCTAATGTTCTTTGAGGCACAGCCAACACCTACATTTTTTGAGTAGCTTGCGAAGATGAGAAATCCACTAAGTATTTTCAAGATACCTTGGTTGCCTTATTGTTTAATAAACATTTGGGTTTCTATTTTTCTCTCTATTAGCAGCAATGACTTTAGCCCAGGTGAGGATAAGAGTGGTGACATTCAAACCTTAGGGAAACTTTATGCTTAAATATTGAGGTTCCAGGCTTGACTTCTAGTCTTTTCTGTGCATCAGAAATTAGTGAGTAGTTGAAAATTCTGCTTTTTTCAATGTTCTGCATTGTGACAGTTATTGTTCTGTTAAATGATTTTTATAATAGGAATATAGAATGTATTATGTGCATAGTCATTTCACTTAATTCCACTTATGGTCATATTTTTCTTAGTCTCTCTCTCTCTCTCTCTCTTTCACTGTGTGTGTGTGTGTGTGTGTGTGTGTGTGTGTGTGTGTGTATGTATGTATGTATGTATGTATGTATATATGTATATGTATGTGTGTGGTCCTGGGGTTCAACACTGGACCTCACAAGCATGTAATGTAACAAGTGACATTAAAACTATAAATAATGAAGCGATTATTAAAGTCTTTCCAACAAAAAACTAACTTGTATTTATTTAGAAAATATTTTAAATTTTATATGTATGTTTTATAATGTATAAACCATGTATATTTATGACTATCATGTGATATTGTTCTGAATAGCACTTTATAAATTAGACATCCCAGTCTTCTTGAACTATTTTTTGTCTGGGAAGACTATTGGGAGACAAGATACTGCTGTGCACACTAGCCTGAACTCAAGATTGTTCTGTTTTAGCCTCTCGAGTGCTGGTATTGCAGGTACATCGCCACCATGCTTGCCTCACCATATGAGGCTTTTCATGGTGAAGGCATTCTTTTAGAGTTTTGAAATATGTATTATCATTATCTGTAGTCACTCCAATGTGAAACTGCCAAGACAACCCCTGAAGTCACACTTAGCTGTGACTGAGTATCCTCCTGTTCCTTGTGGTAACCAACACTCTACTCTCAAGCCTTATGACACCAGCCTTTTAGCATCCCACATACGAATGCCATCTTGTAGTATGTGTCTTAACATAACCCTCTCCAGTTCATTCATGGACTCAGAGATGACAGGATTTCACTCTTGGTTTTTGTCTTTTTTTTTTTTTTTTTTTTTTTAATAGCTGAATAGTATTCTACCGTCAGAGCATGTCACATGTTCTTTCCCCTCCCCCGAACTGGAGACTTCTAGGTTCTTCCTTTTCTTGGCTGTTGTGACTAGTGCTGTAAAAACATGGGCGATGCCTCTTTACCAGACTGACTTTAATTTCTGTTGAGTATATTCCTAGCAGTGGGATTGCCAGATCATATGGTAGTTCTATTTTTACTTTTTTTGAGGAACTTCTACACTGTTTTCTGTAATGATTTTACAAATTTACATTTCAAGCAATGGATCCCCCTTTACTGAGTCCTTTCAGAACTCATTAACTATTATGTTTTGATATTGGACATTCTTCTTCCTGGAAATGGTTTCTTGATGATTAGTATATGGAATACTTTTTAGATACCTTTTGCATATATGTATCTATATCTCTATCTATCTATCTATCTATCTATCTATCTATCTATCTATCTTATCTATCTATCTACACACACACACACACATATATATGAATATATATATATATATATGAATATATACATATATACATATAACAGTGTTTGCTATTCCTCATAAAATTGATGAAATTGGTGAGCCTTTTCTACCTCTTAACCCTCTTGTTTATCATTGGTTTGTGAATAAGCCAGGGATGTAGTTGGGATTTAGCTCAGTAGCCTTTGTGCTCTGAGTTCAACCCCCAGCACCACTAATAAAACAAAACAATGGAAGCTCGGAAGCTCAGGAGGTAAAAGGCTTTTCCCAGCCTTTGATCTCTGGGATCAGGTCCTCCTTACTTTTCTGCACTCGCACCTCCCCACTCATGGCCTCTCTCTTCTCTGCCTCCCTTTTAAAAGGAAGGTAAACACCCCCTAGAAAACACAGCCTGCCTTTCTTAGCAAAGCTTGTAGTCCCTTTTATAATCCTTCCCTCTTTACCTGTCACTTCTTTTTTCAATAATTTCTTTTTTTTAGTCACTTTAATCCAGATCAAAGCCCTTCCTCCTACTCTCTTTCTAACCCTACTCCTAAAAATTCCTCGCCTCATTGGGACATCTAGTCCCAGCAGGTCTAGGCACTGAGACATAACCAGGCAGTCCAGGTAGGGAGAAGGGGATCCAATAGCAGAGAATAGAGTCCGCTTTTTATGAGACCTGCATGAAGATCGAGCTGTATATTTGCTACAAAGTCCAGCCCCTGCATGATTCCCGGTTGGTGGCCCAGTCTCCGTGAGCCACCATAAGCCTAGGTTAGTTGACTCCGTAGATCTTCTTGTGGTGTCTTTGACCCATCTGACTCCCTGAACTCTACCTGATCATCTGCCTCACCTCCATCTGCTGCTGGATGAAACCTCTCAGGAGAGAGTTGTGCTAGACTTCTGTCTGCAAGCATAGCAGAGTATTATTAGTACTGTCAAGACTTTGCTCTCACATGGAATGGGTCTCAAGTTGGGGCAATCATTAGTTAGCTTTTTCCCTAGTCTGTGCTCCATATTTATCCCTGCATATCTTGTAGGCAAGACAAATTTTGAGTCGAAGGTTTTGTGGGTAAATTGATGTCCCCTTCCCTACTCCGAAAGTCCTTCCTGGCTACAGGAGATGGCCACTTCAGTCTCTATATTCCCCTCTGGTAGGAATCTCAGCTAGAGTCACTAGGATCTGATAGACTTCCTGTATCCTTCCTCTGTCCCAGGTCTCGTGACTTTTTAGTTTACCTTAGGCAGCAGTTCATTCTTAGGTGCCATGCAGAGCCTTCTTTGATTCCTTCAAGGCTCATCAGTCTCATTTTTGACCCCTCAGAACTCCTTGTTCTAGACTTTATATGATACCTCCATCAGTTTACCTGACTGGCAGGTGAATGTGAGGGCGGGAGCTAAACTGTCTCTGCTCGCTTTGCCTCCCAATAATAATTAGTAGAGTCCTGATAAACAGAGCTCTTCATACCTTGTAGGTCCTCCAGAACCTGTCACCTCGTGGTATGTGGGTGTTGGGCATGGAGTACCCAGCTGTCCCTTGGATTTAATCAGCAAGCAGAACATTTAATAAAATGTAATGCCTTTGTGCTGCCTTTGATAGGTGAGTAACTGAGTGGAGAAAGAGAAAAGAGAAAAGGAGCCGCTGGCATAATAAAGAGAAATTTTGTTTGCAAATCTCCTCTTTTCAGTGAAACTCACGACATTTTCTCTCTCCCCCCACCATGGGGGCAGGTGCTGGAAAGAGTGTAGATGGCAGGAAAGAAAATGGCTGTTTAAATTACTTCCAGTAGAGAACTTAGAAAGGAGGCCATAACATTCTAAGAGTCCATATGGTGATGGGTAATATGACCTTATTGAAGCAGAAATGTCTATGATCAATGCTGTGATGAGATTAAAAGACCTTGTCTGCACAGCGCCAGGCACTAGTTGTGTTTTCAAATAAGAATAACAGTGTGTTAGGAGCTATGAATGTATTCAGTAAGTTTGTGTCCTCTTCTTCATTCCTAGGTGAGCCATAGGTGCAAAAGGAAGAGCAGACTATGTCAGGGGTCTAAATAACACCCATTATTAACCAGCATGGCAGCCATGCATTCCTCTAAGATGACACATGGTATAATAGTACACAAAATTTTTGCTCTTCTCAGTTTCCATGGTCCATAACCACAGGTGGTATTACTTTGGAACTATGTCTTAACGAATAACTTTTGAGATGAAAGTCATTAGTCCTGCCTGTCACAGCCTTAGGCTTATATTACTAATTTCTTTCCAAAGAACCATTTTAAATATTAGAATTTTCTAATTAAAGAGATTCTGGAAAGAAAGCATTGCCTCTGTTGGGAGATAGCTTTACTTCTGCTAGAATATGGACAGAAGAGAAATACACAAAGCCTTTATAGATGCTTTTATTTCTATCTCATGTGGGCAGTTTATTGTCATATTTTAATTGCCATGAATTAAAATTTGAACAGTGATTCTAGTCTATTTTAGAACCAGTATTTTCTGATTAAACCTCAGAATTTGTTTTCTTTAAAGCATTATTGAAACAAAGATATTAATGAACACCTTTGACTGGCAGTAAGGTATTCTCTGTGAATGCTTCTTAGCCTTATCTAGGCCAATAATTTCTATATTATAAACATTTGGCATTTGCCTATTATCCCAAGAGGAAATATGTATTTAATACTCATTTTAGGAAACACCTTCAGCACAATTCTCCAATTGTTAGTCAATGAGAAGAAACGGGGGAATGCTTTAGAATAAGATGATACATATCTTAGAATACAAATGGTTGACAGCACTTAGTCTAGAATGTGAGGCAATGTTGACTGCAGTGCACGACCACAGAGTGTTGATGCCATGGTTACCTACCCAGTGATGTGGATTACAACTTGATGAACACCACGGTGACCTCATAATACAGCATGAGGTAGTCTTTTCTGACTCCACAGCTGTTGTAGTCCAAAGAAAACGAGCTTATGCTAAACTTGTGAAAGAATAAAATTTTATATATAAAATGGATTTAATATCATAAGCTGACATAATTGTGTGGATTTTTTATTTATATGAATGTTCTCCAAAATCAGAGAGAATTATTTAGCATTCAGGTCAGTAACTTAATTCTGTTCGTTTGTGGGATTGTCTCGCTTACTGACATGAAAATTGGCATTTTTTACCTTGGCCCACTAAATGCCAACAAATAGTGTTCAACCCTCTCTGTGATTGTGTGAACTAAGAATGTTTCTGAATTTTCCCCAAATGTCTCCAGCCCTTTCCACTGAGAAGCATGTGGAGAGTTGGTGTCAAGTGAGGTGTAAAGGGGATTCTGCTCACTATTTGAAGTGTCCTGTTTGGGTTCTGTTTCAGTAAGTAAGGAAGAACTCGTTATCAAATGGTTGATATTAGACATTAAGGTACTTGGAATCATAGCACATTTTAAATATGGACTTTTGATAATTTCTGGATTCAGGAACTTTTTAAACAAACGTGTTTTTTTTTTTTTTACATAGAAGTGTACCTAGAGAGTCTTCTAATATGTTGCTTGAGAAATTGCTGTGACGCCAACCAATGTTATTTTTTAACTTTGAGGTAAGATGAAAATGAGATTAAGAAACAAATATCCAGGACTTGAGTACTGGGAAGAAACCCAGTGGTGTAAGTTGTGTTTCCTTGGATGCAAACTCTGAGATGTGTTTCATTAGCTGGGTGTTTACAAAGGATCCCCAAGAGCATCCCCTAAATGATGGGCAGCAGGAATCAAGCCATAACTTTATTTTTATTTCCAATGTCATGTAAGTCCTTAAAGCCAGTATGACTCCTTGGATCGAACTGGGACATGGGGAGTTTTACAGTCATACAGTGCTCAGTCACTGAATGCTATTGTGTTTGGGAGAGTATGATCTTGATCATAGGTCCTCTTGGAATTTTAAGGGGTCCATTAAGAATTTGGCTGCTGATGACTGTCTGCAGGTCTCATGCCTTCAGGCGCGAGGACAACAGGTATTCCATGAGAATGACATGAGCATCATATGACTATATGTACCACACATTTGGCAATGTGCTACTGTTAACTTGGGAAGGATACCGTGAGACCTAATCATTGAAGGGAGCCTGGTCAGCTAAAGCCACACATTGGCAGCAATACAAACAATTTTCATTACTACAAAAGGTCACAGAACTGAAAGAGAAAGAACTGATAGAAGATTCAGGCTCTGGGACAATGTATTGATCAGACTGTACCTGTCAGCACTGCCAGGCCAACAGCTAGAAATTAATTGGTTGACATGACTTGAGAAGGTTTATTCCAATTTACAACTCCTGATTTAATAAACATCATCCTGTTTTTTTTTTAAATCTTTGTAATATCTCGTATTTTTTTGTATTTGGTGGTAATAAAACGATCTAAACTCAAAGACTTGAAAATATGAAACTTAACCAGTGTAATCGTGTTTCTTCTTTTAATGAATATGTTTTATATCCCAGTCAAAGTTTTAGCTTTTTCTGGGAAGTAACTTTTGTTTTATTCTGCCATGCTATCTATTAACCTCTCTGAGATGCACCTGCTCTGTCACCTGTCATATGATCATGAACCAAAGGCTAGTAAGGTAGTCATGGGCAACATTAATTATTTTCAGGTAGGTGTTGCTGTAGTGTCATCTGAGGTGCAGGATTAAGAAGCCCTCTTTAGTGTATGACATCTTGTTCCATCTGAGTTATCTAATTAGAGGTAACCTCACATTACTGATGATCCCGTCTCTTGGGTCAATACGTATTTCTTACAGCTCCATTTCCTGAGTTATATTCTATAAGTGTCAATTTGCTATGTGGTACCTCAGCTACATGAAGGTAATATTTAACTCTCCTGCCTGATTCTCTAATCTTCTAATAATAGGAAATCTTTGATATCTTCTTTAAACCTGAAAGAAAGAGCTTGTTTTTCACTCAGTAAGAATGTTTAAACTGATCTCTCTTTTGGAATGGGCTAAAGGATAGCAGATGCTTATTTAAAGACTGCAAGGTGATCATTATCAATGAAGACCACACGGCTGTGTTTGCTATGTATGGCAGACATGTTCGGTATGAACACAATGAGAAGAACAATTGTTAGATAGAGACCTGAGGATGAGATTTGCCGTTATAAACCTGCCCTATATGGATATCAGTATGAATTTTCCAAAAAAAAAAATAAATAAAAATGCTGTTGGCCTGAAACAGCAAATAGTTTGGGGGAGGATGATTGAAGGAGAGGGAAAACTTCAAAGCAGGAAGGAGACTGAAAAGGGGTAGCAACATTGGAATAGGAATAGTAGAGATGGAAGGGACACAAAGCTTAAGCTAGGGGCCCAGGGGTGCACCATGCAGAGGTTGTAGGTCAAGATGTGGCTGCTTCAAGTTAAGCTTGAAGGAGAAAGAAATGTGAGGGAAAATGGTTACCTGTAAAGTGCTATGAGTGATTCATAGCTAAGAAGGAAGACCAACTGATAGTTACCCTGTTGATAGAGTGGAGGCAATGTGGACTGGATTTTAATTGTAGAGATGGAGAAAAACGGGTTAGTACAAAACTCAGGAAAAAAGAGTTCTCAGGCCTTTGTTAGCAACTTATGACTATGAGGAGTCTAGTTTGGTGGCACACACCTCCAATCCCAGCAAGCAGAAGGCTGAGGCTGGATTCAAGGCTAGCCTAACACTGCAAAATGAAACTTAATCTCAAAGAAAAAACAACACAATAAAAGCACTCACTCCTCTCTCTCTCTCTCTCTCTCTCTCTCTCTCTCTCTCTCTCTCTCTC
>JANHMN010000007.1:72854678-72874265 GCA_030674055.1 Rhabdomys pumilio | reverse complement strand
CTCTCTCTCTCTCTCTCTCTCTCTCTCTCTCTCTCTCTCTCTCTCTCTCTGTGTGTGTGTGTGTGTGTGTGTGTGCGCGCGCGTGTGTGTGTATTTCCTAGGTTTTTAATTTGGACTCTAGAGAGATTATTTAAAATAACAAATGGCTCAAAAGGTCATGAAGATTGTTTTGTTTTTTTTTTTTTCTCTTTCTGGATGTAAAAAGCAAGGGCGAAGTAAGGGCATGTGTTCTTGAAAGAATTAAAGTCCTAACGACACACTAAACATTTACTGTAACTAAAGAAGGCCACAGTTGTGTGAAGCTGTGGCAAATCCGATGCACTACTGATGATAAGCTGGGGTCCTGCCCTCTATAAAAGTTACACTAATTATTATACACGTGCAGTCACTCATGTTATTTATTATTTTCTATTTAAAACCATTATTTTTATTGCAAAAGAGGCATAATTTTAGTCTCAGCCTATAAACCTTACTATAACTTATCTATATCTGCTAAACCAGAGTCATTTTTGTCTCTTAATAAGTGTAGTAATTTACATCGGCTAATGGCATAAACATGATAATTACCATAATGTGGTTGGATTCTCAACCACTGCCTTATTACAACAATTTTAAATCTTGTTATTTTTTTCCTGGTGGAGCTAGGCTTATGATTATCCATGATTTTAACCCCCTACGGATAACAAACAAAACAAAATAAAATCAGAACCTTTTGCTTGCTTTATTTTTTTCTCTAGCTCCATCCAGTCGGCCAACCTTTAGATATTGTGGAGAAATATTTATTGTGCTGGAGGGATTTGATCTTTGTGCTTTCTTTTTTTGTCCTAAATTTATTTGCATTTTTCTTCTAGATTACTTGACTGCCAGACCATGTACCTAACGTAACAAAGAATCCAGGCTACTTTTCATGGCAAAGGAGACATGTGGTCATTTTTGTTGAATAATTTATTCATGTAGTTTCAACTCCACTGTGCTAGAGAGTTCCAGAAAGGAAGGTTCAAATTGGAATGGTTACAAGAAAAATCTTGCCTTCTTATACCAAGTGTTTTTGCATGCATGTGTGTGCACATGTGTGTGTACATACACTATAATTTATAGAAGTTACTTTTCTTATAATTAGAGATAAATTAGCTTCTCCTAAAACTAAGACCATATCTAACCATATTTTGGCATCTGAAGAATCAGAAAGTGCATCTCAAGATTTTTCAATATGGACTAGAGGTGTGGGAGGTGCCTGCCATGAGTTTGTATCCCCCCAATTATGCTAGCAAGCTAAGACTGAGCAATTGGGGATTCTGGATATTTTGAAAAGAAAGCTGTCCTCAATATGTGTGTGCTCATTATCTAGTTAGAAGACAAGATGGACTCCAGAATTGTAGTAAAAGCATGTTTCAAAGCTAGGATGCTACTAAGATCAGGTCTAGGAAAAGTAACTGTCAAAATGCAACATTTTAAAGATGAAACTAAGTGTTCGATTTTGTTTAGAAGCCTTATGATTTGAATCCTAACAGACCAGAACCATTGATGAAGGGTCTTTACTTTCAGTATGGACAGTTTGCACTTGAGCTGAGGTCAAATTAGTTCAGCCTCAGCACAGGCTCATCCCCTTATAGCCTCTAAACCTGTCAAGATTTGAAGAAAAAATTAAATTATATCCAATTGGCTGTACCCAAGTTAAGCAGAAAATTTCAGTCTACTACCTTGTTAGTTCCTAGTGTGAACAGTTTGGAGAATTTGGTAAAGAAATATCATGAGGTACATTATGTTCCTTTTTTAGTCTTTGACTTATGAAACTTGATCTAGCTTGGGTTTCAGAAGGGCTGGCAGCAAAGATTTTTTGCTACTATTGCACACTGAGTGCTAATTGTATTAACTTTCATGTCTTCTAAACAGCTTTGTAAGAATCATGCGTGATTCTGCACAGGTAAAATAGATGTGTCCACTTTGCCCATTCCGTTTGTCTTCAAGTTGCTTCCTAAAAGGGGAGTGCTACTAACTGCACAAGTGGAGGTCACGCCCGGGAAACAGCCTTGGAAACAGGGCAGTGCCTCAATAGTGAACAGCAACCTCAGTAGTAAAGAATGCTAGAAAAAGTCTGAGGGGTGACTGGTGCTGATGCAGTGGGAGCTGGGAAAGCAGTGTTCCTTCCGTGAGGGCACTCTCTAGTCCACAGCTCTGCAGTAAGTTGAATCGATCATCCAGTTTGCGGAGACCTTAGACATCGTTTGGTCCATTTTGCTCTCTAATGACTGCTATGGGGCATTTTGGTGGAGAGCTTGGCAAGCATCTCAGATTTCAGACCCACAGGTAGCCTGCTCTCTTCCTCACTGAGAAGTCCTTTCCACGGGCGGATTCTACTTTTCTGCCTCTTCCTATCAGGTTCACCTCCCGGCTCATGCTTCTGAAAGCTTCCTGATTTTGATTCTAACTCCCAGGGCTGTCGCCTGGGGGCTTTTCTTACCTGAGCTCTTATTTTGACAACAGACTTGTTATCAGTGTTGTGACATCTCTCCTTTGGCCTTCTAAAATCCTTATTCTGACTTACACATTTTTAGGTAAATTTCATGTGTGTTTGCTTTATATTTCCTTTCATATTATAAAACTCCTGAGATTTAAAGCCATAACCTTCTATCTCTTTGGATGCAGGGGATCCATAAAAATATAGAATCTGTTCAGTTTTTATTGATTTAACTTTAATCATCCAAGAGATTTTCATAAATTTTTGT
Source organism: Rhabdomys pumilio (assembly GCA_030674055.1). Taxonomy (NCBI): domain Eukaryota; kingdom Metazoa; phylum Chordata; class Mammalia; order Rodentia; family Muridae; genus Rhabdomys; species Rhabdomys pumilio. The sequence goes on along the minus strand of JANHMN010000007.1, from coordinate 72,871,539 downwards.
GCTAAGAAATATATTTGATATTTTTAAAACATAAGTTTACTTTTCATAAAAAGGGATGGCATATGATATAGACAAAGGAAAGATCCATAGGATTTTTCTGCAATTGATTAATACAGTAGACCGAGGATAATTATCATGCAGAAATTAAAATTGTTCTTGAGTATTTTTCTCATTTATTTTAGTCTTCCATGTGTTGTTATAACAGAATAACATTTTAAAAAAACATTTCTTATGGCTCTACAAGCTTGGAATTCCGTATTGTATGGTTCATCTATACTGAGCCTTGTAATTGTAACTATGAGAAGTGGGAGGCGTCATATGTTGAGTGATCTGATTATATAACTTGATTTTACTATATCTTGTAAAGCTGCTAATATCATCACAGAGCCCTACCTCCTCTTCTGATTACCTCCTTGGGATGAAAACACACTGGCATTTTAGTTTAAAGACTGAGTTTCTAAAATATGGGGATATTTCTGTTCAGAAAGATTTATCAGTTTCTCAAAGACTGTAAGGTATTGTGTAAACCAAAATGCTCAGTAACAAATCTGAGGCCAAGCTCATTATCTGAGTATTGTTAGACCATTATAGAGGCTTATTCTGTATGTTATTTTACACTTGTACTTAACCACTTATTGCTACATATAGAAAATCTGACCCTTTAAGTGTATAAATGGGTTATGATAGCCATGTGAAATAACAACTAGGTTGGTTGATTATTTATTTATTTATTTATTTATTTATTTATTTATTTATTTTTGAGACCAGTCATATAGCCCATACCTGCATTGATTTCCATACGTAGGACAAAGTTGGCCTTGGAACCTGCTTTTCCTGTCTCAGTCTCCTGGGTACTGGGGCTACCCTCATGTACCACTATGCCCAACTGAGAGTTTGTATTTAATGAGCCTAAACATCAAGGAATACATAGTTTATGTATCACTTTTCGAAAATTCGTGTCTTTTGCTTTGGAAAAGAATACACTTGAAATTTTATGTTTTACAGTCACATAGTCTAAAAAACAGGTTATCTATAGTCATCTCCCATCCTTTACCTTTAAAGTTACAGCCGTCAATACATATTTTTTGTACATATCATTGTGCCTTAAAGTAGTATTTACACATGTACATACACATGCACACATGCATGCACATACACATGCACACACGCATGCACACACACATAGTGAGCTCCGATCATGTCTACCCTTTTTACAAGCCTCTTTCCTCCCTCCCCTCCCTTCTCTACTAGTTCTGCTCCTTTCAGGCTAGCTTTTAGTTTTCCTTTCCTAGTTTCTATATGTTTCAGAAGGCAATACTTGTCTTTCTGTGTTTGGCTTATTTATTATCTCACTTTTATGTTTCTTCTTGTCCTTTCCTCTCTTCTTCCTTTTCTTACTTTGGCATCAAACCAAGCATGTTCTAGGCAAGGGCTACATATTGAGCTGCACCCACAGCCCAAAGCTCTCTGGGAACTTTCTCCAGCCAGGTGTTTCTTTTCTTTTCCTTAAGAACAGCCCCTACCAATGCCACAGTGACTCCTGTGACTTTTGGACCGGTCTCTCTTTCTTAAGCCTCTCCTAATGTAGACAGTGGACACTCTCTGACGTAATGAAGTTCTCTCTGAATTTTAGACACTCTGTATGGACAGGCAGACCAGCCTTCTGCTTGGTTGTCCACTACTCGTTCAGCATTTACCAGTACAGATTTTTCTTTCTCTTTTTGCCTTCTAGATATGAGACTATTCCAGTGTTCAATCCTGAGTCCTCTTTGCCTATAGTATATGTCTATAATAACTTTAAAGATGGAACTACTGTCCCATGTAACTCATGGAAGTTCATATCGTTTAAAAACCCAAAACTATAAAATTCTGCCTACAGAGGCTGGAGAGATAGCCCAGTAATTGAGCATACTGGCTGTTCTTCCAGAGAACCTAGGTTCTATTCCAGCAACCTCATAGTGGCTTAAATAATCTGGATGTCCAGTTCGTGGCGTGGGAGGTGGGGTGTAAGGTGTACTCTTCTTCGAGGCCACCAGGCAGGCATGTGGTGCAAAGACAGACAGTAATGCAAAACACCCATACAAAGGAAATAAATTTTAACAGTTAACAGTATGCTTCCATCTTTGACCAGCCCCCTCAATACCAGCCCTGCATAGCTGTTTGCTTGAAAGTCCACTTGGAAACTAATAACTCTAATCTTTCATGCTCCAAACTAAAATTATTTCCAGTCCTTAGTCAAAAATATCTTCCACCTATTAGTAAAGGGCAACACTATCCTTCCATTTGGTAAGTCAAGCACGGGGTTATGCTGAACCGTCTTGCCCAGTGTTCTTTCTAGTTAGAACTGTCTACTCTCTGTAGTAATGGCCTGAATATGACAGCTTTCCAGTGCCTTAGTTCTACCTGCATGGTTCAGGCTGCTATGGTTTCTTGTCTAGTTGTTCTGAGAGCATCCTAATTTACCTCCCTATTTCTTCCACACCACTCTCAAACCAGCAACCACTAGTCACTTTGAAGTAAAACCATTCTTCCTTGTGACCAATGGCCCTGCTCAGGCTTGCTCCACTACTTTGTGGCTTCCTCGCTTCCATTCTTTCATCTTGAATACCCCACTGTGGCCACACTGATGCCCAGGCTGGTTTGCAACAACCATATCCTGTCCTGTATCTGGATTTTCAGTGTTCTTCCTAAAGGTATACATCTTACCTGCTGGCTGGCTCACTGAAGGCCAAGTCCTACTCTAGCCGACCTACTGAGAGGGTGATAGATGTCTTATGGTCATTGCTCTTCTGCCTTACTTAGCTGCACATTGCTACCTGTGTCATTCATGCCCACTTAAGTTCTTTTCCCAGAAAAGGCATAAAAGATCACAAGGCCTCAACCCTACACAAAGTATTGTAGACAACTAAGGAATGCTGAGAATGGGAGAAACAGTCTCCTCCAGGGAAAAAGCAACCAATTTGTTACCCAATACGAAATGGTCAGACCTTATAACACAATACAAGTGTACAAGTAGCATTATATGGACTGAGCAGATATATTTAGGGAAATATATATATATATATATATATATATATATATATATATATATATGTGTGTGTGTGTGTGTGTGTGTGTGTGTGTGTGTGTGTGTGTGTGTATTTCAGCAATTAATGGGTGGAGAGGCCATTAATTTTAACAAGGGCAACAAGGCATATATGGGGTATTTGGAAGGAGGAAATGATGTAATTAAATTATAATTTCAAAAATAAAACAAAAAACTTAAAGACTGCAAATACTGAAAATTCAGATAACAGCTGAGCTTTTATGTCTCTCTCTCTCTCTCTCTCTCTCTCTCTCTCTCTCTCTCTCTCTTTTGATGATTCCTGTACATTTTGTCAAATAAGCGTTCTTCCTCCATGATTGGTACTCCATAACAGTGCAGCACTGTCCTCCTCTTTTCTTCTTTGCAAAGATACACTTTTTTTATGTACTGAAATCACTAACTGTTCATGTTTTATACTGTCAAAAATGAAACCTTTTAAGTCTAAAGGATTTTACAATCCTTATTTGTTCTATAAGACATCATAGCTATAATTTAAAGATAGCTTACATGTAGAGTACTCTTTAAAAGCCAGAAGTTCATATACCGTTTCAAACTAGAACTTTTCAAATTTTTAGTAAACTGCTTAGTTGTGTTCTTCAAAAAGAATACTAGGGCCCAGAGGTCAAGCTATGAGTTCTTGTTGATCTGTATGTTTATGAGCTAAGAGGCCTTTTCTGTTTTCTTTATACTTGTAGCTCTATCTCATAAAATAGCTTGGGCACATATGTCTGTCGTTGGCATGAATTGTGAGCTCTCATTGTGCATATCGTACCTACGACTTGGCTTATCATTTATATTTCTGTGCTCAGATTCTACCCATTTCTGTTTTATCCTTGCTTACAAAAACTACTTATGTTTTTAAACCAGTAACTAAATTAATATTAACTGAGAGTGATCCAATAGAAAAATAGTATTTCAGATAGTTTCGTAAAAGATTTTTAAGTGTTACTGTTATTTTATTTGTACGGGTCTGCATGTATATGTCCCATGTGCCTGCAATACCTACAGTGACCAGAAGAGGGGCAGGTGACATCAGATTTTCTGGGACTGGAGTTACAGATGGGTGTGAATCACTATAATATGAATACTGGAAATTAAATCAAGGTCTTCTTGCAAAACATCCAATGCTCTTAACTGCGGAGTCATCTCTTCATCCCTGTAAATTCTTATTTACTAGGTTGAATATATGTGTCTATGAATGTTATATGCAAATGTGTATAGCATGTTTATCTCATCAGCCATGCTTCATTATATAAACAGTGATCCTCATTTGTTACTGTGCCCTGACTGGTCTCTCTCTGACAGGCTTGCTGGGAGGACAGAAGCAGGATGGAATTGAATTATTGCCTTAAATAGTTGACAAAGAATAACTTCTCTTCAAATAAGTCTTGACTGCATATGAAAAATAACAGGCGTTGGAAGGAATAAAAGCATATTGGGAATAAATGTCTTCTTTTAATATTGAAGGCAAGAGTGCTATGGAATACTGAGACTGGCCAGAAATAAGTTGAAGTGTTTAAGCAATGCCATTGAGCCCTAAAACAAGTCTAGAGAGATGGAACAATGTATATTCTTTCTGCTTAAAATTGTGGGCAATTCTGTGACTAGAAATATTAAATGTGATGTAGGTAAAAAGTAAAAAACACATTTTCTTTATTTAAATTATGACATCTTATACTTAAAACTTCTTTGTTTGTCTTTTTGGTACTAGCAATGAACCTAGTAGGACTTTGTGTATGCTATGTATGATGTTACCACTGAGAGGTATCTCATTGTAAGGTACATATGCACTGGCAGACAGGAAGCAGTCTGTGTCCAGGCACACAGTGCACACTTAGAGGGTAAGCCTGGGCATGGGGCCAGAGGCCTCATCTTCCTGTCTCACATGGTCCTTAAATGCAGGGGACTAGTGAGCAGAACTGTGCTTCTCAGTTTTGCTTCCTAGAGACCAGTGCAGAAGAAAGAAGCCAGGTTGTGACGGAGGCAGGATTCATTTGCACACAGATACCTTCAGTTAATTAGTCAAATGGCAAAGACATTTATGAAAAACAAGATATACACATAAACTTCTGTCATAAGTGTTAAATACCTCAATATTAACTCATTTCTCATGTTTGTAGAAATGATTAACACTGCTTGAAACATTGCTTTCTGCCAGTGAGCTAACATCTTTTTATCATAATATCTTTGAATACTGTGTTACTTATCCGACCTAGGCCATTTTATAGAAAAGAAATGCCAAATTAGTATAAGAATGGTTCAGTTTGTAAAAAGACATGGTAACTGTGAAAACAGATCTGATTAAAACAGTGTAGTCTGTTTGAACAAATTAGAAGCAGTCCTGCATAGGACAGCCAGTCTCCCCATCACACAGAAGCAGCGGAAGGGGCACAAAGGACTCCAGAGTGCAGTAAAACAAGGAAGAAACAAGATGGAAATATTGAGTTGATGGTACATAAAATGATATCCTTTTCTTCAGAATACCAAGTCTAATTTTATTCAGTGGCCCTCAAAAATATCAAGCAGACCGGGGATATCAGAAGAACTGCAGAGAAGCCATTGGAGACGAGTTCACAAGAAGAGAAATTATTTCCAAAAAATAAAATTTGATAAGTGAAAAAGACATATTTACCTAAAACATTATGTTAGTGGAAATGTTACTCATCGAGTTATTTATGTTTCTATGAGTACATTAGTTGATAAATGCAATAATACATTTAGGGCGGTAGGTAATAATACATTTAGAGCCGATGTGGAAGGACCAAACATGAGTCTGACGGGAAAGCAGGGTCTGATGGATGCGGCTGGAGCTTTTGTTCTGCACCCAGCTCTGCAAAGCTGGTCCCTAAATAACATTTAACATTTGTTGTTGAGTTAATGCCCTTGTCTGGTGGCACAGAGTATAAAATAGGGCTCTTCTCTTTCCCTAGTTATCCAAACGAGGGAATTGTGTATTGCCTCCCTCAAAATAAAAGGAAGAATTCTGTACTTAGAGATTATAGATTACAGAATAGACATTCTTTTTAGTAAGAATATTTTGTGCGTGTTACCTAGAAATAATGGCCAGAGCTCACAAGTGTAAAGCCTGGGGCTTCCTCCAAGAAAAGGAATGAAATTATTTAATTTGCCTCTAATATAGTTGTCATTTTATAGCACGATGGATTTATGTAGTCTAACTTGGCATATAAATTTTATCTCATTTATCCTCATGTGCTTCTTAAAATGATTTAACATTGTCTTCATTTGTTAAATGAAGTTTGTGGCTGGGAAAATAAGGACATGGGATGCCATAGTAGGCCTTTTACTGAGAGTTTGGTTCACAGTCATCAGAGGTGATGAAGAGCTAGCCTGGACCATCATATGAAATCTGGTCATTTTTTTCTTTTTGTTTATTTTTTTGCTTTCTCAATTAGGAAAAGTTTAGTTATGTAAATCTAGCATTAATTTGAAGTTCCTTGAGAAATACAAAGTTTATGTTGTTACTCGGAATGAAACTTGGTATAATTTGCTTACGCATGATTTTGCTAGACCATGGTGAGTTGTTTTCAGTTTCCAGACATATCCAATTAAGTTATTAATAGTATCCTCTTCAACGAGCTGTATCTCTTGCCTTTAAAAGTTCCCATCACTTCCTTCCCATTCCACGCATCGCCATCAATCAGATCCAACCATGTTCTTGTTTCATTTCCAAGGAGAATAAGTGAAGACCAAGGTCTGGGGAGTTTGGAAGCACATGCTTACCTGAACAGAGGCATTAGAGAGATAGACTCATGGGACATACTAATTCTGAACAAAGAGGTACACAGAAGAAAGAGACAGAGAAATAAAGTGGAAGCAGAGGGATCTGTTAAACGAGAGAACAGAAGTCCTTTAGAGCCACGAGTGGAGCATTCTTTCATCTCTTAGGAACTGCCTTTAAAAGATTTTGGGGGCCTTGATTGCTTTTTGAGGACATGGAGCCAGGCTAAGGCAATTCAGCTTTTTGCTATTCTGCTTTTGCTCAATGTGGTATTTTTTTTCCATCCATAACTGGTGATTATAATGTTTGGAAAGATGGGTAAAAAAGTGTGTGTGTGTTTTCTGAGAGAATGCTTTTCTTTCAACGATTCTGAGTCTGTCTGACGGAGATCTTTAGACTGAGGAGCACTAGACAGAAGAGTCTTTTTAAGTCCTTCTTATCCCAACATTTGAAAGAGCATTTTGTTCATAACGCTTACATTTTTTCCAAGGGAGCCATTTAATTCATTATGGAGTAGTATGAAGCTGTTGAGAGAGATATAGCAGCTTGATTCATTTGAAATCACAGGACAAATAGACTTTAAAAAGCAAATGCATCCATTTTGACACTAATTATGTGTCTTTTGCACATGCAGCATCTCATGTCACAAATTGCTCTCATTTGCTTCTTGCTGCAGAGTGTCTCTGAATTGAGATGAGTGGAAAATGCCTTAAACAGGTGGGTGTGGAACAGGTCAGGAGCTGTGAGGATGTACGTAGGGAAGGAGCAGGTTGAGGCAGAGAAAAATGAGAGAATCTTAAATGTCACTGGAGTTTGCAATCTGTCCTATTCAACAGTGATGCAGCCAATCAACAAAGGGGAGGACATGGCTCTTTAAGTAGCCTATATCTTTCTTTCTGTTATAAGTACAGCAACAAACAAAGCTCACTGGGTACAGGGTGTTGAGCCAAGATCATTTTATTTCCACACAGTATTATGTTTGAACCTTGATGCCTATGAGTATATTCAAGAATTAGCTTGGGAATATAAGAGATTAAACCCCCAAAGATTGAATTCTGGGTCTCTAGAGGCCATTTCTATTGTATTTTTCTTGTTCTGTATTGTTTTCCACCCCTCTCTTTCGTTTGCCAACCTCTGATCTCGTGGAAAGCTTTCCTAGAAACAAGAAGTTTCCTGAAGTATGTAGAGTCAACCCAAGTTTGTCACCATGCAGTCCAGTGTTGCATCTATTAAGCATGGGGGAAGCTTTATAAGTGATTCCAGAGCTCCTTAGAACTCTTATGAAACATGTGAGAGTGAGTTAAAAATCAACCCAGAGAAGTGAGAAATGTATATCCACTTTCACTGAATATGGATCAAAACACAAGCATTTGCTGAATAGCCCGGGATGGAGGGAGCAGGTAGTATTGAGCGGGATGGAGCCTGTTGCCTGATAATAGAGAAGATGAGCCTCGCTTTTCTGTAACTAAGCCTGTAATGGTGTCACAGCCTATTTGACGCCAATCGGTGTTCCTGGGGTCCTGGGTGTAAAGCAATCTTTGCAAATGAGTAGTCCAAAAGCTTGGAATGAGGGATAAAACCAGAGAGTAAAAAATGAATAGGTAATTCAGCACTTAATTTTTTTTTTAATTTTGAGAGTCTTACATATGTGCTGCTGCTAATAATGGGTAGGATTTTGATGTTGGGGGACGAGTTTTAAACTGTAAATTTATTTTCACCTGAGCTGCAGAATCCAAACCTGGCATGCCTTACACGTAATGCAGTTTGACAGTTCATTTGAAATAAATGTGCCGATAACCCTTAAAAGTGGCAATAAAATACTCTTTGCTCTACTGTACAGATGATTAATACCACGAAAGTAATTAAATTCCATTAGGCTGAGGTTCACATACCTAAGGAATTGGTGCCAGGATTTAGCCATTCTCTAGTGAGGACAAAAGACTAATACCTTTTACAGCCACATTTCTCCAGGAAAAATCCCAGGGAAGTCTGTATTAACTTAGGACATCTGCTTGTTGTGATTGTTCGAGGTATTGATGCATTGGATCATTAGCAAGGTAGCGTGAACTAGTGTTTTCCTGTTGACAGGGATCTCTCACCAGGAGCTGCTAGCTTTCTGCAAGGGAGAGGGCAAGCAAAGCAGGGCAGCCAAGTTGAGTCCCGAGAATGGCTTTGACTTACACAGTTATTGCTAACTGTACAGTCTCTCATGGTAGGAAACAGCGTTTTGCCCCCAGCCATTTTTCCCAAGATCAAAGCCAAAACTCTGTCTCCTGCTGTTTTGTAGCTGTAGATTCTTAAAGACTGGCATTATTGTCCTCGGTGAACAGTTTGCCCCCTTTCAGATGGCTGCAGTAACGACCCACGGGGGAGGCAGTGGTTAGGCTAGGCTGACAATGTGACCAGGTGCTGCGGCAGAAGCGTTTCATTAAATATTGAAGAAATGGTTTTCAGTTACAGTGGCAAAAAGGGAATTTGGTCTATGTCCAAATATGTGGCTATTTTTTCCCTCAACCTCTTCTAATCACATTATTTTTCTGTATGACCTTTCTGCTGGTAATTAGCAGCCGTGCTGAAAAGCATCGTGGGTAATATATCTAAGGTAATTCTGCATTCCACTTTACATGCTGGTAATCATTCTTAATGTATGAATGATTTATTTACCATTTTTAATCTTAAACTACGTAAACAATGAAAATTTCTTAGCATTATTTCAATTTTTTTTTAGAATTATCAATGAAGGAAGCTTGAATTCCCAATAGAAAGACAGTTTGCAGAGACAACACAAAGCCAAGTCGGTACATTAGGAGTTAGGTTTTTGTTGTGTTAGAAGCCATTTTGTATCTTCAACATCTTGTTTCCATTTGGAGACTGTAAAATCTGTGTGTATAATTTGTGAAGTTAAATACACAATAGAAAAATCATAGTCATTTTCAAAAGTATGCATTTATACTTTTTATTAGACAAGGATTACCCAGAAGTTAACTGTGTGTGCCAGACACCTGCTTCCCATTGACAAGAGCAAGGCTGACTTGCCTCGTGTCCGGTCACAGGCTTCCCTGTGACTTCCAAGTCACAGTTCTCTTCCTCCAAGAGAACAGGAGAGCTCCCATAGGAAGCACTGTAAATTACAGCATCACCACATAGCCTGTGAGCATTTGCGAAAACTTTGGGAGCTGTGAAAGGCCAGGGAAGGTGAATTCCTACCAAAGTGCACCATGAAACTGAGCAAAACACAGAATCCACTTAGGAAAGAAAAATTAAATAAATTTCCCTTTGTTTATCTCCACTCTGAAATTCTACTGTAGTGCTAAATAGTTACTTGAAGCTTGCAAACATTTTCTGAAACTGAATGGGGTTTCTGCAGGTGAGGTCCAGCCTGAGATAATTTACAATGGTTCTTTCTACCGCACACTACACTCTGGCATGGTTCTACTAAATAGAAACTTGGGTTTTTCACACCAGTATCATCTATCTAACAGTCACAAGCATGTGGGTGTAACATTCAAAATGTACCAAAGTTGCCCAGAAGACCACCAATTCTCCCTAACAAAGCCTATGAAAATAAAAATTTACCAGCAAAGTTCCTTCCTTGTTTTGCCTACAGTTAGGCAGGATAGAATTAAAATGTCATTATACCTGACTTTCTACTGTCTTCTTCATTCTCTTCTTTATTATTTTCTCATCTTCCTCAAATTCATTGTTATGATATGGAATATCTCTAAGGAAACAAAATAATACTGAAAACTCTTGCAGATTATTGTGACATTAGCCTGTATTTCAAGTAATAGGAGTCTGAAGCTGGAGGATCGAAAATTCTAAGAGGGGTTTAGCTCCTTGGTATTACTCTCCAAAACAAACAAACCAACAAACTAACTAACTAACTAACTAACTAACTAACTAACTAACTAAAACCACAAAACAAAGAAATTATTCACTGACCATTTTTAATAAATAAGATGAAACTCTTTAAAAGTAATATAATAATGATATCAAATTGTTAGTTTCCTTCTGGCTATGCTATTCAAAACATTGTAAGAAACAACTCACTTTTCCTTTTTGATAATTTCTAAAAATATAATTCCTTATATGGATTCTAAGGTTAGTATAGATAGAATAAAGTAGTGAAAAATAGAGATAAAGATATGTCTAGTAGAGTACGTACTGTCTTAAATCTCTGTAAACTCTTCAGTCCTTGGTTGATAATGCTATTGCCTATCTGACACTTGAAACTTGAACTCTCTATAGTCCTGGGAGCTTTTCTCAGTCCAGCTCTTGGAGTTTCCCCTTCCGCAGCTTCTCATTCCTGTATATATAACCCTGCCATATAGGCCATAAGCTCTCTTGGGTCCTTCCCCCCCCTTCCTCTGTTCTTCCTACCCTCTCTTCTCATGGCCCTGTCCACTCTGCTGGCCATGTTCAGTGCACTACTTTTTTTGCTCTAGACTCCTCCAGATGCCTCTGTCAGTATTCTCTCTCTCGTATCCCCAATAAAATCCTTCTCCTCAACCACACCTTGGAGTAGTCATGCTCTTACTTTATAGATGTATGCTGGGAAGCCATCTAATATTATAAATTAGCCATTTAAAAAGTAACTGTAGTCCTGTTTTGGAAAACTTTTTGGGTCACATCCCTGAAACCTAATCTACTTTTGGCATGCCTTGTGCATCTTTTAGAGGCTGCAGTTTACCTGCTGTCTTCCAGATCTCCTAAAACCACCAAAGTATTCCCTTGTGAAATGCTGACGCTGTTATGCTCACTTCATGGACTCTATGTTAATTTGCTGGTCAAACTGTTTCCATTTTAACTTCTTCTCTAAGACTGATCCATCTGGAGACTTAGCTCTGACTTTTCTTTAGGCTGTCGAACTATGTGTCATAGCCTGATAGAGCAGAATTTTATTAGCACAAGGCCACTGGGAGGCATCTTTAAGGACAACTTACAAAGCCTTGATTAAAGAGTGACAAAATCAAAGGCTCCAGAAGGATGGTGGTGGGAATGGAGGAGTGAGTGGGGATGTCTGGTGATCTATGTAGCTGAGCTGCCTAAGAACACAGAAGGCAGGCAGGCCGTGAGAACAGGAGTTTATTAGTTACTGTCACTAAAAGAAACATATTGTCTATGCTTTGAGGAATGTATGGAAGAAACCCTCCAGCAAAGGCACATTTCCCAGTAGGAAGGCAGGAATTAAGACAACCATACCCATAGCACCTTCTTCCTGGAGAGCTGGGACTTCACATTAAGGAGTGACAGGGGTATTGGAATTCTGAGGTGTGCTCTGTCTTCAATTAGCCTGGAAAGCAACCTACAGCTTTCTCTCTTTGTTCTGTCATCTTATATAGCTATTTTAATGAGAGTTGGTAGAGGAATTAAAGAGAAGCTGGACATTTTTCAGCCTCAGCCACTAGCATTGTTTCCCTACTGCACTGACAAGAGCCTTCTGACTTAATGCTTTTACAGCAGAGTTCCAGGAGGTGGAGCCTGGCATTGTAAGTGAGTCACCCAAGTCAGAATTCCTCTCTATTCCCCCTAAGGCTGGGCTACCAGTAGGGTTCTTCTGTTAAACTGAAAAAGAAGCTCCCAGAGGCCATACTGTATGCTGCACACTCAGGTGGAAGCTGAGACTCTACATTGTCACATGGTTAGTCTCATCCCTCAAAATTTTTTGTGAGTCAAATACTTTCATTGCTTATTTGAGTGTGAAAATGAACATTTTAGAATGTAGGATGCTATTCTAATTAAGAATTCTGAGGCAGGAGTCTATGAAAAAATTAGTTCTTACCCAAAAATCTACAAACTCTGGGCACATCTAAAATACAAATGTGGGAACTGGAGGCATGGCTCAGCAGTGAAGTCTTACTGTTGTATCACGAGGACTAGACTTCAAAACCCAGCACTAAATTGGAAGAATCGAAATGTCTGTAACTCTGCCTTAAAGGGATCTGACACCCTCTCCTGCCCTCAAAGACATCAGCACACAAATCTGCATACTCACTCACAAATACACACAGAGAAATAAATAATAGCAAAAAAAATTATTAAAACACCAGTGTTACAATTCTGTGTGGCTGAAACCTGTAACCTAGAATTCACCACAAACTGAAGGGAAGGAAGAAAGGGTAATCCATGTATCTGTTTTATGAGCCGAATGCTGTTCTTCAAATATAAAAGAAACTTCAGTGAAAATATAAATGATAGAATTTATTCACATAGTTCACAAATAACGCGAGAGCCTGTGCTGCCTGGAACTTATTACAAGAGAGTTGCTTAATTCCCCTTTCTATTATTTGTATTATTACATTTCAGGATGGAAATTATGTATTATAGTTGTGTTTGAAAAATTCAAAGCCTTGATAAGAACTTAGAGCACAGACCATGATACCAATAGTGTCCTATAATTAACTTCATTTTATATGGGGGAGGGTGGACATAGGAAGGTAAGTCAGCCAGAGAACACACAAGAAAACAATAACAATTTTAAATAAAAATAAGTAAAATAAATAAATTTTTATTTTTTAAATGAAAAAAATGTTTAAATTTCTTTGTGTCTGATAAACCATAGAAGAAGCAGCTGCTGTTGCCTTCTCAGAATCTGACATCCGTTTCAATCATTGACTCAAAGACAACCCTCCAGGTCTAAGAGTCATTTATTTACAAACAACTCCATTGTAATCCTTAACATAACATCCAACTGCTCAAAGCTAAAGAGTAAAACACCCAGTGATGAGCTGATGCCAGCAAGCACTGCTTTCCAAAAGGTAACTGTAGAACTGTCAGAAATGATATGGACCCAGTGCCAAGCACAGTTGTTAGTAAAATTTAAAATTATTATGCCTATATTTATATTAATATGTAAAAGGCATTCCAAGTAATCACATCTTAGTTAGTTTGTAATATTTTACCATTACCCGTGGTCTGAGGTCATGGACTCCATGATTCTTCATGGGAAGATTCTCTACAACAGTATGATGCTCTACCAGTGTGTCTCCCACAGTCTGTGACCTGTTAGATCACACTGAGATCTTGATGTCGGCTAAGGTGGACCTGCGCACCATGAACACAGCATTATATTCAGCCACCATGCCCCTGTCCCAGTCCTAACAGCATGGAAGCATTTGCTAACACACCTAAGTTTATTCTTGGCCTAGCCCTAGCCCTCTGGTCATGCTGATTCTAACCCATGACTTTAGACTGCTACCATTATACCATTCCCTCTGCCCATATGTGATTCCCATGGTCTTTACTTTCATGAAAGTGCTGAACTACACTTAATCCCAAGTAGCCTAATCTCCCATCTGTGCTGTCCCGAATAGATTAAGGACAATCTTGAAGAAAGAGCAAGCAAATACCGTTGTGTTACTTTCCAGTGAAAGGATTAATTGAAAAGGAAAGTCCCCAAGCTCTGTCCTTTCTAAGACAGAGAGTTTCTTGGCATTTGACCCACATGTCAATGTGGAAAGAAATCAACACTGGATTTTTCAATTTATTAGGAAAATCAATAGACATATTAAAAAAAGGGATACTTATTTATAATGTATTTAACCAACTGTGGTTTGCATGGGAAAACAAACAAAATTCGGATAAGTTATATGGTGGGTAGTTTATATTTTGAGACAAAAATTCCAAGATATATGATTGCCCGAAACCATCAACACCATGGCAAGAAGAGTGTGAACAGTCTGGGAACCTGCTCTGGGTTGGGCCTCCTGACTTAGTCCTTGTTTTTGGACCTTTCATTTTTCTTGAAAACACACTTTCTTTGATCAGTTACAGGCACAAGGCAGCCAGAGAGCTTTGTCTTATACTTTTGGTCTCAAAGGGCAAATAGGCAGCATGGGAATCCATTTACATTTTCATTCTTCATGCTGATGAGTTAGTGCAGATTTATGTTTCCATGTTATCATGGGTGTGGGGCTGTGCTTCCTGGAAGGTAGTGTCATGGGATTGCTTACTCCATTACTTTCAGTGGGACTGAGTGGTTGCTCCTGCCATCCTTAGGGATGCAGTCCCATAGAAAGTAATAAATAGTCTGAGATGTCCCATGTTACCTGTGCTTTCCATTGGATAGAGTCTGTGCTGACTAGGGTGGGAAAACTACGAAATCTCACTGTCAGCATTGGACAGTTGATAAAGGCTTTTAGCCAGTAGTTGAAAATATTCACAGTTGTTGGAGAATCTATTCTTTTTTGTTTAAAAATACTAATTGCTTAGTGTTAAAATGTTTTGTTTAGCCTCTGAAATATTATAGAAATTCATAACATTTCAAGAAAAAATATTTTTATACTTTAATTATTTTAAACTAGACTATCTCCAAGTGTTTCAGAAAAGGAGGATTCCACTTGAACATTACTTTTATATTCTAGAATAATAAATGTATTATTCTATATGCAGGTGAATCTATATATGTGACCTATGTAAATTGCTGGAAAGAAAGTAAAACACATCATGTTTTAAGTGAGACATAGTCAAGGTACAAAATAGACTGATAATAATAAGACGTGATTGAGTAGGGCTATCTAAATCTTCAGAATTATTTTTTTTAACGCATGGAGCTATTTGTGGATAAATTACATATTGCTGTTCAGGCTCAAATAATAATGTATTCTAATTTTGCTCCATAAATAAACAGGAAGATTCTGTTAGTGAAAAAGGACTGTAGTGAAAACCTCTGCAGGTGGATGGAATGTGTGGAGAAAGATCCTGTGTGAGCCCCTATGAGACTGTACGAGTAAACCCCCAACTCCTTACATAACTCTCTTCCCAGGTTCCTATCTGAGATTAGAAACACAGCCTGTAGAATTTAAAGTGTCTGCTTTTACTAGGTTGTTAAAGATCTCTAATCTTAGCATACTGCTTTAAGAAGAAAGTTTTGTTTAATTTCAATATAATTTGCAATGTGTGCTAGTTATTTGCTACTATAGCTAAAATTATCATTTTTTAATGCCTACAACAAAATAAAAGAGTTAGTAAAATCACTAAATGTTATTTGTGGCTTATCAAAAAGGCTAGTAATGTCAAATATTGCTCAGTCATGGTTGAGTGTAAAAACAGTTCAAAAATTTGTTAACCTGGAGGCCTGAGTAATGGCTTAGTGGTTAAGAGCGTTTTCTGCTTTTGCAGAGGACCCAGATTTTATTCTCAGAACCTACATGTGGTTCACAACCTTCTGTACCTAGTTCTGGGGGATCTCATGCATTTTCTGAACTACTCAGCTCCTACAACATACATGGTACACATCTGCAGAAGGGGGGCCAGAGAGGGAGGGAGGGGAGGGGGGGGGGGGGGGGGGGGGGGGGGGGGAGATATTTGTAAAGAGTTAAGTTTATAATGAAAATGAGACATTAAATTTGACAATGACACACCTAAAAATTTAGTTTCCTTTCTCTCCTGTCAGTATGACTAATCTACTGATTTGAACATATATACATGTATAAGGTACGTTTTAAACAAATATTTGGACACATAAGTGACTATCAATATAGTAGTTCTTTTGACTCTGGGATTTTGGTGCAAATATGGACATTCTTTGAAATTTCTTTCATTTCTGGAGTGTGTGATTATATGATTTCAGAACAGAAATGCCAGGAAAAACAGCCCATTTTGTTTCTGGTTTACAATTATATTTCATGTTATGATTTTTTTTGTTTCAATTCTTTTAAGTCTAACTATCATACCAAACAAATATCCCCCTAAACAGAACAATCAAGACCACTTCCCTATGCTTAGAAGGCAGAGTGACCACTTTTGAAGTTGGGTGATCACCATCACCCAATTTGACAGGTGAGAAGCAAGGGAGACTCCTGATGCTGGTGATGTTCTGCTTGTTGGTCTGGGTGCTGCTTATATGATTGTGTTAGATTAGTGAAAACTCACGGAGATGTACACTCTTCTACAGGTATGCTACTGTTTTATAAAAGGTTCTAAACAGCAGTCCAAAAAGTCTGAGATTCCGAGACATTTTTGAAATTATGTTTATTTAGTCTATGCTTGTGTGTGTGTGTGTGTGTGTGTGTGTGTGTGTGTGTGTGTGTGTGTGT
>JANHMN010000007.1:72834867-72854668 GCA_030674055.1 Rhabdomys pumilio | reverse complement strand
TGTGTGTGTGTGTGTGTGTGTGTGTGTGTGTGTGTGTGTGTGTGTGTACATGTATGCACAGGTGTGCAAGGGTCTGAGGATAGTGTGGTTGGTTTTTCCTTCCACCCTGAGGATGCAGTGATCAAACGCAAGGTCGCAGGCCTGGAAGCAGGTTCCCTTACACACTGATCCATCTTGCTGGCAGAAGACTGCTTTTTAAAAGCATGTCTTAGAGTTTATTTTGCTTTGACCTTTCTCCATGAAAGAGTAAAAGGGCAAGTTTTGAAAAGTATGATCTCAGGAGGAAATCAGATTCTAATATTCTATAACCTGTGGGTTATAAGGGATTTTTCTTTATATTGTTAATGGTTGAAACCAAATCAAAAGAAGAATAATATTTCATGACACATGAAAATCAAATGGAATTCAAATTTGATTGTCAGAAATATTTTCCTATGTTCAGTCTTCAACAGTGCAGAAATAAATAGAAAAGTAAATAAAGAAAAATCAATTATAAAGTAATATTGGAATACAGTTTTAATATACTATGTCCTTGTTTGTTTCTTTAGCTCTTCTCTCTCTTCCATTCCCCCTTCTTCCACTGTGACTTTATTATACAACATCTGCTTTTATGCCACAATGACAGAACTTTGTTATTTCTAGTAAGAGGATCAACCTTGGGAGTCAAGGGTGCATTGATACTCTTAACAATTTCAGTGGTGTGACGTCACACACCCATTGCTATCAGCTGTCTCAAATACTTCCCACTCTCAGGCACTTCACTTTTCAACCAACGTTGATTGGTCACCAGATTCTGTTCTTGTGTAATAAAAGCATACTCAGTGCAACTGGCAGGGGCACAGCTGGCTGGAGCACAGCTGGCAGGAGCACAGTTAGCTGGCAGGAGCACGCAGATGCATGTTCCTGGTGCTTTCCTCATTCCCTTCATCCTGTCTTGTTTACCAGTTTTTGTAAACATATTTTTTGTATGTGTATGTCTGGCTGTTTTGTCTACATTCGTGTTTGAGCACCATTTATGGTCCTAGTACCCTGGGAGTACAGTGGAGGGTATCAAATCCTTTGAAACTAGAATGACAGATGGTTGTAAGCCACCACACAGGTACTAGTACTGGGAACCAAAAACTGGATACTTTGGAAGAGCCACCAGTCCTCCTAAGCACTGAGCCATCTCCCTATAGTTCTGAGCATCCTTATGGAGTCTTGTCCTGTTACACCTTCACAAAATTCCTCACACATCCATGCCCTGGTTATCTGGTTAGTATTTTTGCCTCCTTCGTGTCTTTAAGAAGTAAGTGTTGGTTTACCAGAAGTACTCTTGGATCTTTCAATACCCGTTGAACGTTTTTTGGTTAAGAGTATTCTTAATATATCTATCTTCTCAGCGTGTATCAGACATCTTCTGATACAAGCCACTTATGGAGAGATTTCCGTGGAGCCTGTGGACAGATGTTCCTCTTAGGTTTTCTATCTCTGGTATCACCTTACATTTTCCTTGGATATGGTCAACAGGGATGGTATGACCAGTGTCAGTTATTTTGTTGGAGAGAATGTCTGAGTAATGTCTAATTCCCTGATGTGGAGAGGGTGGCTTTGAGAGCTCAAGTATAGCCTGGGCCTGAGGACGGCAATGAGCTCATATTCTAGATGCTAATCTGCTCAGTGTTACGATCAATGCAAATTTTATGCATTGTAGTCAGAGAGACCATGTGAAAAGAGGAGTAAGTGAGCCAACTGACCATCTGAAGCTATGCCTTGATTCTGCAAGATATACCCCCATCTCTTATTTATTTCTCTCCTTACCTGTTCCTGTATATCTAAGAAATGAGCTACCATGGGCTGCAGGCCTTGGGCAATTTGTCCAAAGTGTCCACTATGCACTCGGAAACATCTATGATGTTATACTGGTGTTACAAGCATTGTTCTGAAGCTTGAATCTAGCTGAGGGCATCTTGGCTACGTGATCCTGGGCAGGTTACTTATCCCTCCTGCTTGTCATTTGCAAGGTGAGGGTGAAATGAGTCAATTTAAGTGTTGTGAAATGTGTCTAGCTAATGTCTTCACTTTCATCTCACAGAAGCTAAGTAGGTTCCCAGTAGGACTTTAGGTATGGTGCACAAGTAAAAAAAAAAAAGTTTATAGTGTGTGCTATCTTCAAATACATTGTTTCCTAGAACAGTTATTCTTCTATATTCTTAAAAGAAATGTCCCACCAGGCCCAGTGGCTTTGGCCTGTATAATCTCAGCTACATGCAAACCACAGGCAGAAAGCTGGTCTGGTTTAGATCTGTCTGAGCTACAGAGATAACTCAAGTCTCCCTCGACAAATCAATGAGATAGGTCCGAAAATGTAAAGTAAGTAGGCTGTCTTTGTCTACCATGCATGAGATTCTAGGTGCAAGCTTTAGTACTGTAGGACAAAACAAGACAAGAAAACCCACCAAGGAAGCAACAGTAAGAAGACAGTTTCTATTGTCTATTCTCAAACTTAAAATTTACCACCAGGAATATTCTAGGCCTTATACAATATCTTATATTCATTTTTATGAACAATTATTGAGTACCTACTGAATACAGGTTCTATGCCAGGAAGCCCAGGGGGAATATATCACTGAGGAAGACACATGTGTTAATGCAGTTCTAGTAAGGAAACAAACAAACAAAAAAGCAAAGGTAAAATTGCTATGAGAGGATTAAATGATGTGGTGTAGTGGTGTGGAAAGAAACAGGACACTGAGCAAGAGAACTACCAGGAGAAGTAGTTCCGACAAGACAGGGGAGATCTCTGTGAGGGACAGTGAAACTTGGATTCACATGAGGAAAAGAGGCCAGAGGGTCTGCCTCCAAGAATAATGTTTCACGCATACCACAGCAGCTTTGAAGGTTCTGAGGCTGAGAACCTGGAAAGGAGTAGAGGCTTGATAAGAGAAAGGGATGTGTTCTGGAGAAAGAGATGGATGTGGGGTGTTGGCAGGGGCACCGTATGTAAGTGTGGCATACAGTTGGATTTCTTGTTTATTTTCCAAAGATCTAAGTGGCTGCTATCTGGGGAATAATCTGTCAAGGTTGGAATTGGAATTCAGCATTTAGTTAGAAGGCATGGTGAAGGTTTCTGGGGTACAGATTATGTAGCTGGAGGATTGGTCTGCCCATGAAGGGGAAAGGGGGCAGGGAGACTGGATTGTGTTCTTTAGTTTTCAAATTGTGCCATGGACTTAAATTACTATATACATGAAACTATACACTCATATAAACAAAGTATCTAAAAACATAAGTACAGATCTTGATGTCCTTGTAGATGATTAAATTTCTTATAATAAGAAGAAAGTAATGTAACGTCCTGCTACACATTCACAATCATATTCCACTCTGTTAATAATATTTATTTGGATGTATCACACGTTTTTATTTGTTGTTTTGTTGTTTGTCCTTTTTGAGACAGGGTCTTATGATGTAGCCCACACTGGTGTGGGGCTCTCGATGCTCCTGCCTTAGCCCCTCAAGTGTGAAGATTACAGAGTTGTGTTATACTAGCATTGTGTCTAGGTTTTTGTTTGTTTGTTTGATTTAAGAACCAGGAAATTGGGAGGGACACATTTATTTGGTTTTTAAATCAAAATGCCCAAATTCACTCTAGCATCCTTCTTTGTTTTCTTGATATAAATTAAAACCTATACTGGGATGGCCACACGGTCTTAAATTTAGCCTGGATAAACTGTTATGAACTTAGTGGTGGTGAGACTGGGTGGAAGAGGCCACATGAACGCACCTCTTTTTTATTCTGCTTGGCAAAATCAACCCTATTGAAATTTTTTGCCTTTTTGGTACTACCCACCAACCCAAAAAAAGCTCCCTGACTTAAAACATAACATGAATTTTTAATGACAAAATTAGAAAATAAAATGTCTTACATTTTGAATGCAAGAACCATTCTGCCTAAACCCTTGTATAGACTAAATGACTTTATGTTCATGATGGGTGAATGTCACAAAGACACAGAGGGCTACCTGCTTCCTCGTTGTGATTATATCCGTACTTGGATGAGGAGGGACAGCTTTGAAACTTGCCACTTCTCACTGATTTACACCAAGTGAGAGGCAAGACATGTGTTTTAACATGAGACTCACCCATGCTACCCAACAAAAGTACAGAATTGTTTTGAAATAGCCCTAGCCTTTGGAATGGGACATGAAGTCCAGAGTAGTTAAGTTTTTCAATCTGGAGTTGGCTGTCTCCTAGCCCCTCCCTCCTCTGTACAGTGCTAATTCAGACAAATGTTCTAATCCTCTCATCCTGAGTTTGGCAGTTTGCCAGATGTGGGGACATTAGCTCCTCATTAGCACCTTGTCATCAGCCCACAAATCCTCATCCAGAACAAAGGTAAAGTGGCCTGGCCCATTTGATGGCCTGGCCATTGAAGTAAAGTTCCTCATGATTTTATGAGTTAGAGGTAAAAGCAAAATTTGTATGATGCTTAGATTTCAGATTAATGGCATACTGGTCTGCAGATTATTTAATCATACAATATATAAAATACTTTTGTAATATGAGATTCTTAAACTCACCTCTTGTTTCCAAATCATTTACAGGTGTTTTTCTTTTGTAAAATACAGTTGCCCATGGTATCATTATTAACATTTATAAGACAACATGGGAAAGGTGTAAGTTAATTAAAAGAAGGGCCATTTTGGCATGTAATTCAGAAGTAGACTGGGCAACAGGAGTCTATGTTGATCTAAGACTCTTTATAGTATTGAATTGGTGAAGACAACCTGTTTTTATTAACATCTTCTCCCTCTTTTGTCCTGTAGATCCTATCTTAGTCTTTCTGTTGTTCCAAATGCACTTATCTGTGAGCATGTGCATCCAACAGAACTTTGCAGATTGTATTTCCAAGTCTGTCTATATGGTCCTTTCAAATATCTGAGCCATCAGTTATCAACATTGCCCAGAGTAATCCTTTAGACTAACAGCATACAGTTTACTCAGAAAGAATTGAGAACGCTGAACACAGAGGCTGGAGTTTGATTTTAGCCCTGGTTGGAGCAATATTTACTTTGGTTCTGAAGGCACACTCCTATTCTTGGCCACACCCAAGCACTAGCAGAACTCAGCAGGCTGTGGAGCTATGGAGTGCTTGGCACAAGCATGCTTTCTACACTGAAGCATGTCTCACCATTAGATGGCATACACTTTCCTCCATAATGCTTAGTGACTACTTTACCCTTTCCCTGTTGGCTACAGCTTTGAAGGTATTTATAAATGGAATAGAACACTTCTGGTAATTATAAATGTTAGAAATAATGTTTTCAGCTCTGCCTCCATCCACCCATGGTATGTGAATTGGATGTTAAAAGCAAGCACTATATATTCTTTCTCTTACTAGTTTGGGTTTCATTTAGCTAAGGTTCCTGTAACAGAGTAACAAGGGAATACCATATGCATCTATTTCAATTTTAAGTGAATCGTCAAAAGGGAATGAAGGTCTAAGCCACAATTAACAGTGTTGTAGTGAGTTTTATGAAGAGTAGAGAATGTACAGACAATGTTGCACTGCTCACCTGGGGAAGCACTCCTATCTCTGAAGAGTGCTTGTGACCCCATGTCTTCAGAGACAGGGGTGCTTCGTTCCTTTCGGGATAAAAAGGTACCCGGACATAAAGGTCTTATGACTTACTGCAAAGTTTGAGGAGTCCCTCTAGTGTTATCATATGTTACCATAGAAATAGGAATTCCCTGTTGGGATTCTTAGTTTCATTAATAAAATAATTTAAGCACAAACTCAGAAGAAAGCTCAAGGACAATTTTATTGGAGTTAAAATTAAATCCACAGCAGACAAACTGTAAATCTAAGCATCTGCCCAGAGAAAGAGAGAGAGCTATGTCATTTGAGTTAGTCACAGAGGGCCAGCCACATTGCAAGACATGAGACTGCATGGCAGAGAGGCTCAGGGCTTCACAAAAATCCCGATAATCAGAAAAAAGCAGGTCTGAATCCGAATTTAGGCTCTGGTCTGGCTCCAACAGGGAAAAAAAAGAGAGAAGAAAAAGAGCAAGTTACCTCTTTTAGAGTCAGGATTCAGGTGAGATGACCCACCAGAATCCCATGGCAGCTCTGTAGAGACTATGTAGAAAGAGGGTGCTAGGAAGGCAAGGTGCGTTCTGCTGTCGCTGTAGCGTGGCTTAAGGTGGATATGCCTTGTAGAGGACTGATTCCTTAGCCTGTTGATGGACCTGCTTAGTTAGAATGTAAGGTCTGCACCCAGGCCAGTGACAATGCTGTCCAGAAGAAAATAGGATTCTCTCTCAATGAGCCTTTACTGCTGTCCTAACACTGTTATAGGGACCTTCCTCAGAACCTTCCTGACTTCAGGGGAAAGGGCAGGAGAAGGTCAAAGAGGATTTCATACATGTACTGCCTCTCAAGTTCTCGTGCCTAAAATATTCACTATGGCAAGGTGTCACGTTTAGAGTAACATGTTCTGAATATCATCAGTGTCTGGGAGAGTAATGGTTAATTGCTACATCTTGCAATTTCCACTTCAGTTCAAATTCTTGCCTGTCAACAAGCTTAATTTCTTTTAGGGCTGATGTGCTTAAGTATTTTGAATCTGTGCCAGTTTGTGTCTCCAAATCCAATAATAGAAATTGGTTAGAGAACAGGAGGGAATGGTAAGATTGGTTAGTGTTCGTCGAGTCAGCCCCCTTTATGTGGTGAGATTGGTCAGTGTTCCAAGTCAGCCAGCTTTACTGTGAAAATTTTTATGTTATTTGTGTAGACTGTGTAGGATGACTTCTACCTTCTCTAATTCCAAAAGGTTTTAGGGAGAATTTGATCATCATTTACTATATGGAAAACATACTATTGGAAGATGCCACAGCTTACATTTTAAGAAGAACTGTTTCTGGGCTGGGATGTAGCTCACGGGTAGAGTCCTAGCCTGACTCTGGGAAAGCACTGTTGTACTTTAATAGTGTTCAGAAAGGGGGACTATAACAGCATGGAAACATTCTAAGTTTCTGTTGGGAGCCAAAGTTCACTCTAACCTTTTTGTGAAAATCTCCCTATACTCTTCGATAGGACATAGGAATCGTGGTTCCTATTGAAGTTTCAATAACTGCTTTGTTTGTGCTGAAAGCGGTCCTAGGTCCTACTGTGATGTGTCCCCTAGACCCCTTAGGTAATTAGCATTGGATGTTTTTACATTGACAAATCAAGCCCAAGCTTCTGGATGTTTGAGTCTCTAACTAAAGCTGCTGCCTGAATTTCATTTCTTTTTCACTCATAATGTAGGCTCCAAATTATACAATTTATATATTTAAAATATTAACTAAAGAGACAATAGCTCCGTGGTATACATGGGTTTTGCTGGAGGAGAGGTAATGTTCATGTGTTTACCAAGAACATCTAAGCAAAACCTGGTCTGGTGTTTTCCTGAAAACACAGTCCTGTTGGGATCTTACTTTACGGAATGTTATGGCTTGGTTACCTGGCTTCTGTTCAAATATATTTATTGACAAGGAAAGCAAAATATGTAGCATTCGTGACTTGAGCCTTCAAATTCATAAGTATGATTATCACAAACATACTTCATGATTCAAAAATGCATAAAAAGTGTTTGAATAATAGATGGAGATGACAGGTACCATAAACAAATACAAGATGGATATAGTCAAACTTGGCAAATTTTGAGCTGTGGTTTCAATCACAGTATTTTTTTGTTGTTGTTGATTTTTATATATGATTGTAGGCAATTTTAAATTACAGTGTCACCTTTAATTTATTGTCAGGTAGCAAAACACTTCTCTTGAACTCCAAGAATTTATCCACCTTAACTCTGTAATTGCAATATACAAGCTCATTACAACACAAGTGCTTGTATTTGATGCCAGCTGTTATGGAGTTAACAACAAAGTTAAAAGGGATGACATAAAACTCTCTCTTATGTGCAGTACAACCGTCATAATATCACAGCAGAAAATCAAGTGAGTCTGAGAGCTCACTTCAGTGATGTTTTATACCATTATCAAGTGTGAAAAATACGATTTTTTTTTCCCCTAGAAAAATGTTGCACTTGATATTTTGCTAAGAATTCAAATTTTGGTTATCCTTTACCATTCAAAAACCTTCTCATCTATATTTTCTTTTGCCTGAAAGTTGTGTTTTGGCAAACCCGTGAGTTCTGTTTTCTGTTCATTGAAATGGGGGTTGAGAACATAAAAGGAAGAAATGTGCGGTTAATTGGGTCAAGTGTCAGCATTTTCTCTTCTTGGTTTGCCTAGAAGTAGATTCCTTACTCCTGTTTCCACAGTGTCTGTAGTTCCCAGAGGAGGGTGGAGTCTGCACAATAAAGCAAATGAGTTTACTAGTAGCATTCTGGACTTAAAGCAGAAGCATTTTCCTGCAGTATGAAGACATCTGAGGGGTTTATGCTGCTAAGAGTGTTGTGCTTGGTGCTTGCTATCATTTTCACAATCTGAGAACAGATCACATTTCTTCATGCCAGCCTCATATCAACTGATGTTGATGTTTTTGCCGCATTTGCAATATCCTTGTTGAGAAACTTTTCTTGATGTGTAGTGTTTTTTGCTAAATATAGTATTCCTGATACACAGAACATAGAGTACTTGATATATTTCATAAAAGTGAACAGATGTTAAAAAATATGATAAACTATTTTTATTTGTCAGAATGCTTTAAAGCCTCACACTAGCCTGATTGGAGATATTTATACCAATGATGTTTACACATTTTTTTGAATTTGTGTATTTAACTTGAGAAGAACTCACTCTCCGTTGCTGTGTGACAGGTACGAAGAGAAATGCCAGGAAACAATCCGCTGGTGATTTAGTCCACTTATTTTCAGTACTTAACTTTTGGTATTTTTTTTTCTTCCTTAAGTTCACCCTGATATGACATTTCATTATTAGATTAAAAAAAATAGTCACTCACCAGATATTAAAGGATGCAATTGGTTTCAGTTCAGGCAGGTTTTAACTGCGTTTTAATTAGCTTAAAACATATGCTTCCATTTATTGTATTATGTGGAGTACATCCTATCCCATTTAGCTGAGTATTGAGGACTGTTGTACAATATTGTGTTCAGGGTAAAACAATGAAATACTAATTGGATCCAGTAAAATAACTGTAACGCTTCCGATTCCTATTAGGTAGGTTACGTAAATTAGGCTAATATAAAATGGTGCTTAATAGAACTGCAAATACCGTGATGATCCTTCAGACGGGAACACAGTGACAGGGGATTTTGGCGAGGGGGGTTGGGGGGGGGATCAAATACATTTGCATTACAATAAAACATTTCCTGCTGTGAGTGCTCTCGCACGAGAAAGCTCCACTCCTGCACCACGCCCTCTTATTTACATAGGAACGCCAACCCTTTCCCTTCCAGTTCCTTGGAGCACTTGTCTCTCAGTGACAAGGATAACCTGCAGTTTTAAATCGGTTGATGAATATAGTCCTTTTATTATTTTGTCTAAGAGCATCCTTATCCTGTCTAAGGTCTTTATGTTGCAATGAGGGAGCATTTCTCGTTATATACAGTATGTCTTTTTATGATGAGAATGTGTTGTCTGGGCATTAAAACCCGACTGCAGTCATTCAACTGGATTCTTATTTTCTCTTTGAGCTACAAAATGTCTTGGGTTTATTCTTTCTTTTCTTTTCAATTATTAATCACTGACCTGGATATTTGGGACATTTCTATATACTTTAATCATTCCGAAATGGGCTTGAATGTAAAGTGTTGATAGCTTTTTTTTTTTTTTTTTTTTTTTCCTTCAGTGTCTCGGTTGGAGTTTCCTATGGGCTTGAATAACAGCCACGTGTAATCTTTTAAATGAAGAAATTTGAGAAAATGACACCAGGGTGCAAACGGATGGAGTGAGCCTTTTTCAAAAATCTTTCCAGGGCAACACTAATTTCATCTCTTCATTAGTAGTCCCCATGGCGAGTTTGTGGAGGCATCCAGAGCCCTTTCGGGGCTGAGGGGGAGGAGATATTTGAAGCTGCCCCTCAAAGGAAAAGTTGCCCAATGAGGTGGGAAAGGGACTACATTTTCCCTTGCGAACACACTGATAAAAGAGCTTTGTGCTGAACTCACAAGCACCCTTGAACCTTGCAGTTTGCTCCCAGCACTCAGATCGCAGTGATTCTGTGAAATGGCAGAGAGAGAAGAGCATTCTGGGGCCTAGCATGCAAATGAGCAAGCCATGTAAAGGCACAGAAAATTTAAATCCTGTCTATTGTATTCTAAGCAGGTTGCTAGCCAGCCTTTGTGGAACTGGTATAAAAACGAATCTCATCTTCTCCCTGGCATGAAAACTAAAAACATACTTTATTTCTTCATCCACAGCAGCAATTTTTATGCAGTTTTATCTTCAAAAAAGGGGTGGGGGTTGGTTTTTCTAGAAGTTTAGTGTGTAACATTTTCATTCATGATACAATTATTTTATCTGCATCTGTGCCTCTGATTTAGACCTTAATCTCCCGAGATCTTTAGTTGTGGAATTTGTTGTTTCATTTATATTCACAGATAGGTTCTCCCCCTCTTTTAAAAAGTGTTGGAATTAATGCTATTTGCTCAAAGGCGTGGCAGCTTTAAAAAGGCGCTACATCTTAAGGGGCGTGCGTTCCTGGTGAAGCAAAAGCCAGAGAGAAGCTTCCAGATTTATATTTCTACTTTTCATCTTCAGCTGAGAAGAAAGGGATTATTCCTCCAGGTGTAAAAGATGATAATTGTGCCATAAAGGAATGGATCTAGCCAATGGGACTGTGACCAGGGGGAGTAAGAAGGGACACCAGGGGTGAGGGGGGAAGAGTGGCTGGGCCTTAACCCCAGGTCAGACTCACTGAAACAGAGCCTTTGACAATCCACTCAAAGCAAAAGAGTGAGCCAGGCAGCTGGGTGCTTTGCCCACCTGACCAGTCTGTGGTGCGGGAGACTGCAGAAATCTCACTCATGTAAATTTCTTTCCCTTTGTCACTGTTTCTATTTCTAAGTGAAATAATTCTGTTAAAATGGAAGGATAAAGAACTAAAGAAGCTTTCTGCTCTCAAGTAATTTGAGTTTTTTTTTTCTTGTTAAACCAATGATTGGGGCTGGGGAAACGAGAGCCCTCAGCATTTTAGAGCTTTTGCTGCTACTGCAGAGGACATGGGGTCCCTTTCCAGCACCATCTCACAACTGCTTGGAACTCCAGGCCCGCCAACTGCTTCCGCCCTCCATGGGCACCTGCACAGACCTGGCATACACTCACATACACATACATTTTTAAAAAATTAAAAACATTCTTTTAAAAGTAAAAATAAAGCCTGATAGTGGAGGGTGCACACCTTGAATCCCAGCACTCAGGAGGCAGAGGCATGTGTACCTCTGAGTTCAAGGCCAGCCTGGTCTACAGAGCAAGTTCAAGATAGCCAAGGGTACACAGGGAAACCGTGTCTACAAAACAACAACCACCACCACAACACAACAGCAACAACACAAAAGGAAAAATAAAATAGTTATTCATTTAATAATTACTGGAAATTATGCAATTAGTTGGTAAAGGCCTTGTGTAATCTTTGCCTGCTTCCTCCCATTGCTAACATCTGACATGATCCTGGGACGATGGCTGCTATAATCTATCTACCCTTGTCATACATACACTCATTGGCATATTTGTGTGTGTATTTCTGTATGTCGAGTGTATGTATTTATAGTTTCAAGCAATTTTATCACTCAACTTTTTAAAAGCATAGTGATAGCTTTATTAAGTGATGGTGTTTTACTGAATCTCTCATGAGTTGAACTTTGAATGATAGATGAAAGTAAATTACTATTATTTTCCTGTAGTTTCTTTCTTTTTAAAATCAAAACAGACTCTTCATAGATGTAAGAAACATACAGTGTTTAGATACAAAAGCAAAAGACTACATTTAGTAGATTTAATTATAGCCAAGATAAAAGCCCACATAGTTAATTAATATAATTAGATTTTTATCACAATTCAGACATTAATATTTAATTATACTTTGAATTATAATTTTTAACCTTTCTCTTATATATGTGAACTCACATAGACATAAGCCTGCGTTAACCCTGCTTTTATCTCATTGATCACTAATCGTTTAGGTGTGCACACACATATAAATAACTACACATTCCAATTACATAGATTTATAGACTACAAATGCTTTAGATCAGGGGTCAGCAAACTCTGTACAGAAACCGAGAGTAAATATTTTAAGCTATTCTGGTTACCCCGGGTGTAATGTAGTTTTTCAACTATGCACTTATAGCAAGAGGGCAGCCATAAACTATGCGTAAATGGATGAGCCTTAGTGTGTTCCAATAAAACTTTATTTGTGGACACATTTGAATTTCATAACATTTTCATTTGTAATGAAACACTATTTTTCTTTCCATTATTTAAAAAGGTAAATCCATTTTCAATTTGCAAGTTTTACCTGAAGGCTACACTCGGCCAGCAAGCTGTAGCTTCGGTATTCCTGTACACTTAGTACTTTGGAAGGTGAGGTCATGATTTTACGGATTGATGAAGATACAAATTTTCTGCATCCTACGGTAACCTCGTATCTGTCACTTCAATAAGCATAGACTAGCTATACGGGGACATTATGTGTTACTTTGAGGGAAGAATCCTGGTGCTGTGGTACAGTCATAGTAGACTGTCTTATTTTCTTGTACTTTAACGTAGCACTAAAGGGAGCAACTCAAGTTCCTGATTCTCCTCTCCTCTTGTCATGGATATGTTAGCAGCACATGATGCATGCTAATTATGAAGTTGGCTGTAACAAGAGTTCCTCTTGTGAATCCATTTAAGAACTGATTGTTTACTATCTTTTTCTGTAAGTATAAAATTTTAATTATGCCACTGACAGGAACTGTGCGTGATACAGTGGTCTACATTTATCACTGGGAGAGGGCCAGTTGCAGAGCTGTTTGACTTTGGAGAAATCCTGATGCGTTTGCAATGTTGAGCAGCAGGTGCCACATTATTATGTACAGAAAAGCAATTAGGAAGCATATTGGATGAATGGGGAGTGCATTAATATTAGCGAGTACATTTGTCAGTGGTTTTGATGCGAGTCTTTTTCTTTCCTTTATGCAACATTAAGATTGTGGCTCTCATAAATTCTCCCCTTAAATTGCCATCTGTTCCCTTGTCAGGCAGTAGTGAGGTAGAGAAAAGTTTTCTTGACAAAATGAAAGGAATTTCTTTTATTTAAAAGAGAAGAAAAATGGCCTATAGAAAGTTCCAGAATTGTAGGTTGTGTGGTTCGGCTTTGCCTGTGTTAAGTAATTACCTTTGAATGTAGCATTAACTGGAGAAGCCTTTGATTTTTACACGTTGCTATTTTTTTCCCAGTCATTTCATGTATTTTTAAATTCAATAGGAGAGAGTTATAATTAGATTAGTGCAATGACAACCAGCAATTGGCTACTCGGATTAAGAAGTTTGAGGAAGGAGGTGCTGTTTTTCTACTGTGGTGCACCTTTCCCATTTCCTGGTCCAGCCATGATCCCACCCTGCAAGGACAGGAGATTAATCACTGGCATAGCAGCCTTCTTCTTCTTCTTCTTTTTTTTAAACTCTTGGCTAGTTCTGAAACAAGCAATGCTCAACATAATCACCGCCTCTTCACTTTTAGCTCAATTAGCAATCTCTACATTCCTTTGAAATTCTCCACATAAATACATTTTATAGCAACCTCGTATTATCTTTGTGACAAACTCCAACATATTGATATTAAAATTTCCAAAATTGTCATTAACTAAAAAGGATCAGGAATATGCGACTCTGACCAACTGCTTTGCCTGACTAACTAAAAGGTAATATGATTCCTTTAACTCCAAATACTTAATTGAACAGTTTTTTCCCTTAAATATACTCATTCACTTTTAAAATTTTGATCATCATTAAATTTAGTTTTTTTTTCTTTTTTAATGGACTCTCTCTCAGGCTCTTATTTCAGACATTTTCAAAACTGCATAGAAAGAACAAAGAAGTAACATTAACAGTGTGTATGATAGTACATTCCTGTAACTCTAGGACTGGGGGTTTGGGCCACCGAGACAGAAGGATGTTGAGTTCCAGGCTAGCCTCAGCTACAAAGAGAAAACTGTCTGGGATAGGAAGATGGATCAGGTGGTAAGGTCCTTGATGTGAAAGCTCCAGCACCTAAGTTTAGATCTCACCGCAACACATTTGAATCAGTAACACCAGTGCTGGGTGGGGAGAGGGGGCAGACAGGGAGGCACATTCCGGGGCTCACCTGCAGATGTGATAAGAGTTTCTCCAGAGAGATGTTGCCTCAAAATAATAAGGGGAAATGATTGAATTACATACCTTGATGGGATCTCTGGCCTTGCACACATCCCCACACAAGTAAGTGTGGACTCTTACACATGTGCACACACACAGAGCCAGTGTAGCCTCATATACACGCACACACACACACACACACACACACACACACACACACACAAAAGTGTAGACTCTTACATGTGTGTGCATGTGTGTGCACATAAACAGTACACATATACATACACACACATATATGTATATATATATACATACATACATACACATACATACATATATATGTATGTATATATTCCATAGACACCCACAGAGAATAAAAAAAGAATGGTCAAAATGAAAAACCAAAATTGAAAACTAAAAATTGTGTTAAACTTACACCTGATAGTAAAAATAAGCATATATTTTTTTAAAATGGGCAATATTTTCTGTCACCTTACGTGTTTTTGGATGTTAATAGTAAATGTTCCTCTGATTATGGTCACAAAACAGGTGGAATCAACTTGAATATTAAAGGTTAATGGTTGAGTTGCCCATAAAAATTCACAAACTCTGGAGAGAAAAGCATATGTGCTTATATAATACAAGCTTTATGTGACATAGGAGACTTCATGAGAAAAAAAGGCTCAAAGAAATAGCTGAGTCTCTGTTTTGCACTGTTTGGTGATTGGTGTACAGTCTGTGTGGTTCTATTGGTACTAAGCTGAGGAAGACTAGGTAAGGCCTGATTGTGTGTGTGTTGAGGGATGCTGCAGTGCCTTTACTCTGGGGACAGGGTACTACCTTTCATGTCCATGTGGGTCTTTCGAGCTGTTTAAGGAAACATAAAGTCCTTCTCTGCTCTGGGAGCTTCCACAGGGAAAAATGGAGTGAGAAGGGATCCAGAAGACTTCCCTGTTACTTGGTTTGCGGTATGTGGAGTTGGTGTGGCATTTTGATACAGTGTTTTTGAATGCCTTAAGAAGTGTAGTTTTCAATCCAGGTAGTGTTTACAGATACAACCTGACCTTGGTGCAGATTCCAGGGCAAGGATGTCCTGCATTGCAATTTATAGACCCGAGAGGGAGGATCTGAGGCTGACAGGCATCCTCTAGATTTCCTTTCTTCTTAATCACTAGATGACTAGTAAGGAAGACTTGAATAGGAAATGCAAGCAATTAACTCTTAATTCATCTTTTAAAATAAGATCAAGGGTTTTGAGCGGTGACTAAGACATTAACAGCAATGGGTGTTTTTCTAGACTGTGTGGGTTCAACTCCCAGCACCCACATGGCCACTCACAACTGTAAATTCTATTCCAAGGGACCTGACACTCTTTGCTCACTTCTGAAGGCACCAAGAACACACACGGTGCACAGACATACATGCAAGCTAAATACTCATACACGTGAAGTGAAAAGCAAAAACAAAAATCCTACAAGATCAGGCATTGTGTCTGCTGGTTACCGTGATTCATTGTAGCTAGATGACATAACCAAATTGAATCTAGCATTGTTAGTGTCTTCTGATTCAATCATTGTGGACTTGTCGACTCTCTTGGAACCAAGATATTTAAGTATCGTATAATAGAACAATATTAGAGATACCTTGATAAATTCTTAATTGATGAATCCACTTATTTCTTCTGTGTATTTGGATTTAACTGGATTACTAAGATCTATATTCTGTAAGAAGTTGAGCATTCTCACATTTTCCTTGTCATGCATAGATAACAATTTCTTATATAACTCATTTGTAGATGACTATGTAATATGCTAGATATTGGTCTTCAGTTTTAGTGTCATGTTCTGGGTATAGTACCCATTGCATCTCATTTTCTCAGTTAAGATGCTTGCCTGAAAAAGGAGAATCAAGATCATCTGGTTGTGATGACATACAGCCGGTCTCATTCTCAGGGTAGACAGCTAACAAGGGCCCAACAAACACCTTTAGAGGTCAAGTGAAAGTGCAGGACACAGTAAAACAACAGCAAAAGGATTATGATTCCTTACCACCAGTCGCTGTGAATGCCATTGCGAACCACCAATGCTTATTTTATCCAACCTTCCGTTACCAATAAGATGAGGCAGCTAGGGTCCAAGCAAGGTTTGAAGATACTGACCCCCTTGTTGAACTTTCAGACATTCCGTAGGAGGAGGCAGGGAAGCAAATGAACCTATTAATTCTGGATATGGCGCCCTTCTCCCTCCCAGCCCTCTCTGGGCTTTCTCTGTTAGTGGCTGTCTCTAGTTAACCTACATGTGGTGCTGAGTTTCGTTCTGCGTTTGATCAAACCTCCAATTTATTTGGTCAGCATAAATGAATTCTAACCTGTCTCTCTGGCTTTCGGTCCGGAATGCCTTTGAAGTTTTTTTGTTTTGTTTTGTTTTATTTAAACCACACTAAATAGAAGGAGGTCATGGGAGTAAGAGACCACACTGGACTGGGAGTTTCCTTTATGTGTGTTTGATGGGTAAGTTTAGGTCAGTCATTCATTCAAACAAGACCATATCTTCAAAATGAGGATAGCTGGCCTTTGATATTTGCTAACTCCCTATCTGGTTTGGGGTTTTATCTCTGTCCCATATCTTTCAGAAAGTCTCTGAGCTTCATGCTCTCTGGAGCTCAGTCTTCAGTTCCTGTAGCTTCCATGTGTCCACATGACTCAGGGTCTTCGGGTTCCAGTATCAGCGTGAAAGTGTACCAGCTGTGTGAATCAGACTAGGCAGATTAGCCTGCTGAGTGTCTGCCCTGCTTACACAATGCAATGGCAGTCAGCACTCTGCCGTCTTCACAGGGAGCAAGAGAGGCCAGAACTGAATGCTTTCTATCAACAGAAATCAATGTATGTCACGAACCCAAGGTAGTAGTCGGTGTCCAGTTGTTTGTGGTCAGCACCAGTAGTCCACTGTTCTGCCTATTCACTGGTCAGGTCTTGAAAGCTGAGGGCAAGTCTGAAAGGCACAGAATCACAGTCCTCTAGGGTGTTAGACATGTAGGAATTCAGGAATTCCCCACAGACCCCTCAATCCTTACACTAAACAAAGCTCATGGGAAGCTATGTATATATTGAAGCTGTTGGAAGGGCTATGGTAACATGACTCTATCACTTAAAGTCTGGGAAGAAAAATAAGTGTTTTAAAGTGTGAATGCCAGGCAACCTGGCTTCCACCAGTGGCAAGAGAAAATGCCCCCTGAGCTTTGTAATTGGATGTCTGTCACTGCCTTCCAGCCATCCAGGCAGGCAAATCCAAACCTATTTTCTGTCTCTCACTCAAAAGAGAGATGGAGCCAAGCTTATAACCCTTCTTGGCTTATCTTTTGGATCTTTTCTTGGGTTCCTTAATTATTAATTTATTATTATGAAGCCATCACTTTGAATCTGGGCATGAGTACAAAATAGGAAAACAACAACAAAAAATAGCCGAAAAGTGAAATGACAACATTAGCTATATGAGGTCCCTGTCAGTATAACAAACTGCCCGTGATAATTAGCTTATAAGGAAAGGAGGGTTATGTTGATGCACAGTTGTGGAGGGCCAGTCCTCGTTAGGTAAGACCTATTGATTTGGACCTGTGGCGAGGGAGCCCATCATGCAAATGTGTAACGGCAAAACTGCAACCTTATCCTGGAAGCTGCAAAGGTTAGTGCCCTGGTGTCCTCTCAGAAGCATTCCTTTGTGAACTCTACTTCCTTGCTAGCTTCCCCTCTGTGTGTCCTTGTCCCTGTCTATTCTGTGTCCTGTGGATTTCAGCATCATTACCCACTTACAGCCACACCTATTTGCAGGAGTTTAATCAGATGCATGTAGTAGCCAATTCCAACATCAACTGAATCTTCTCTTTCCCCTAGTCCATAGGGACCTGCTTTGTGGAGTCTAACCTTGGTGGAAATTGGCACACCCTTTATCATAGCTCAACCACAATCTACCCATCTATTAAACATGGATTTTGGATTGTTACGTTTTTATACTTATTTCTTTTGAATTGTTTTTGTTTGTTTGTTTGTTTGTTTGAGTCCAGTGTATGGACATATTACTTCAAAAAGTTCCTTTTTAGTTCAGGGACAGGTATAGTTTTGTCCTGGCATCCTGGTATAGGAGAGCTCTTAGCTGTACCTCCTTAAAGCTTTTTCCAGGGGACACATTTAAAATGAGTAAAAGAAATGATACCTTTGGCACAGAGATTTTAGAGCAACTGCCAGATGATTCCTAAGCAATTATTAACTTAATTCATTTCCATGCATCTTTATTGAGGCCTCCAGTATTCATTGAAGCTTGATCTTATCACCATTCATGCAATACTGTGCTGATTGCTGCAAAAGGGAGAAAACATTCAGAATATGATCCGTCCACTAAAGGGATTTTACAGTTTGCTGAGAAGAGGATCGTATAGACACTGGTGGAAGATAATGTCCATAGATGGTCAGGGGCAGAAAATAGCTTAGGATAGTGGACTTAAGGGAAGGAGCTTCAGGCACGGGAAAGGATATGACCAGCACCTTAAAATACGAGCTGAATTTGGGCTGGGGAGATAGCTCAGTAAGAAACTCTTTATGCAAGAAGGAGGGCTTGAATTCCAGCCTCAAAATCCATGAAAAACAAAACAATAACAACAAAAACAAAATTAAGGGTGGTGGTATGTGTTGTAATTCCAACTGGAAAGGCAGAAACAGGTGAGCCAGAAACAAGTGAGCCCCCGGGTACTGTTGACCAGCAAGCCTAACCAAATCGGTGAAAAAAAAATCCAGGCTAGTGAAGAGACTCTGTCTCTAAACAAAAACATGTGTGACGCTTGAGAAATGAAGCTTGAGGTTGTTTTATCAATGCACATGTATGTGTGCTTGCATGCCTGCACACACACACACACACACACACACACACACAACTAAAGTGTGCACCACCATGCCTTGCTCTCTTGAAACTTAAACAACATATTTTCCCTCTTGTGAAGCAGACTTAGCTTCACATACCTCACAGTTAGGATCCCTTATCTGTTGCCCATTTTCTTAGGATTCAAAGAGCTATTTCTTAGGATCTTTCTCAAGACTGTAAACACACTGGCCACATATATGTTCTTCTCGATCACTTTCTCAGCCCCCTTCTCTGTAATCTAAGATACTGTTACTGGGTTTTGTGTTGAGCATCTTCCCTAAGTAACTAAGAAAAGGAAAATTGGATAGGGCTGGTAGCATTTTCTTGTTTTACAAATATTTTACTGATACTTAGCATCCCTTTAGAGGAATGTAGACATTGTGTCTAACTTCCTGTATTTTTACAAATCACACAAGGCTACTTTGGATAAATGAACATTATAAATATCTTACAGACTACTCCATATTGTATTCTAAATGGCTGATAATTTGTTATAATGTTTACTTTTTTCTTATTTCTTGAACTTCATGTGTAGAATCTCTCTCTATATGTAGATGTAGATGTAGATGTAGATGTAGATGTAGATGTAGATGTAGATGTAGATG
>JANHMN010000007.1:72825761-72834857 GCA_030674055.1 Rhabdomys pumilio | reverse complement strand
AGATGTAGATGTAGATGTAGATGTAGATGTAGATGTAGATGTAGATGATGTAGATGTAGATGTATATGATGTATATGATGCATATGTATATGTATATGTATATATACTTTTGCAATATAAAACTTGAGTTTAAAAGTGTCATTTTTTCATTTTTGTATGCTTATCTGATTACCTTGCAAAGTAGAAATTCATTCCCTTTATTTTTCATGATTGTTACTCATACTTTTGCTTCTCTATGTGAATATGTAATGTCTATAGTCTCTACTAATGTACAGAAAACTATCATTCTCAGCTCACCAAAAATAATTTTGGTGCCGGGCGGTGGTGGCGCACGCCTTTAATCCCAGCACTTGGGAGGCAGAGGCAGGCGGATTTCTGAGTTCGAGGCCAGCCTGGTCTACCAAGTGAGTTCCAGGACAGCCAGAGCTACACAGAGAAACCCTGTCTTGAAAAACCAAAAAAAAAAAAAAATTTGGTGTTGTTCAACTTCAATTTTTAATATTTTCTTTGACAAAATTTGATTTTTAAGATTTCATTGTCTAGAACATTTTTTATGTTTTTAGCTATTTTCATCATTTTTTTAAAACTCCATACAGTCCATAAGCCTTGGAGTCATTATTACCTAGGGATGCATATTTGGCATGTTTTCCTAGACTTATCAAAGTGTGTGTATGTGTGCGTGCACACACATACACATGCTTTGACCTTGCTATACAGTTGAGTGAGAATGACTTTGAACTTCTAATCTACCTATCCCTCACTCCTCCAGGGCCAGGATTATAGGTTTATTCTACTATGTCAGATTTATGCAATACTGGAGACTGAACCCGTAGTGTTATGCATGTTAGCCAAGAACTTTGCCAACTGATATACATTCCAGATCGTACACTGTCCTTGATTTAAGATTTATGCATTGATAGCAAACTTGGTACTTGGTCATTTGTTTAATATGTATGTATATGTATATATAATATATGTATATATGTATATATATGTGTGTGTATGTACACATATATTTATATATACATGCATGTCATATATGTATATACATGTGTGTATACGTATCATATGATGTATATGACAATCATATATATATGACACACATATATTTGCATATATATACACATACATATACATATCTACCTACATACATATATATGACAATTCTCTTGAATCTGTGATTAGATCAACCCTTGAAGATACAGAGACACTCAG
Source organism: Rhabdomys pumilio (assembly GCA_030674055.1). Classification (NCBI taxonomy): domain Eukaryota; kingdom Metazoa; phylum Chordata; class Mammalia; order Rodentia; family Muridae; genus Rhabdomys; species Rhabdomys pumilio. The sequence continues at coordinate 72,833,642 of JANHMN010000007.1, read as the reverse complement.
ACATTTCCTCTCAGTATCAGTAATGGAGTCTGCTAACATAAACTGAAAAATAGAGGGAAGGGGAAAAGATGTGGCTGTGGCTCAGGCCTAAACACCCTTTATGAGGAGAAGGAGTTGGCCTCTTGGCAATGTTGGTGATGTGAGTGTGACTCAGTGAACTTCAGGGGAGAAGAAAGGGCTTGCAGGACAGCTGGCAGCCTGGGACAGAACCCCCACTCTTCCCCTGTGATGAGTGGCTAATGTGATTTCAGAGGGAAGATTGAAGACTACTCTGTGTCTCTTTGGTCGATCTAATCTCTGGCTAGAGAGGGAACATAGAGAAAGCCCTTCTGTGTATGTTCTCCTCCCTAGTTGCTCAGAAATTGCTGAACAATATGGCATATCTTAGGTAATTATTTTCTGAGCCCAGCAGAGACGTGTGAATCAGAATCACGTATCTCGTGTAACCACCGGATGTATAACGATCGATCATTCCTCAGGTGCATTATTCTGTCAGGAGTTCCTTCTAGCAATGCATGTTTCCTTCATTCTTCTCAGACCCTGGCCAAGTTGGCTCCTTTGAGTGTGAGTCTGAGTTGTCGCATATGGTTTTTCTCTTTCCAAGAAGGTAATTATCAGTCCATGGACTTCAGAGAGACATCAAGGGATATCCCTTTCTCTCTTATTAGCGTTGAGATTTTTCTTCAGAGTTCTTTCTTAATCAATACATTCCAAGTAAATTTCTTTCTAAAATATAGTTAAGTGGCAGTGGTAGGCCCTTGGGCCATTAGATCATGTAGCCCACATTTTTTTGAGGTGAGCTACCAGATAGCTTGCTTTGGCTGAATTTGTGTGCAAAGCTATCTTTGTCTTTGTTTCTTTTTGGCTGTCTCTGTTGTCTTCTCACAGTTTGTTCCTCATCTAAACTATATATATAGACACACACAGTTACATACACACAAACACACACATAAATGCCACACATGCATGCCACAAGCACACAGACATAAGCACCATACACAAGTAGATGTGCATACAAGTACATATAACATACACATACGCACATGCACATGCACACACTCATTGAAATTTTCACTATCTTGTTTTCTGACTTCCTGTATTTTACAATAAGTACATCTATCTATCTTTGCTATATTTCTTTCTATAAATCATCTATATCTATATTTATATAGATAGATATATTTATATATATTTATATATAGATAATGGGGTTAGGAAGCCTTCTCCTGTCACATAACATTTTTAGTAGCTTTTTGAAAAGGCTCATAAGCACCCCTGAAAATGATGGGGGACAGAGAAAGCTTTGTACTCTGCCTCCTCCTGCCTTTGCATGCTTAGGCCTCCATCACAGAGGGCAGCTCTTGTCAGTTGTCACCACTATGACCTGGGCAAGGCTACCTTTTGTAGGTTTAGAGACACCTGGAGAGTCCATCTTCATCTTGATTGACTGTTCAATTGACACACATGTCAAGGTGAAAACAGCTGGAACTTTCCCTTCCACGACCCCTTGGGAAGGAAGCAAAGATGGCATTTAGTAGTTAAGACACTTGAAACTGTATATAGGAAGACCTGGCTATGTTTTAAACATTTTTCTTTTCTCTCTCAATTGGATGTGCCCACCCTGTTGTTACACAGTTGTTCACTTCTAGGAGAAACACCTAGTAAATACCCCAGTGTGGTTCCTCAGTGTCAACGTTTGGGATCCGTGTCATTTAAGCCAGGAAAAAAAAAAGGGTATTTCTAGATTTGTTCCAAATGGTTTCATCCAACATGTTACAATAATTCATATTTTAACTTCTGTAGTGTCTATAGCTTCATTTATCAGTTTTGGGGAGTATCATCAGTACTGGATATTCACAAAGAGACGTCAGTTCCATGTGCTTTTTTTTTTTTTTTTCTAAATTTCACTTTCGGCTTAAGGTAATGTTTATTCTTTCCTTAGAAATTGCTCTAACTTCTTTATTAGATGTTTTAAAAAACTGGTTAAATATAATCAAATAAATAAGAAATGAGCCATAAGTTGAATTTTTGGTTTCATGCTAAGGTATTTAGAGATAAGGCTAGTTCTTACTTAGAAAAACAGTTATTTCAAGGGACAATTCTGACTTGTAGTAAACTGAAGGTAAAGAGATGTCACACATGTCCATTATTTCCCACTAGGTAGGACATGGGATAAAATGGATAACTATACTGACAGTAAAAAAGAAATTATACTCCCTGGCATAATGGTGCACTTTTTTAATTCCAGCACTCTGGAGGCAGAGGCAGGCAGATCTCTGGAAGTTCGAGGCAGCCTGGTCCACAAAGAGAGGTCCAGGACAGCCAGGGCTATTACACAGAGAAACCCTCTCTCACAACCCAAACAAGTAGTACCTAATTTTAAAGATCATTGACTTTAATTGGCAGCACACTTCTCTATTTGACAGTTCTTGGCCTAATCCTGTAGTCAGTGACCCTTTGGCCTTGCTACAACTATTTATGTTGTGTCCCCAGTGATCGAGGCACAGGGGATGCTACAGAGAAGGGAGGAATTATCTGCATCCTGACAGTGTAGGGTATGTACATAGGTAAATCTTGATATTTGCTTGCCTCAAAGGTACATTTTAAGACAAAAAGTAATAAACACTGGAAGGAAGAGATCTGTTTTAATTTGGTTATTTTGTGCTTGATTTGTTGGCCCTTGGGATGATGATGGAACTTCCCCACCTTCTACTATTAACTTCTATAGAATCAGGAAAGGAAATGGGTTTAGAATGAGTTGAAGGACATTAAGATTGCCCTCAAGGGCTTAGGAAGCCTGAGTCAGGAGACACCAACTCCTGTCTACCTGAGATCAAGTAGAGGGAATGAATAGGTCAACTTCAGGTTAGAGCTGATTCTTAAGTTTACCATAAAAGGTTGAGTTTGAATGAGAAGTGATTGGCTGGGCTGAGGGAGAAACAAGCATACTACTGTTGGCAAAGGTGCCATGTTAGCAGAGTCCAGAGAGACAATGTGTGTGTAGACAGAACATCAAGCTGTTCGATGGCACTCAAGGATCAAAAGGAAGGGAGAGGTGAAGGAGGAGGCCAGACTATTAGATGGCTGGTAGCTGCCATGGGAAGAGTTTGGAGCCTTTTCTGTGTCTGTGAGGTGCCAGGAAAGGGGACAGGATCCAGTTCCTCCTTAACAGGGTCACAATTTCAATTCCTTTATGCTTTGAGGCGCTGTTGGGTATTTGTCAACCCAATGGAGTTAAAGGTGTTTTTCCCTGATGAGTGGACAAGTTGAATTCTTTAGAGAGATGCTGCCTGACCCATATGGCCCAATGACAGTTTGACAGTTGACAGCTTTTAGTCAGACTAGAGTCAGTTAAGCTGCTTACCCATCCTGAGGCAAGCACGCGGCCAGAGCCCGGACTTCACATCATTCTGACTGTCTTAATTGGGCACTAATTAAATGTTTTGGCTGGAAACCTCTCCTTGCCATGGCTGAATGGACTCATTTGAGGCCAGTATTTCAGGGAAACATCTTGTTAGGCTGATCTGATTCCCTGTTTAAAGAGGAAATGCACAAATTCAGTTTGTTTCTTCCTATTTTGGCTAGGGATTTATCTAGTTTTCTACTTAAGAAAATTTGTAATTTTTTTAAAAAAAGACTGATATATGTATATATATATATACACATATATATACATTATGCATATATTCATATTATATATATGTATATATAATATTTCATATATTTATATCAGTTGGTCCTTATATACACCCAGACCCACATGCATGCATACATACACACACAGTCAAAACTCACATAATTCTGGGTAGGGGGCTTTTGTGAAGCTCAAAACTGTACTTTAGAAGGTAGATGTAACATCTAAATGTTGTTTAACAGTATTAATGCCTAATTGTTATCCTTGTTGCTCAATTTTTGTACTTGTGACAAAACATAAAGAAAACATACCAGAAATTTACTGTAAGATATCAGAGCAATGCTAGAGCTAAGGATGACGTATTTCTAATCCTAGGGGCTTTATACATGGATGTGTGGCCTGCGCTATGGTCTGTCTTGTCTTTACTCAGCCGTCGCATCTGAGAATTGTTTCTCAATACATAGAATATTGTAAACAACAAATTGTTCATGACTCAGGAAGGTTCTTTAGTCTGTGTCTAACAGATCCCAACAAGAGCAGCAAGGGGAACAGTAGGTAAAGCAGATGCATGAAGGAGAAGACTCCAAATCACTGTGCCCCGGCAGACCCTGGGTCAGGGGCTGATCAGTCACTAAAGGCATAGGGAGGACTGCAAGAGACATGAAATAACAATTATTTTTGCAGAAATCCCTTGCTTTCTAAAATTACACTGCTCCTATGAATTTTGCTTTTTTGGTAAAATAAACCTACTGATGTATTTTTTCATAAAATAATGATAGTATTATTATATTAAATAATAAATAACCTGAAAATTGAGACTTGAGGAAGTTAAAATTAATACCTTATTATAGTTTTCTATGAGGAAATTGGATGAAATAATAGGGTTTGAAGGTGATTTCTACTCTTGAAAAGGAAAAATAAAAAGTGCCACAGTTCATATGTCTTCAACTTTCAATTATCTTAATGTGCATTAATATATATTATATTTGATAAATACAGGTTTATAAGACAGAAGTCTCATCAATGAGCTATCCTTGCATGCATTTACATTTAGTTACTAAAAAGTAACTTGTTTGTGATTAACAATGATAAATCACCCCAGTTTCTGAGAAAAAAAAGCTGCTGTCTCTGAACTAAATAAAGTAAATATTCAGGGCCTCATGTGTGTGCACACGTGTGTGTAAGAATATATGAACATATGCACGCCTGTGTGTATGTTTGCATGAACGTGTGTGTGGATATGAGATATGTGTTTTTGTATGTGTGTGTGTTTTATATGTGTGCCTATATGTGGATATGTGTTAAGTGTGTGTGTGTGTGTATGTGTGTGTGTATACGTACATGCAGGAGTGTGTAATATGCAATATATGCTTATGTTTGCTTGCATGAGCGTGTGTGTGGATATGGGATACGTGCTTTTGTGTGTGTGTGTTTTTGTGTGTGCTTAGGACTTAAGGGCATGTTAAAGCGTATGGCAAGCTTTCTAATATTTACTTATTAGCTAATGAGGCCCCTTTCCTTCATGTTTTCCTTTAACCTTCTCCTTGCGTTCCCAGGTCTCCATGCCATTTTGTTGTTGTTGTTCTGAGTGATGATTCTGTGTGTTCTTTTCCTACTTAAAATTTAAAGAGTTACATTTGGGAGAGGAACAATGGAGGGCACGGGAACCCTGGAGTGTGTCTGATGTGCTGGTTCTCCTCTGTGCCACCATTTTTCCTCCTGCTGTGGGAGCGCTAAATGATAATGCTCGCTGCCTTCCTGAACGAGGCCTACACGGTCTCCAGCTGTGAGCATGTGATCAGTTTTTATGTTTGATTTTTGCACACAAGTATGCTAGTACTGCAGCCTGCCCACAAACTACCTCACCGACGCTCACAGGGACGATGAGAACTGAGAGCATCGAACAGTAAACAAACCCCAAGTAATTGAATTTTTCTTTTAAAATCCTACTTTTTTCTTTTTCTTCTTTAAGAAAGGCATGTGCTTGTTTGAATCCAGAATTTGAAAATAATTCAACTTAGATTTAATGATTAGGTTTAACAGATAACCAATCCTTAATAAATTTACCTTCTAAGTGATTTAACATGGGATGAATTGTCCAAACAGAGAGGAGATTGTGTTTCTCCCTTCACTCAGACACATGATTAACACTGGCTGCCATTATGCAATGAGTTGATTCATATATGAAAAATACCCACAAATCTTCTCTCTATTGATATTGATGTCATCTAAAAATGGAGTCTTACAAACTCAGATTTTTAAATTCTGATTTTTCTGGATGTAGCATACTGCATATATATATATATATATATATATATATATATATATATATATACACATATATATATGTACACACACATTCTACATATATATGTATACACACATATGTAGTATATATATGTATATCATGTGTCATATATATATATGATCTTAGGTTTATTGACATATTTTAGCAATTTATAATGTTAAATGTCAGAGCATTATATTTTTCATTTTTTTCCTATAATTGACAGTATGTATTTTTACTGTGAATACGTTGAAATCAGGAAATTGTTACCTGTTCTTTAAAGCAGTTAGTCTGAATTTTTAAAAAGGTAATATTAAAACAAAAACAGATTTTAGTCCATTAACATTATAGTGTCTGTTAAGTAGCAAACCATGTATTTCTGTCTGGCTCACTGATAAGTCCAAAAGAAGAAGAGGGATGAGAAAGGGATACGCTAGCAAATGAAGAGGAAGTGTATATATTTTTTGTTTCAAGTGGTAAAATGGCTTAATGTTTGTAGTGGCTTCGAAATTGGATGAGAGCCACATAGTTTATGAATGCATGAGAAATACCTGCACTCATATTAAAACAAACAAACCTGCTTTCATGCTGAGATCTATTTTGTAAATCCCCATTTGACCTGTGAGCTCCAGTCAGGGAGGAGAGCCTCCTGTGTGCTCCGTCTTATTTATCTAGTATAAAAACTGGAAACAAAGGGCAGGAATAGTGTATTTTGTGGAAGTCAAGATCTTAACTTTTCCAATAAAGGTGGGCAAACGAAATCAAACATTCTGTGTCTCATTTGTCTTTTTAAGCTGTGGTTGAAGTGCGTTCCTGCACAAAGAATGGCAAATGGATCCGGACTCAATGGTAGTTGCAAGTGCCTGTCAGCCTGAGAGCAGAAGTATGATTGTGGGTTACCTAAATCCCAGTGGTCCTTTTTAGGGATATCTCTTTTTCCTTGTAGAAATATGATACTTCTTGAGTATCCTGAGCATGGACATTTTTAGTTGTGTCCTTACTGTGGGTGACCATATTAAATCACTTTCAACATTCGGTCATCATCTTTAGGAAGAGTCGGTACAGTCCCAAGAAGACAAATGACTGCAGGAAGGGGATAGAACTGCAGATAGTTATCAAACCTCTGCAGAGAATATGGAGACAATTTAACGTGAATTTGTTCATCAGTGCTAGAAGAACCAGCCACTCACGTAAATACTGAATGTGAAGTGTCTAGGGGCTGGAGGTCATCTCCAGCTCTGCTTTGGGTTTTTGTGGTACCGCTCTCCTTCTAGGCTCCCCCAACCCCACATGTGTATAAAATGTATATGTATTCACATATACATATATGTGTGTGTGAGTGCACATGCACTAAGTGTATATAAAATGTACATAGATATATATAAATCTGTACACGAGCCATACATTTCATATACAGCAATCCTCCTCATTTATGGTATGATTTCTGTAATGTCAGTTGTTTATTGAGATCAAGAGTGTCAGCAATATTTTTGAAGGAAGATTCCAGCACTAATGCCAGTTTTAAATAGCTCTCTATTCTAAGCAGAATGGGAAAGTTTTACCCCATCTCTGTCTGATCTACCACCATCCTACCTGGGACATGACTCAACCCTTTGTCTAGAGTGTCTGTGCAGTATGCGTGATGCTCCCATTAGTCAATTACTAGCAGTGTCTATTATATTATCTGATCTACTGTCTCAATAGTACAGGGATTGTTCTCCAGTTCTCCTCATTTTACCTAATAATAGCCTCAGCAGCAAAGGCAGTGATGCTTGTGATTCACACACGCCCAGTGAAAATGGGAAGTTCTTTGTTTAGTTGAAGGAGTGAAAGTGTGGACTAAATAAGGAAAGAAAAAAAGGGATATTGATAATGCTAAGATTTTTGGTAAGCTATGGTTAATCTCTTATGCTTAATTTATAAATTAAATTTTATCATGCAAGTCTAGGAAAATACTGTA
>JANHMN010000007.1:72780761-72820761 GCA_030674055.1 Rhabdomys pumilio | reverse complement strand
GGTTTAAGAGGGATGGCAAAGCTTTGCTCAGAGGCCCACACATAAATATTTATGAATAATTGATCAGTGTGTACCCAGATCAGCCACTGCAGCTTCCTCCTCCTGGACATTTATGACCTGCGACTGCTGCTCTACAGAGACCTTCTCCAGAGACAAATCAACCCCTACCCCTGTGCTGTTTTTAGGAATATGGGGTTCTAGGTAATAGTGTATGGCAGTGTATGGAGAACCCCACCTGATCTCACTCATTGAATGTGTATCTGATGTCTTTTTCTCTTTTCCTGACAGCCCTTAGCCAGGGTTTCTAAACCCAAGCTGCACGAGTCAAGACCCTTTCTGAATTTTCTTTTTGCTTAAGTCAGACTATATTTTTGTTTTGGCCTTTGTGAGCACTATGGTGTTTATGACAGCTGAGAGTTTACAATAATTTGCTTGCTTACTTGATGAATATCTATTTTGTGAGCTCTCTAAGGTTGACAGCAGTGTGTCTTTCTGCTTAATGGCATCCAGTACACATGAGTGCAGCCAAGTGCAGGCAATTGACAACTCCATTAGTAACCCAATAAGATAGCATTTTAAGGATTTTTTTTCTCACTGAGATTAAGTTTATTAGGAAATATATCATATTATTAAAATGTTGTACAAATGCCTTCCCATTTTCAGATACGTAGCCTAAAATCATGACAAAGTTTTTTTAGCCAGTACTTTCAGCATCTTGTCTGTGACTTATATTTAGAAATTCATGCTATATCATAATCTTATACCTGCATGGATTCTTTCTATCTATCTATCTATCTATCTATCTATCTATCTATCTATCTATCTTTCTACCTCATGTATATATCTATATATGTATGTATTTACAAGTTCCATGAAAACTTCTATAATGCAATAAAAACTTGCATTTTCTTGTATAAAGGATGTTGAGCATAAACCCCCTAACCTTCCACTAATGGGTTATGATGGGATATTTGAAAAGCACTTAGATAAATTGTTCTAATCAGGATTCTTCCCCATTACAAAATAAATTACTCAAAATTTAAATTACCCAAATTACCCACCCATTGATGGTATTACACATGCTTTTTATTTTCTTCTTTATGCTACTCTGTATTGTCCCTCCTTTTTTTTTTTACAACTGAGTTTATTACTTTTGTAATAAGATTAAGGAAATAAAGTTCTTTCCAAGTTATTGCTTCATTGTTGCTAACACATATGTATGTGCATATGTGTGTGTATACATATATATATATATATATGTATACACACACACATATATATATATATATGTACACACACACACACACACACACACACACACATATATATATATACATACACACACATACATATAGGAATTCTAAATTAAAATCTGTGCCTCTTTCTATCTTTGCTTACATTGGTCTTTTCTCACCAACAATGCCTCATTTGAATTTTTTATAAGAGGAATGTCCACAGAAGTACTTTTACCAGCCCTTTGGCAATGGCTCCCTCACTCCTACTCAGTAGATGGTTGTACTCTTCTGTGTAGTGTGACTGCCCTTGCAGTCTCAATTGTCTGCTCCTGTCCAGAGAACATGCTTCATTCCAGGCTGTATGTGAGGCAGTGCCTGTGCTGTTTGTGTTTAACAGTGTTTGTTAGGATCATTATCAACATAGTAATGTTATTAATAGCATTGTCAGAAACAACAGCAATCACCAAGATAACAGCCTTAACAACAGTGGCATTTATAGTATGACATTATATTAATTATCACAATGGATATGGCAGGCTGAGAATTCATACCAGTGGGTAGTTGATGATTTTTAAACTCAAAAGGAAAAATAGAGGATACATAGTCCCAAAGCTCTTTTGCCTCCCTCTTTTTAATGACAAAAGAAAACAACTTCTAAAATAGAACAGGGAAGCGATTTGTTAAGGGAATTAGATAAGTTATTGTTCTGATGCAGAGCTATAACAAAATGTGTATAATTTTTGCTTCATAATTTGGTAGGTGTCACTTATAGCATGCAGTGTAGTAGACACAGTAGCTCACTAGACAGAGATATATATCCACAGTAAGGTGGAGCTGCAAAGGGGCTGGATTCTTGGATGTCTGGTTCTTTCATATATAACTCTGATAAAACAAGTCAAAACAAAAACCAACCAAACAAACAAACCCAACTTTTCTCCACTGAGAAAAAGAGCAGCCTGCTAAGTCCATTTTATGACTTGGTGCTTAATGGGTTTATTTGTCTTGCTGGTAAGAAGTGGGAAAAATGTCCTTACCAGTAGTGTGCTCACTGGGGCATATATATTTAATCCCAGCATTGCGGGGCAGAGGCCAAGACGGGCAGATCCTCGTGAGCCCTGGCCCAGCCAAGTGCTACAGAGTGAGACTGACTTCAAAACAAAACAAAGCAACAACAAAAACCTAGACAAACCTATAAAAAGCAGACCCTCCCCATGATCAAAGTAGTAGAACCGAGCTTCACAGAGGGAATAAGGTAAAAGCTAATTATAGTTTATGAAGTGAACTTCTAAACTTGATTCTAAAGGCTTATTTACATAACTGTCAAGTTATTATTTTTTATGTAAATGGACAAATTGGACTTTGGCAAGTAAAGGGTTCTCAGTGGTTAGAGGTTTTAAAAGTATAAAATTAACCGTTTAATTATTTAAAATTCTGGTTACCATGGGGGAAATGATCTCTGGCGTTCTGTCTTTAGTTAAGTGAGGCAATTGTTAGGTAAAATTAGATTTGAGTTATTCCAACTGTCTTCTTTGATGGTCTGGTATTCAGTGAGATTCTTGAAGAGGAAGTTTTGAGAGCAGTGAGTATGTCAGGTTAAACATTGGGTCTAGGGAAGAAGGAGGGCTGGACGAGAAACATTAGCTCCCGAATTGTAACAGGTTTTATTTTCTAGGTTTTGGTTGGTCGGTCGGTTAGTTGGTTGGATTTGTTTGTTTTGTTTTGTTTTGGGTTATCACAAAGGTTAAACTTGATTAAGCAAATACTTGCTTTGCTAGGCTTTTGTTTATTTCTTAAGCTTATTTAAGATTGTGCAAGATGGATAGATGACACCTAACTCATTCTAACTTGTAGTGGTCCTCCCGTAGGGTTAGTTTGTAACACATGAGTGGTATCTCAGATCTTTTTAAGTACAGTGAGCATGCTCCAGTTGTGGAGTGGCATTTGGATGATTGCATTTAAAATCAAGTCCGGGAGCTGGGGAGATGGATTAGAGACCTGGGTTCCAATGCACAGCACAGCTTGAAAAAGTTGGGTGCAATGGTTACTGATGTAGCGGAAACAGTGAATTTCAGGTACAGTGAGAAAATTTTTCCCAAAATGAGTCAGGGAGCTATAGAAGAACATCTGCACGCGCACACACACACACACAGCACCCATATATACGTGTATATATATCACTTACAAATATGCACAAACACAAGAAAATTCTGGGCTGAAGGTGTAACTCAGTGGTGTTGGCTTATCATGTCCGAGTTCCTGAATTCTGTCAGTATTGCCACAAATAAATAAAAAGAAAAGAACAAAAAGTTGGCAGAGAGACACAAATCCAGTCTTCATCCAACCGGTATTTCAGAGTTAGGTCCGGCACGTCCAGCCTTAGCTATTGTTTTCAGGCATCATAGCTGCCTATGCTCTCCTGTGGAAGAAAACAGTTACGGATCATTCAAAAACAACTAAGAAGGAGGCTTTGCATCTGATACTGCTCACAAAAATGAGCAGCTTATTTCTAATACTTTCAGAAAATTCCAAAGGCAATTGCACACACAGAGTCAGATAGAAGACACACTACAGATGGCTGTGCCAACCTCACTGGCTCACAGACGGCAGAGTGTTAACAGAAAGCATCATTTCAAGTTAAGCTGCACGGCCTTGTAGTTAGTCTTTAAATCATGGAATATTTTCAGATTCCCTCTGTTATTTATTTTTCTTCTTTCTTAGGGAAACCCAGGAATCAGAGCAATGTTTTTCTTTGCTTGTAATGTTAGGGGAATCTGAGACCTTCTTATGTTCACAGACCTCTTCCCAAGATGACAGAACTGGGCTCAGAACTCAGTGCCCCGATGTCCATCTGAGTCTTACCATTATTTGACAATTGGCGTAAGGCCACGGGTGATGACTTAGTCCTAACTACTGGGACCTGATGTGAAATGAAACTAAAACTCTAGTAAGTGAACCTGAGGTCCAGCATGCTGCATTTATTTGGGGTTTAGGTCTTGGTTGGATGAGAAGGGACAAAGGGACTTTCCTATTTCTAATGAGCACTTAAGGCTTTTCATCTTTTAAAGACTGTGCTCTCACTGCACACAATAGAACCCGTTTTTAAAGCTATCTTCTGAGAAAAAAAACACAGATTCTCCTCAATCCTACTCACCCTCCCCCCCTTTTTTTTAGAATGTTGGGTCACTTTATTAAGTGAAAATGTATTGCAGTCTAAAGGGTTGGGCAGCTGTTAGAAAGCCTCGTGTTCCCACCAGCCAGTGGAGATTGCCCTGTTCTTTATTTCCTGGCTGCTTGGCACAGTCCTTCCCCGACATACAACAAACCCCCATTATAAAGGATTATATGATGAGTCAATGAGCAAGTGAAATATGGCAACCAAATGGTGACTCCCAATTACATGAAAAATGAGTATAATCACCCCTGCTGCAATGCCCGTCTGTTGGCAAAGTGTTTGATCTCCTTGAGAAGCATTAAAGGAAGACCCAGCGTATTAAATAAAAATCTCAGTTCTGTGTGTAATCACAAAAATTAATACTGTCACTTAAGAAAAAAGTCTAATTGGTGTCCTAAAGGGAAACCTACTAGGCTATGTAAAGTAGCTATTATAAAAATGTTTAGCCTTCAGAGTGTATTTCAGACACTATTTGTGTTGCCAGGTTTGTCAGCCAAAAATTCACTAAGCAGATTTGTCAGGGGGCATAATCTCTAAAACAGACATTGGCATAGGGATTAAAGATCAAGAGAATTATGTAGGTTTTGTTCTCATATTCCAGGATTCCTTTTTCAAATAAGTTTTTGTGTGGGCTGTAACCAGAAGCATGCCTATCTTTGCTTGGTATTTAAGACAACAGTATTTCCTGTGAAGGAATTAAACAATAAACTAAAAAATAGGAGTGTTTTATTCACAGGCTTAGGTGGTTCTGGCCTAGGCCAAGCTGCTCTTGACATCCCCCTTCCTTACAGTCTACAGTGTAATGCTCTCAAAGGATGCTCATCTCTAAAATGCTATGATCCAGATCTAGTCTGGGTGATAGATGCCAGATGCAGAAAAAAAAAAGTTTCCATCGCTGTGTTCATACAGTGTTCGGTGTTCAATAGAATGACGAGTTGCTTTCCTCAACCAGTTGTTAGAAAATGCTAGAAAAATTAGGAAAATGCAAAGTCTAGATTTTCATGAACTCATATATGCAACGCTTTCCCCCAAACTGTGGAGAGTTCTGGGAGGTAGGCAGCATCATTTGTGAGAGCTATATAGAATAACATTTGACTCTTTCACTTCAGAGATGAGTTTAGCTGAAACCCATGGTGATACTTCATAATTTTAACAATACGTTAACAGAGGAAGCCTAGCTCATAGGTAACCACAGGATACCAAAAATTAATTTACTTAGATGGAAAGAGAGTCACACACAATTTGTACAGGAACCTTCAAAGGCACTTATACTGAAGCATTTCTGAGCCACTTTTAAATTATATCTTCATCACACAAATGAAATCTCGCACGGAGAACAGCTGACTGTGAGTAGTGGCCAGCCGCCTTCCCGGGCTTTATTCAGACCTCACATCCAATCACAGGGGCAGACATAAATACATCACAGTGCTTCTGCAAACACTCCCAACGTATCTATATAAAGACAGGTGGCCAGAGGTCCTCCCAAAGAGATTTCTTTCCCTCTATCTCTCCTTTTCATTTTTTCATTTACTATATTAACTCTGAGATCCATCTCTTAAAAAGAATTTGGAAACAAATTATAGGCCCTTTTTTGGCTGCAGGTATAATATTTCATATTTTCTTTAGATGGATTCTTGACACACGGAAGAAGTTGCTACCAAGTGGGAACTCTAGGAAGTGTCTGAAGTGAGCTGGGGCTTCGACATTGGCATTGCGGCCCAAAGAGCAGATTTCCAGTCCTGTGACATCCTGGGACTTCCGTCTCAGCTTTGCATTCCGTTTTTGGTCCTTTCTGTTCAGTGCAACCGAGAGGCAAAGAACGTGCCTGCCGGCCGTGTTTATGCTCACATAGACACTAGGGGGTGTCCAAGGACTAAACGTAGTCCTTTCCTTCAGCCTTGTCTCCACAGTGCTCAGAGGTCCAGCTAACTTAAAGCACAGGGACTGCGGGAAAAATCTATCCAATTAATTCCTGTTTTGTGCCAAAATAAATGATGTGGGGTCAGTTTCCTCATCAGTCCCGATCCCCCTGGTCCTCTGGCAGCAACTGTAATCTCAGGGATTGCAGCCTAGGCTATCCCATGATATAAGCCACAGGTGCCAAGTCGTAGGGTGCACGCTTTTTACCTGTGTTTGCCTCAAGTGCTGTGTTGTGGAACTTAATTTCAGTTTAGGTCCGCCCACAGTGCACTGTGGCAGGGGGCGGACGGCAACAAGGCAGGTCTCTGCCCTCTCATTTTCCTGTGGTTCCGATGGCTTTTTAATGTAGATTATTTGTTGATTACTTCTTATTAGCCAACATTTGCTCTTGCTACTGAGGACATCTTTAGGACTTTGGTCTTGGGTCTCTTTATGAATACCTATTACTTCTTAATTATGATGGTTTAATAAGATACGTCTTTCATTTTCATCTGCCATCTCTCTTCCCCTGTGATTCTTTTCCCTTTACTATTGGTCCCCAAGGGCGTGTTACTGGCTCGTTTTCTTTATTGTTCCCATATTCCTCCACCCCTCCTGGTGAATTAAAAAAATAAATAGAATGCATTTTAAGGATGACAACAGTAATAATAAAGCCAGGAAATGCTTTCCAGCTAAATGCACTCATTTGAGGGCCTATTGAAAATAGCATAAACCTAATTGAAGTAGTCAACCCCTCCCATACAGGTCGTGCTATGCTCTATTAAAATGAAGGTAAGACAAAACTGGTGACATTTATGTGTTTTCCAGTCTCACTTTTTCTAAGACATATCAATAGTATTGACAATAGTATTGCATTGTGCTTCTCGGTGACCTGAGCTGTCATGTTGTGGGCCAGGATAATTCTTTCTTAATGAAACCTTGCCGTATTCTTTACCTATAAACAACAATGGGGAAATAATCACGATTCAATGTGTAGGAATTGAAAATCAAAATTGTATCTTTTGATGGGCCAATAACACTGATCATTTAGCTTGTATGGATACTCAGTGCGCATGGGTTGTAGCTGTACAAGGTTTAAATATATTTCCGAAATGTAGGGGATTATGGAAATAATTCAAGAAATTTCTTTTGTGAGATGACCAAGCTGGTTGTGTCTATGAAGAAGGATCTCTTATTTATTGCATTTTATGAACAGCTTATGCAAGCCCCTCAAGAGTTGTTCCATGGTCCAAGGCTCTATTACTGAAGTTCTTCTGTGAGATGGAGCCGGCGATCACATTTGATGGCAAAGCACTAGCAGCTGGGAAACTGCTCTTTCTCTCCCCTCTCATTTCCCAAACAATGTTTGCACTGATTAATACTATGCAACAAGACATGACGCAGAGATTGTGTTGGCATTGTATTCTGATGACCCCCACACATTGTGTGTGCTCTGTGGTTCCTTTTGCTGTTCATAGTTATATGGGTTTATCAGAAATTACATGTCAGGCTCCCGATGAGTGTAATTGTATACTGATTGTGTATAGTTTTTTAAACCTCATTATTAGCCTTGTATGCAAACCAAATAAAAGGAAAGTTTAAAAAAGGAAAAAGAAAATAGCCTCCACTGGACGTCATGTCAGAGCCCAGGTGTTTGAGCCGAGATGCAGGGGGGAAACAAAATGTTCTCTCAGGGACATCTGCTGCAGCCATGTGCTTGAAAAGGGCCTTAATGAATGGAGGGGAAGGAGAGGAGAGGCAAGGGCTTGTGAGAGCTCCAGAGCTGTTCTGTCTCCCCACTCTGCTCTCCTTGCATGCACGACTCATTTAATAACAAGGCAGGGAGGACACTGAGAAATGGGCTGTGCATGCCCTCATTCATGGTGACTTTCATTAATTGGTGGCCCCGTGACAATTTCTCTGAGTTTTGACCCTTTTCCTAGCATCCCCCTTTAACAGAAAAACAAAACCAAAAGCCCCTCGTCTGTGTAGCTACAAACTCAGGGGAAATCTACCCAGGAAGGGCAAGGAAGTGAACAGTGCTTTCTTCCCCTTCCCAGGACTGTGCCCTTCTGCCCACCAACACCTGAGCCATTGATTGGACACTTCTAAGTTGGTGATTAGCCAGCTTTTGCATTCTGTGGATTCAGGAGCAGGAAGCTCAGCAGGGAATGTTGAAGTATTACATACCAAGGAGGAGGGCCATTAGAACTCGACTCAGCTTTAATGGGAGAAGTACTTAGTTCTCTTTTAAAAACCTTTAATCAGTATACAGTGTTTCAGCACACAGATGTTAGCACCAGTGTGAAGGCTCTCTAATTGTCATCTAAGTTATCCCTGCCTAAGGGCTCCCAATCAAATTATCAGACTGTTGCAGTGAGTCTGTGGCTCTTGGTTGCACCTTGCAAGAGGGGCATTTTCTGGAGTGATGAGAAGCAGTGGTTTCTCCTGGGAAGCAAATGTGCCATTATGGACTTATTAGGTCCTTGATTAGATCCACAGCTGATAACTGAGTAGATTTTTTTCTTTTTTTGAGAGAGAGAGAGGGAGGGAGAGAGAGAGAGAGAGAGAGAGAGAGAGAGAGAGAGAGAGAGAGAGAGAGAGAGAGAATATTGCAGTTCATTTCAATCTGCTTCTCACAGCCATTGGGTCGTGGAAAAGGAAGTAAATGGAACAGCACTAAAGGAAATGTGTACACCGTTATTTTTAAAAAGTGGTTATAAAAGTTAATAATCAAGTCTTAACAATTTCTATTTGCTCTTCAGGCTTAAGGGTGAAAGTCTTTAATAAATTGTTTGTTTTCTTCGCTTCTTGTTTTTCAAATCCTGGGGCTTCTGTCAGATGCTTTCTGACTGGGCTGCCAAGACCTAAGGAGTTAAACATCCAGAGTGATAATTAATTAATTAGGCAGTCCCAGAAAGTTAACCTCTCAAGTTTCCTTCCTGAAATTCATGTTTATCTGATTTGCTTTAATAAGTGCCTTGCTATTGAACTAGTTTTACATACTTTAATTTGGAGATAATTACAATACTATAATTCACGTTTCAGATACACATTAACTTTTCAAAAGATATCAAGCCAGATAGTTCGCTTTCACATTGTGCTGATTTTTCTGTAACGTGTGTGTAACCTGAAGAATAATTGTGCTGGCTGTAGTCGTATCTTTTAAGTCTTTCTATTATGAGGCATTTATTTGATTTTAATTGTAGAACCATTGGTCATATTGAGTTCATTTCCTGTTCATGTTGATTTCATGGGTCTCTCCATTAGTATTCAATTGCACAGTAATTAGTCATTAGTCCACTGTGATGTCTCCAAGCGTGCCTACACTTACATTCTCATTTTCCACTGAGTTTCTGCACTCCTATTTGAATTCTTTATATCTTAAGGAAACGATGGTCATGCTAAAACACAAGATTGAATGCTAGGTCTCAGATTTATTAAATGCTCTGGAGAAAGAATTCTTGTCCAGGCCCTCAAGAAAGCTCGATGGGCCAGAAATGATATAAGAGGCAACACCCCAACAAAATCTCTGAAGTTGGCAGACTTGGCAGTGCCGGGTGGGTGAAGCACTAGTGGCCAGGGGTGTGCCAGAAACTCCACAGTGAAACTCCACTGTACACTTGACCTAATGGGCTTCCAGCTAGTTCTGATTATAGCATCTTCAGTAAGTACATCGTCAATCTCAGAAGAAAGGTCAAATTCCCAATTTGGTACTAAGTTCCAATAATGTGCTGAATCTTGTCATTTTAACTAACCAACTTTACAGATCTATTTCCCTTTATAAGAAGAAGTTGGGTGTCTTAAATCGTCAATGCATTAATTAATTCCAAATTTGCTATGTGTTTTTAAAGCTCACATTTTATCTAAGGTATTTACTTAGCTCTCATGAAAAGTAAATATGTCATCTGTCATGGTCTGTCACAAGCTCGTAATTCAAATCCATTAGAAAATCGTTCCTGCTTTTTATTTAGCTGGCTTTACATTCTTGTCCTAATTAAACTGGAATCTTATATCATTTAAATGTTAGACTTGAGGGTGGTATTATTTTTATTCAGGTGATAATGGCAATGCTCTTGGCAGAGCTGAAAGAAAAGAATAGAACATTGCTTTCTGATTAGTTGAGTTAATGTTTAAGGAGCCTTGGCTGTGTGATGAAGACTATTTGCTTGCACTCCCAATAGGAAGTCAAAAGACAGATGAGCAGGGTCCCCAGGGGACAGGGACCTTGTAGATGGAATAGTTTTGAGGCAATCTATTGTAATGCCCAATCACTTTGAGGTAGTCCAACAGAGCTTTAATTCTTATAACTGTTTTCTTTTTAAGTATTTCATGATACTTTGTATAAGTACTCTGCAGACCTAAGTGTGCAAATGAATCTTGATGAAATGTATTCTGCCCCCAGTAAGTCCAGAGTGACCTACAGAACCTTCTAGTCACACAAGCTCCCAGGTGAAGCAAGAACGACTGGTTCCCAGTTCACACTGTGTATACTGCAAAAGTATGAGATCATTACGTAAATGGGATGCATCAGAAAGGACAACTTTTCTTCTAGCATCTCCTTCCTTCCTTCCTTCCTTCCTTCCTTCCTTCCTTCCTTCCTTCCTTCCTTCCTTTCTTTCTTCCTTGCTTTCTTTATCCCTTGTGAATTAAGAAATAATTGTGAGCCTGTATACCCAGCTATTTTACATGCTGATGCAGACGGAAGGCAAATTGGAGGATTGGACTAGTGACGCCCTGTTTCAAAGTCAAAAGTAGAAAGATGACTGGAGAACAAGGTGCTGGCAGAGTACTTAGAGAGCCTAGGTTCAATGCCTAGTACTGGAAACAAAAGAGAAATCACTGTCAGATTTTTGAACAATGTGAGCTGTTATTGGGCTTGAAACCTTGTCATCATGCTGATTTTTATTGTAATTCCTGCTATATAAGCCTCTAAATCAATGTTTCTTACTTTAGAAGCAACTGGATTTTCTAGAGAAAGACATCCACACACGTCCCCGTGACTTATGCCTACCCATTGCACAGGGCTTTTCCACACACTTTGGTAGACATTAACAACACTTACTATACTTCTGCATCACTTTTATTAATGTATAAGGATTACCGTTAGCTGGCAGTACTTTAGCCTTTCTAACCCTCTGCTCCCTTGGGTTATATTAAATAAGCTATCTCTACCCCACATATTACCTTCAGTTTTATTTAAAGATCCAGACATAAAGACTCCCATTTCTAAATTTATCCGGATGTAACTTTCCACAGAATAATATGTAATAAGCTAATAATAATAAAAGATGTCGATTTCAGAATCAAAAGTCAGTGGACATCATCAGATGTTCAATATGGCTTAACAGAATTGTCAGCAGCATGAGTAAAACATTGTCCATCTCATTTCTGTGACTATGGTATCTAAATTCCTGGCTCTTCGTGTCTCTTCTGCATGATACTCATTGTTCTCTCAGTTGAATTATAGTTTATAAGGCCTCTCAAATCGAGTGGAAAACGCCAGAGCTCTTCTGGGTTTGTAAGGCAGATTTGGATAAGAATATCATTAACCATTTGTGGGGAGCAACATTCATTTAATTTTTAACTTTACTTTTAAAGGGGAGAGAGCATGTTATATACCTCAGGCTGGCCTCCAACTTACAATGCAGCCAAACATGACTTAGACTCATCATCCTCGTGATTGTGTCTCTTAAGTGCTGGAATTGCAAGAGTGTTCCATCTTGTCCAGCCCTAAAATAGAACTTTTTTTTGTTGCTTGCTTGATTTGCAGATTTTGTGTGTGTGTGTCTTACCTGCATGTGTGTGTACGATGTGCATGTGTTATGTCTGAGGAGTTCAGAAAAAGGTGTTTGCTATCCCAGAGCTGGAACCGGACTGATCCATCACCCAGCACCAATGTGGAAAACCCCTGGTCTTCATCACTCTCTTTCCTTCCTTCTTTTTTCATCTTTCCCTCTTTCTAGCTCTCTAATTCTTCTTTACTCTTCATTTTTATCTTCCTTGTTCTTAGTACAGCTCTCCTAATACTCTTTTCTGTCTGACTATTGGGGGATACATGGTATAGGGAGATTTGGAAATTATGAGTTATGATGGATTCTAAGACTTTTTTTCATGTTTTTCTTTTGGGCATGAACTGAAGGAATTGGTTTGTATAACCAATTCTATTCTTGGTTGAATATTGTTTAAAATTTGAAGGAAGTAGTTTTTAAAGGTTCGATTTAATGTTATTCTAGTTGTTACATGCAATATTTTATGAACTCTAGTAAGACCAATGTCACTGAACAAAATGGATTAGAAAAACAACAACATAATATTTAAGTCATCTCATACTTTAAAAGTTTAGGAAAGCATTATGTATCTAATGTGTGGAATGTTTCATGTCAGCCAGTATGTGATGGAGACAATGAAACATTCCAAAAGATACACTAATATTTTATTAATTATATGCTTTTTCTTAAAATACAAAATATTATTATTATTGAAAGAGAGTCTCATTGCATAGCGCTGGCTGGTCTAGAACTCACCATGTAGCTAAGGCTTGTCTCAAACTCCCAGAGATATGCCTGCCTGTGCTGCTTATGTGCTGGGATTAAAGTAGCATGCCACCACACCCACATGTAGTTTCCTCTTACCTTTGCTACATGGCATATTAGTTACTCTTTCTGAGCCTCAAGTTTCTTTCAGTGATTTAAGGAGCTAATATAGTCTCTTGAGAATGTATATTAACCAATATTTTATTTAGTTTTGGGGCTCTGAAATTATTGCAGAAAGCAAATTTTAAAAAAAGAAAATTCATAAATGGCTTGCATTTGAGTAGGGGTAGATAAAACAATTACAGTTAATGTGTTCTATGGGGAAAAGCACATCAGCAAGGAAAGGGGTTGGCAAAGCAATGCTAAGGAAGATACACAAGGAGAAGGGAGAGCAGGAGGTGCAAGGGTCCTGAGGTAGACTATAGATGACACTAATTTAAAAGACCGCAGGGGCTTGCATGGATGGAGACAAAATGAGGAGAAGAATAAAGGAAGAGAGGCAGAGAGGAAGCAGACAGATCTTGCAAGAACTGTGGATTGTTACAAGGACTTTGGTTTCTGTTCAGATGTGATCAGGAGTGTGTTGAATGCTGTGAGGAGAAGGGCAGAAGTAAGGTTTGTTTTGAAAAGGAGTTTAGATGCTGCAGGGTAATGGTGCAGTGCTCAGACCTTCTGCGAACTGAGAGGTGGAGTGTGAAAGGAGCAAACACAGGGATGACATTGCTTTGGAACTGGAGACCTGGAAGGATGGAGTTGCTCTTTGCTAAGAAGGGAAGCAAGAAGACTCGACATGAGTGAACTTGAGTTCCAGTGTAGAAGACTATAGGGGCTTCCGATAAAAAATGAGCTGGGAGCTCAGCAAACCCATTGGTCTAGGACTTTGTTGACAGGCCTCAAGTGGTTGTGGGAAATCATGAAAAATGATCAGTATTCTTGAAAAGTGTGGGGGGATTGAGCTCACTTGTCATAATTTGTGATTGACAAACACAAGTTGTCCTGCCTTTCTTTGAATTTTTTTCCACTTGTAATCAAAAGTTTCAAGCCATTTTAACTAAGCTATTAAAAGGACGTTGCTTGATATATACACATGATTGCATGCTTTCTTCATGCAGGCTATGGGCTCTGTAGCCTAACTTAAAAATAGTTTCACAAAATATTATTTCTTGAATTAAGCCAAAAACTTTCCATTTTCTCTTCATCATGAGTATTCCATACGAGTGATCCTAAGAATGTATTAATAGACCATGTGACTGGGTTTGGTGGGACAGGTGGGGGATACCCTTCACTGGAGCATTTGGGAGACAGAGGTAGAGTGCTAGATTCAAGACCATCGTGGCCATAGTGAGACCCTGTCTCACAAAAGCTGAATAGAAACCACCAAGCCAAATAAAGAGAAGCACCGGATTGTGGGAGTTCTGTTGTAGAATCACCCTAGGTAACTGGTCCATAGAAACCCAGAAGCAGCATTGAACTCATCCTTATAGGCTCACAGTCTATATTCATAATCTTTAATAAACACTATGTAAATATGACCAATATGCTTATATTAGCTTCAGCATTGATAAGTCTAAGATTTTAAAAAATGTGCTGATCAAAATCTAGATTTCTAAAGAATCTTTAACCTTAACCCCACCTCCAACCCCCTCTTCTTTTTTTTTTTGCGACAGTATCTCACTATGTTGTCTTCGTTGGCCAAGAACATGCCATGTAGAGCAGGCTGGCCTCAAACTCAGGGAACTGACTGCCTCAACCTCTTCAGTGCTGAGATTAAAGGAATGAGCCACAATATCGAGCTAGTTTTCACCTTGCGAATGATTAAAATTATACAGAATGCTGTTTTCTTTCTCCTCTTGATGTCACTTCGTCACTTGGTATGATCCAGTGGGGCCATCTACCCCCGTTTCTCTTTTCCCCTTCTGTTCAGAGCCTTTATCCATCTTCGTGTGCAGCTCACGCTCCCTGGGTTCAGAAGTAGCACAGAGGTGGGGGTGCGTGATTATTTGTTAATGAAGCATTTTGGCTGGAAATTTGCCCTCAGGAAAACAGCACAGTGATTGGAAACGTGCTCTTGATAAAAACCTTTTGTTGAGTGAATCTAATTTCTCTGTAATGATCATCTCCATGTATGGTTTAGTTCTCCAGGAAACTGCGTTGCTTTGCTGTCCTGTTTTGGATAGAGCAGTACTTGGAACATAATATATATTCAAGGTTTTTTGTAGCCACGTATTACTTTATAAGATGCATACAGTTCTCGAGAAAAACTCCAATTGAAAGAGTCTTCCAGTATCGTCTTGTCTGTGTCATATTCCATTCAAATAAAAAAAAAAATTATTTCTGGACATTTTCTTTTTTCACATTCATCAAGTTAATTATAGCTAGATTTTCATTTCCAGTCAAAAGAACTTTCACAGAAAACAAACGTTCCTCACTTATATTTACCACATATTGGGTTTGGTGTTAGAATTTATTATTAACTTCAAACAGTACCGTTCATGCACCTTGTGTTTCTGTACGTCCCGGGCAGATAGCTATGAAAGTGAGTTCTAGGATGTCACACAGGCCTGTGGAGTTCTATGAGAGTCTGTTGTAATGTTCCATCATGCTCTTGCAAGAAAGTTGCATATGAATTGAAACCTGCTACACTTTGTCCAAACGACTGTAGGACTCTGGGTAGGCATTATCTGTGTCTGGATTAGAACCCAGACCTTTTTGACAGGACTCCTATACTTTCCCCAGGAGACAGCTCCCTGAATGACCTTCCTCTCCTCTGATCCACACATATATGATGCCTTTAAGGCCTAAAGGGTCTCTCCAAAGCTCTGTCTGCTTGATGTATAGACCCTGAAGTTTACATTATCAAAATATCAGACCTGGTGGGAGTTCAGACAGAAGCCGGGTTGTGGTCACATCAGAGTTATTAAGGATTTAGAAACATGCTTAACAAATGGATCTCAGACCTCTACAGAAGTAGAGACCTCAGATGTTTTTTCCACATTTAAGTGATTTCTGTTGCTTTTTCTTTTGGGACAGGGTCTCCCTGTGTAGCTCAGCCTAGCTTGGGGCTCAAGACCATCCCTCTATCTCCTGTATTATGAGATTGCTAAGAATGTACAAGCATTTCAGATATATATATATATAATGAATTAAGAGAAATATGGAAAAGCAGCATTAGTGAATTAGGACCCTTTTCCTCCACTTTCTGTCACTTCTGCTGTTTCAGTCTCTTTCCCCTCCCTGCCTCTGTCTCCTTCTTTCTCTCCCCTTCTAGCTCCTTCACTTTGCTCCCCCATATTCTTTAGCACCCCTGACAAAGGAAATCAGAAGAAAAATGAAAATAATAGAAAAGATTACTTTTTTTCTTACCCATGGACTCCAAATAAAAGGGACATGGCATTAACTCCTATAATGATTTGCTCTTTGCTTCCATCTGCATATCTGATCTAATTATACTAATAAAAGAGAAGGCAAAGGGAGACATTAGACTAACAAGTGAAGTTCTTAACTTGCACAGGAAACACCGATTTGCTCCATGCTCAGCCTCCTTTTAACAGCTCTCAGCAGCCCTTGATGCACAGCAGGGGGAGTGGAGTTGGCCACCCCAAGGCAAAATGGATCCACGTGCCTTTGTATGGAAAATTGGTCCGCGTGTGATTTAGCTTTGAGTTGTGTTGTGTTTCTTATACTAATATAATATTGTTCTAGTGCTTGCCCCTGATTAAAAAAATAACATAAATAAATAATTTATAATTTAATTAATAAGGTATAATATGCAAAGCACAGTAATTTCAAACAGCTTGTAATGTCTCTAATGTACTTTCAATTTTTTATTTTACATAAGGGCTATATTCATTATGTAGTTATGATAAACATACTAATGAATTTTATTACAGGAACAAATTTAAACATGTAAATGAGATCAAATAGTATTAAAATGCAAACGATGGTGAAACTTATTACAAACTAACCTTGCCAATATACATGGAAGGATGCTATTTTAAAACTTTGTCAGTTGTATCTCTTAAACAAAGGCATTGCCTTTTACAATATCCCTGAACATAAGACTTGTGAATTGCCTGCTCTATTCTCACTTGAACACCCCAACCAAAAAAAAAAAAGTTAACAAGAATCTAGGTTTGCGTGTAACTTTGGATGACAATTAAAATCCCTTTTCTTGTTCCAGTGAACAGTAATCTGTGCATAATTACATTCAAATGAGATATTAGCATTTTTTGTGCTTACTCTTTGTTAATTGCAGAGTTCACTCACCATGCTGATGCTTTTGATGGAATCAGGCAACCTTACTGACCTGGTGCCGTAAGGCGAGTTGGGAAATTCTAGCATATTCTTCATTTTTTTTTATTTTGGCATTTTAAGGAGTCCTGCTGCTTTTATTACATTCCTGACACTTTTGTTAATAAATCATTGCAAAGTTAATGAAAATTGCATTCAGGCATATCCAAAATAATTGTGTCCTTTGTCATGCTAATAAATTGAAAGATGTTGATCCAATGGGCGAATGCATGCCCGTTATGAGGAAGTTTGTAAGATGGTGCCTGTTGCACCGACTTTCTCCTGTATCACCTGTATAAAAAAAAAAAGCGGGAAAACAAACGTCAATATGTTTTATTCCATATTTTCTAGAGCAATCCTTTAATTAAGTCAGCAAGTGGCTAAATTATATCTACATGGAAAGGTAGATGTATTTGTGTTGTGATTTATGAAAGGCTGTTAATATGAATAGAAACCAGCAACAGTGTAATATCACACTCATAAAAATAGGAAAACCATGTTTAACTGACCTTTCGGTCGTGCCTGGGGATTTTTCACGTTTATATATGACCCACTTGATTTAAAAATCACAACTTTAATAACCTCATGTTCATTTCTCAAGTCTTCTTCTAAACTAATTTAGAAGGAAAGTGGAGGGATGTGACTTTTTATTTAAAAAATGATCTTTTTGGCAAAGCATCAGATCTTTTTCCCTCAGTAAACCTTAAGTGAACGAGGAGGTCAGTGAGTATGTCTGGGAGATAAAACACTGTCATTCGCACACAGTCTGAAGCACATCTCCCTGCTCCAGGTAAGAAAGGAAATTCAATTCTGAACTACTCATGCTCTTGTTAGATTTCATAATACACACACACACACAAACACACACACACACACACACACACACACGCATGCACACACACATATACACACACACATGCATGCACACACACATACACACACATGCACACACTCATACACATCACACACACACACACACACACACACACACACACACACACACACAAGTGTTTTTCAAATTTATCTCAAGGAAGAGCTCCAAGTTATTGTTGTCTTGGGAGTTCTTAATTTATGCAGTAGCCCATCATGCTGATTTTAGGTAGGTATTTATTCTGCTATTCAATCAAAAAGCATAGTTTCCATAACAACGGCCACATCAGATGAAACGTACAGCTTGGCATTTGAAATACAGGACTTCTTAGGAGATACGCTTCCTGACATATTGTGTTGAACTTGTGTTCCTTTCATTTTCTTTTAGCTAGCAAGATCTGTGTTTCTATAAAGGACCATCGCAGTTTTGCATAATTATTACAATCCATCTGCACATTTCCAGGATTTATATTAAAGTAATTAAAGCCATTTTGTATTAGTGGGTGCTGTGTGGAACCGGCTTGGATGCAGGATTCTAAAAGTTCCCACTCGCCTGCTTGCTGCGTTGTAATTTGGAGAACAGAATGTTCCTTAAATGAGGTTTGGGAATACTGCATTTTTTTTCTTTCTTTCCTTTCTTTGCAAAGTAACTTTTTTTTTTCTCCTATGGAAAATGGAATAAAAGGTTCACCTAGGGACTGGAATTAATGTAGTCCTTCAGCCTAGGGTTAAAAAGAGCAAAATCACAGCCAGAAACATGTGCAAACTCTAATATATTTAGCTTTTTCTATGGAGAAATAATAAGCCTGTGTTTCTAAGGCAACTTTTTCCAGAGAGCAGCAAGCTATTTAATTTACACACTCATTTTCCCTGGCAGTATTTGTTCAAGGTAAGAGAAGACAGGAATTATTAATTCCATTTTATGGATGGGATGATTGAGGCAGCGACAGATAATGTCATAAAGAACAGATAATGAAGCTCGAGATGTACTGGGCAGGGTAGACATAGTGTAGTGAGTAATAAATAAATTTGCTACATCAAACCCACCAACAGAATGGACTGCAAGTGCCGAGCAGTATATTGAACTTGCTGAGAAACATCAAGTAAATTCTGGAAGCTTTCAAAGGAAAAAACTGGAACAGACTAACTCTCTGACCTGGGACTGAACCCCCAATGTCTCCCCTAAGGTTCTTAAAGCTTAGGGTGGATTTACAAGTGTTCAGGAGTTGTCTCTCAAGAGTTTGGTCCTTGCAAGTGGTCCATAGTAGAGAAGAGAGATTGTCTAGGTAAGTATATAGCATTCATTCAAAATAAGGATTAATTCACTTAAAAAAAAAGACATTGGGAAATTGTCAAGTGCAAAGAGTTTTGCTTTTTCTCCATAGAGTACTCTCTCTGACATCAAACTCTTCTTGCTGGAAGAACAGTGAACAGGTGGAGGCCCCCAAGTCACTCTATTCCAAGGCATGTATCTGTAGACATTTACTGTCATGCATGCTCACATGTGGTTTTTAACTCACCATCCTGTGACCACAACATCCACAAATATGGCTAGGTCCTGCCTAGCATGCTCTGTCACTAACTGGAACAGCTACAATGTTTGTGGGCTCTGGACTTCTGGCTCTTTGTGTAACAATGGAGCTGTTCATTGTGGGTGCTCAGAAGGTTTTTGGACAGAAATCAGAGTTTTGCTCAGATTTTGTTTGTTGTCTAACACTGATGAATAGAGAGGTCAGAGAGATCCAACTAGACATCACCCTGACTGTTGAGGTGGTATACAGGGTCCCAAGAGGGGAGGAACCTTTGCTGCTGTCTTGGTTTCTGTTCTCATCAGGGGTCATTCAGTTTTTGCAGTTGAAAAACCTACTGTGATGTGAATTCCACAAACACAGGAGGGTGACCTAAAGAGATCTCAAGCAGGAAGGAGAATGGTTAGAGGGAGAGAATTTAAAATACACTTTGCAACGTAGCTATTGAAAGTATGCAACATTATGCTAACAGAGTGTATTTTGAAAGTAATTTAAAGATGTTTTGAATTTATTTTATAGATGTTAGGTCCCAATGAAGTTAAAAATTAGTACCAAGCAGAATTGGGGGTGAGGTCATCTGAGACGGGATGAGATCAAGTTGAATAAAGCCTGTAAGGTAGGGATAAGAACAAGGAGGATCCGTTGTACAGGAAACTCTTTTGGTACTTTGTTGGCCAAATTAGTTCTGGACACACAAATCAGAGCACTAGCAGACCCACTATGTGTTATAGTTCTGTGGTCCTTGGGGCTTATGCATTGGATTGTATACAGATAGTTCTCCCAAAATAATCCTAGCAGAACAGAACACACACACACAAACACACACACTTCTACACACATACTTCTAGTGAAACTATCAAAAATATATCTATCCATGGACGCTACTGGCAAAATGCAATATGAGCAAAGGAGGGCTGGCAAAACTTTCTGTTAATGGTGGAGAGAATTCTACTTTCCTGATATGTGGGAACACCACCAAACTGGAGCAGTGCCTGTGTTTGGAATATAAAAATGAATCGACTTATGTCCACCTACCTTTCTGGTATTTTGTTCATCTGATTTTTTAAATAGAGTTTTGCATTCCACTCTGTCACTTAGGAAAGATCGATGCATTTGATGCTTCTGTGCCTGTGTCCTGGCTTGAGCTCTGTGCCTTGGTGTTTCATTTAAAGTGTTGTAGTGGAGTAAGCCTCTGCTGCCACAGAGAATCGCAAAAGTACAAACCAGTTTGGGTAACTTTGGTCTTGGAATAACAAAACTTCCAATGTATGAGATTTATTTCTTATTTTATATTAGTTTATTATTTTATTTATTTATATTCCAAATGTTGCCCCTTCCTAGTCCTCCTTCCCCGAGTTCTTCACCCCATTCTCCCTCCCCTTCCAAGAAGGTCCCTCCCCAGGTATCCTCTTTCTCTGGGGCATCAAGTCTCTACAGGATTAGGTGCATCCTTTCCCATGGGGCCAGATAAGACAGTCAGTTCTCTGTTATGTATGTTCTGAGGTCCTCACACCAGCCCCTGTGTGTTCTTTGGTTGGTGGCTTAGTCTCTATGAGCTTCTAGGGATCCAGGTTAGTTGACACTGTTGGTCTTCCCATGGGGTTGTCATCCCCTTCAGTCCTTCCATCCTTCCCTGACTCTTCCACAGGGATCCTAACCTCACTTCAATGATTAGCTTTAAGTGTCTGCATCTGTCTCATTCAGATGAATGTATGAGATTTTTATTCTCCATGAATATCTCTAATCAGTTAATGATCTTTAGTCTCAAAGATTTTTCTTGAAGCTTATGCACTTCAGAATAAGATCATCCAAAATCTAGCATTGTAAGGGACCACATTACATTGTGCTTATAATAAAATCATGGTACTTACACAATATGGTATAAAGTATTACCAGCCAACTTTTGTGAGTTAATCTCTTTAGGCCCCAGTGTTTTTGTTTGGGAAAGTAAACTATATGGAATATTACATGAATTGTTGATATTTCTATATTTTTTAATTTGTCTTATGATGTTCAGCATTTTATAATTCAGGGAATTATTTTGCTCTTGATGCTGGTTATATACAATATAGTAGACCTTATGGGAGAAAACTTCTTTTAAATCAATGCAATATGGAACCACTTGAAGACATCTCTAAGAACATTCAGAAGGGAAAGAAAATGAGGCCATACATGGCAGCTTCTATGCACACATCCATGGGCTCTCATCACACACAGTGAGCTTTACCATGGCTGGCTCCTTTTTACCTTGCTACACCCTGCTGTGCTGAAGTGTCTGTGGATAGCTTGTCTTTCTTGAAGACTTTCCCAATTTTAGGTGTTTTCTTGGTCCTGCTCTTTCCTGGACTATGCTGTGACCTCTCACTGCTACGGAATATACTTACACTCTTTTATTTTGACTAATTTGAGCTTTGTTCAAAATAATACTCACCACTTCCTAATTTCTTGGCTAAGTTATATTTTGATGCTGGAGTCTCATATCCACCCTGCATCTTAGAACGGTGTATGACAGATAACAACCACTTAAGAAACCAGCAACCCACTTGTGTCCAACCATGGTTCAGGTATTCAGAAAAATGTTTCATTTTTTTCCCCCTACAGACCAATGAGGTTTATTAAGATCAATTGATTTGAGAAGAAAAGATTCATTCAGGAATCAGGTAATTCTTTGCACTGGATTTGAGTCACCAGCTGGTGACTTTCCATCTTTTGGATTACTCCACTATTGGGACCTCCATGGAAGGTAAAGGGTCCAAATTGCACATTTTTCTTTTCTTCACCTTTTAATTTCCTAAGTGACAGAGACTTAAACATTTCCTTAGGCCTTTTCTGATAGTTTATATATTATGTATTTAAAATAATACCATGGGAAGTTGCTGTGATGGCCAATCTTGGTTGTCAAAGGGACATACCCCAGTGAGGGGCTATCAACTGAACTACTGCCTCCATCAGGATGGTCTGTGAGTATGTGTTTGGAGCATTTTCTTAACTGCTAATTGGTGT
Organism: Rhabdomys pumilio; assembly: GCA_030674055.1. Lineage (NCBI taxonomy): Eukaryota > Metazoa > Chordata > Mammalia > Rodentia > Muridae > Rhabdomys > Rhabdomys pumilio. Next base: position 72,798,227 of record JANHMN010000007.1, on the reverse strand, counting down.
AGCCCCATGTGGATGATAACCATCCTTGGGTAGGTGGATCTGGGCTGTGTAAAAAGAGTAGCTGACAAGTGAGCCTAGAATCAAGCCCATAAGCAGTGCTGCTCTGTGGCCTTGGCTTCAGCTCCCACCTTGAGTTCCTGTCTCAGGTTCTTTTTGATAATGGACTAATAACCTATGAAGTAAACTTAACTTTTTCTTTCCCAAGTTGCTTTGACCATGATGTTTAGCTCAGCAACAGAGAAGAAAACGAGGACAGCTGTTATCTCTACAGTCAAGGATGCTAGAAATTTCTGTTGCTGTGCTGTTCCAGAGTGGCAGACTTCTGAAATTCCAAAGTTAAAGACTTGGTTCTCAGTGGCAGTAGCAAGTAGCCCTGTGTCTGTGTAGCATCTGTCACTAATGAAGGGTGACCACACCAACAAGAATAGAGTGATGGGAATGAACACAGAAATTGCTTGGGATGTTTCCAATGTGTCCTAAGGTTTTGTCCTAGGGTTTCTATGGTGTCTTGGTGACATCCAAGATGGCTGTCTACTAGATTCCAACTGCTAATTCCCATGTACTTTATTAGATAAGGGATAGTGTTAGCATTTCCCTATTGAAAGGAGTCATATTAGGTGAACCAGAGTGAGGTAGTTGGTGTTTTGATCCGTTTTCATGGATTATGACAGGATAGACGAGATGTGGTCATGTAATTTTCAAAAAGGCATATTTTGCTTTGTGGCTGTGGTGTCTGGAACATCTAAGAGAAACGGAGTGGTATCAGCTGGACTTTAGAAACTCATAGTGGAAGACAGAAGGTCAAATGGGCCTGCCTGCACACAGAGAGAAAACGGGATAAAAATGTCACCTGCAAATCTATTACCCTGAGAGAAATATCCATTCGTTTGTAAGAGCATCACCCCCCCAACCCCCAACCTGAAGACCTCTAGTACTGGGATCCATCTCCAACCAGTGCCGCACTGAAAGAAGTAAGGTTTCAATTTATGAGTTTGAGGATGACATGCTTAACCCATAGCAATAAGACCGTTATTGACATTATTATTCTGTACCACATTATAATTTAGTACATAGGCAGGCATCAAGAGCACATTGTGCTTCCCATTTCAAAACTCTATTAACCATGCTCCTAGAAAAAGTGATTGCAGTCAGAAATTGAGTATAGAGCCTGGAAAACGTCAATGTCTTCATTGTATTCTGAGTGTCCATTATGAAGGCCAAAGTCTTCTTCAGGCTTGGGGTGAAAATGGTGCTAACTGCTCACACAAATACTGTCCACCATTTTGTTTGAAAAAAGCACCCCAGATTTGATGGTAGAAAAATCTTACGGGAGTGCATCAGCCATCAGACAAGAAACGCTTGTCCCTTCAGGGCAGACTGTTATTAGGACACTGTATCAGCCTCAGTGCTGTGTGTTGATAACTGTAATTTAAAAGGACCAAAAGGGGTCAGGGGATGTAGCACAGAAGTTGAGAGTTTGCCTAGCATCTATGAGCCTATGGCTTTAATTTTGAGCACTCACAAAAGAAACAGGGAATTAAATAATTAAAGGGAGCATCACCTCCCAACATCCTATTTTTAATTTTATCTTAGATCCTTGGCTTATAGTTAAATCATATAGTTAAATCAATTTAGAAGAGTGAAGATTCTGTTGATCTCTGCAGCTGATATTATGTGTAAAGACTCCTAGACATTTTAGAAGTTTGGAGATTAGAATCCAAATCCACGTTTTATATCATTTTTCTTTGGTGAAAACAGCAGCTCAACATTTGAGTCTTCTGTCTGATTTTCTGCTTCGTACATCACCACTGCATTAGTAACTGGGCAGTGCCTAATGTATTCCTTGTGTCCCTTTCTCTAAGTTTTTGATGGCTTTATTTGATCTGACACTTCATAGGAGTCCCTAAAACACCAAGACTTGTGTAACTCATACATCACAAGTGACAGTTCCACGGACAACATATCATGTCTGCCTCTCTGTTAGATCTGCTGTAACCTACGTGCCTTGTGATGAATGGAGAGAGGGTACCCTATCGGAGAGTTCTATCACCGCTTGTCACCTAGAAACAGGACACAGGCTCTAATTAGGGGAGAGTGTGCTGAGCCTGATGTGGGATGGAAATCACAAGCAGCTGGTCGTGTCTCACAGCATCAGTCTTAAGGCTCCTTGGCCACAAACAGTGTCAGGGTTCCTGTCATGCAACTGAGGCTGACCTTACTACTCTCAGGGTTCCAGTCACGTGACTAACTGAGGCTTATTCAGTCTATGTGTCTCAGGCTGTTTTTCCCCTGCAGTTCTTCTTCTGGCTTTGCGTGTAGTGAAAATTCCACTCTCACCTCTGAAGCAGACAGCTGATTTTATTCTCTCCAAAGAGAAAATGTCTTAGCCTGGGCTGAGAAAAATCTTGGGAAACTGTTTCATCCTTTAATATGTCTTTTAAGTTGGGCATAGTGGTTTATGCCTGTAATCCCTGCTCTCAGGATCTTGAGACATAGGGATTAATGTGTGTTTGAGACCAGCCTGGGCTACATAGTAAGTTTCAGGTCACCTTAATCTAAAGTGTTGGTTCGTTCGTGTCTAAAAACCAAATGAATGACAACCCATCCAGACCCCTGAACAAACAACAACAAACCCCACCATAAACTATTCTTAATTTGAATGTCAAGTTTACATATGAATTATCGGAGATTTACAAAATGTAGATGCTGGTTCAGTGAGTCTGGGCTGGAGCCCAAGGTTCTACCTTGTTGGTGAATTTCAATCTCCTTGATCCAGGATCAAGGTTCTAAAAAGACCTTGAGGTCTGTTCCTGGAGATGGTCTTATAGAGTTGAAGGTAGTGTGGAGAGAAAGGTAGTTTGGGGTCCAGTTGGAAAACCATCTGCCAACCCTTCCTTTCAATTAAAGATTACTATATCTTTAGTATTGATTAAATCATTCTTGAAGGGTTAGACTTTATCCTTGATGAAACATCCTGAGCACGCCATTGTGACTATAGGTAAAGCATTCAACAGGCTAATTCATTTATAACTCTTTTGTTTTGACCCTCTAATAGGGGAGTTGAAATTTCCGGCCCTGAGTCAGTCGATCCTCATCCTCACATCGAGCTGATATTCCATGCAGTAGTGAAGGCAGGGAAACATTGATGTAATGTGTCTCAATCTGCTCCACTGGCTACTGTTTCACAAATTCTTAAGAGGAAACATCCTATGACACCTGCAGGAGGTTGCGAATTTTCTTTCCCCTTTTCCATTTCTATCCTCTCAGGCCATTCTCCTGCTCCATAGATGAGAGACAAGAGGACTGAGGGTACTAGTGAAGGAACACAGGTCTAAGATTGAGAAGTGGAGACTGAGTGTGACAGTGTACAGCCAAGTCAGGCAGAGAGCATAGTAAAGGAACACTGGAAAGCACTTTCCGTAGCCTGAAAAATATTTGAAACAGATCACTGTATGTCTACTCTCCCTTGGAGCATGAAGACTACAAACTACAGAAAAGCCAGAACTTCAGAGATGAAGGACCGCAGGAGCCTTCCTCATTCTCTCTGTTTACTGGAGGTTACGAAACAGCCACTAATGTCATGGATTCCTAAGTGGGGGTTCTGTGTGGAAATGAATTCGGTAACTGTAATCGTGGTACCCACGAAGCCCAGGGAGAAGATTGGATGTAAGTTCCCTTTTTGCTGCTTCCAGATCTAGGTTTCTTGTAACAACTCCCTTAATTTTCAGGAATCCTTGAAACTCTTGAAATTATATCTGACATTTTGCATACTTCCTGGGTTAATTTTCCATTCTTTCATGGCAGTATCTAAGTTGTTTGCAGTTTGTGAAAGGTTAAACAAAAATAGCATTCTAAGGAGCTAGAAGAAGAAGGCTATTTAGCCTTGACATGGTGACGGTTATTAGATGATTCAGCATTCTGGCTTACTCAGAAAATTCTTTGTCATTAATGAAGACAAGGGACTCTATCCTCTCCAGTACAAGAACATAGCCTGATGCTATTTTGCTTGTTTGAGATGAATCATCTGAGTAAAGCAGAGTTCACAGAGTGAGGCAAAGAAGCCATGTTTATATCTCATGGAACTGCTGCTGGCTCTGTTGAATGAATGATGTGTCTAGTGTCCACTGTGGCGCTAGAATAAAAGCCTGGTCCCCTCAACGCCCCTCCCTTTACTCAGTGCCCTCTGTACTTTGCTTAATGTTCGTCTGTCACTCTCTTGGAAACTTGCTCCAGCTCCCTTCCGATTTCAATTTTAGATCTTCCATAATGAACCCATGAGCTCTGTGTTCCTGGCACATAACCTTTCTTGTTCTTAAATTAGTGATTTGGGGGTTTTATCTTATTTCTAATAGTACAGTAGTAAAAAAAGATAATAGCTAATTTTCAAGACTTTCTCTCTTTCTTTTTTTCTCTCTCTCTTTCTCTCTTTCTTTCTTTCTCTTTCTTTCTTTTTTTCTTTCTTTGCCTCTTGTCAGAACTCCATCCTGATAGTTTGCAATACTATAAGCACACTCCTGAATCTCAGCTATATGTATTCTGCCCATGTCTGTGAGTTCTCTAGTCCCATGGTTATGCACTCTGACATTATGCACTCTGACACCATGTCATGTCATGTTTATCCAACTGTTTTACTTCTAGTCAAAATCAAATGTATTTTTCCTTCCCTTATGCTCCCAGCAGGGCCTTCTCAGCTTAGAGAATGAAGGCGTCGGCCATCAGTTCCCACATCATCACCAACAACAAACATGCCAGGATCAGAACCTGCATTTTGTTAGTTCGCCATTGTGTATAGCTGGGAGGAGAGACAGCTTGCTTTTCATTAGATAGGCTGACCCCAGCCTTGGGAGCCCTGGGAAAAAATATGCATTTTGACTGGATGTAAACTGAGGAAACATGACATGGAGTCAGAGATGGATTGTAGAGCTGTCCCTGGGGTGTGATTTTTTAACAGACTGACTTTTGGCATTTGAGGAAAATCGCAACAAATCTCAGGACAGAATTTTCATAACTGTCCACTTGGCAGGGCTGATATGTGTCTTGAAGCAATGCTGTTGTGCTGTTTCATATGCTCTGGCTTGTGCATACAAATGATCTTGTTTCCTGAGGCCCGGCAATGTGAACTTTTAGTTTTTAATCCTGCTTCCATGTTTGCTGCCTTTGTTTCTATGGCCCCTGACACAGTTGTTGGGACCATAGGTATGTACTACCTGTCTTCCCAAAGGAATTTACATTAACCATGAATCCAATGCTGTGAACAGACACCATGACCACAGCAACTTTTACAAAGGAAAGCATTTAATTGGGATTGGCTTACTCATCATGGCAGGAAGCATGGCAGCGTGCATTCAGACATGGTGCTGGAGAAGGAACTGAGAGTTCTACATCTGGATCCACAGGCTGCAGAAAGAGAGCCCCTGAGACTGGCTGGAGAATCTAAAACCTCAAAGCCCACCCCCTATAACATATAGCAAAACCACCTCCATGATGCCACACATTCTAATCCTTTCAAATAGTGCTACTCCCAAAGCATTTAAATATATAAACTTATGGTGTCTATTTTTATTCAAAACATTACAGAGGTAAGCATTCATTTTTTTAAGGGTGCAGGCTGACTTTTATTTGCAACAGGATGGAAGGAAAGAGCCAGCCTTGGGTGCAAACAGGTCTGAGTCTCAATCCAGCAATGAATGTGCATGCTCTCAGTGTTCCCATTGGTACTATGATTGTAAGCACATCTTTCTCTCAGAGACATAGCGATAGAGCAGCCTGCATGCGGGAGATGCCACCTTGTACTAAGTTGCTTCTGTTTCCTCTTTGCATTGCATCTTCGCTTATGTATACATACTGGCTGTGCTGGGGGTGTGGGGCCAGCTCAGTGCAGCTCTGGGTGATTTGTAGGCTTCTTCTGTACTCTAAAGAGTGTGGGGATGAGGGAAAGGTAAACCGATTCTGTTTTTAGAGCTTCTAAAACAAGAGCCTTCACACAGGATGAGCTCAAAGGTCTGTTAGTACACTTTTGCCCTAATACCCTTGTCCCCTCAGCCAGTGATTTCCTGGTTTTCTCTTGTGTCTACACTTTAACAAAAGAGAGGCCGAAGAGCTTTTGAATGCTGAAAATAGAATCAGGTGCCTTGGAGCTGGCAGGCAGTTGTGAGCTGCCTCTCCTGGGTGATGAGAACTGGTCTCTGGTCTTCTGGAAGAGCAGGAAGCTCTTAACTCCTGAGCATTCTCTTTGGTCCCTAGAAGAACATTTTTCAATACCTGAGAGAAAGGGAAGTGGGGGTGTGGGGTATGGGTAGGATAGCCATGGCAATAATGATTTAACCTGGTTTATGACAGCATGCTATGTTGTGTGCCCCATGTCCCTGCTTACAGGTACATCTGCTTGCCTGATCCTCGGACTGGATTTCACTGTACTGCTGCTCTTGGTTGGCTGGGGTTTTTAGGGTTAAGATTCAAATCTCTTCCTTTCTTCCTCTTTATATTTACAATAGAGAAAAGAAGAGGGCCTTGCTCCCTCTGGCTCAGAATCAAATGAAAGAACAAAGAAAACTTGATTCTATGCTTGGGAATCACATTTTCTTTATTGGGTCCATTTTTAAAGTCCTGGAGTAGGAGACTTGACTGGACTCGGGGCATTTCATCTGGACCTGGCTGAAGAGCCCAGGGCAGGCTACTGGAATGCAGCTGCTGCGACATGGAAGTGCTGTGAAGTGTGTTTGTGTGTCAGTGAGAGGGCATTAACCAGCTAATTTCTGCAAGGCTGACACAACCTTCCAGCCATTTTCACATAGAGATTTTTATGGTCATTTGCAGTATCTGCCTATTGCCTATTGTAGTATATGAGAGCCAGCAGTTCCCTGGATTCTTAGGTTGGTACTAAGGTTAGACAAAACCAGCTTACTGGGAAAAACAGTTAAATTTACAGAAGTGAAATATTCAGTTGTCCATTGTTAACCAGTGTATGTTTCAACAAGTGCTCAGGAGTGTAGGGCAGTCGGTAACCTGGCTACAGCAGCCTAGGAGCTCTCTAACCTTGGAAGGGAACTCGCTAAGACATCTGCACCATATTGTGTCCTTTGATGGAGTTTTGATGGAAGGCCTAGGCTATCGCGTTGCTTTCTCTTTGTTTATTCCCAGATCTTGCCCAGTACTCTGAGCTCTTTTCCTGTCCTTATCCATTACATCTTGATCAGCGCCTTTTACATGTCCTAGAAGAACTGCATTCTTATGCGGCACATACTCCAGTCTAGCCTTTTTCTTTGCACCTCTGCTGTTTCTGCCTGGAAGGTTCCTCTACTTGAATATTACCTATTCTCTCTCAGTCCTGTCCTTTCTTGGCCAGGACTCTAACACTTGTTTTGTCTCTGGGCCTTCTGCATCTACAGTGTCACCAGTCCAAAGGTTTTGAATGAGTGAGCTACGAATAGCAGAAAAACTGTTGTGAGCATTTAGCGTTAACATCAGCTGAACACTCTGGAAAACAACTTTGAAGCAAGGACTCTGATTTTAGACTCAGAACCCTTAACACGTAATGCATCCCCAACATTCTTGACTTTGAAGGCAGTGACTCCTACCAACTGGAAGCAGAAGCATCAGAGAGCTTATTCCAGGCTACAGAGCCTCAGATTTCCATTGTTGGTTCTTGGGATGGCTCCACATTACCTCCAGGAGTTCCGGGGCCAATCCACTTCTTCCAGGACAGCCTAGGGGTCTCACTGATGTGATCGGGCAAAGTTTAGGGTCCATTTGGCAGCTGACCTGCATGTGCTGTACAGCACACTCTCTGGGGAAAGGGCGCTGTGTTGTGTTCTATTTTCCCTGCAAGAGAGGCAGAGATGTGAGGCCAACCAGAGAGAGGTTAAAGAGATGTGGGAGGCTTACAGCTGGGGATCATTAACAACAATCAAGACCAACATAAAAAGGCAGCGGGACTTCCCTCCCTCTTGGCCTTGGAAGCCATCTGGATAGGGAAAATTTGGTTTCAAGTCTGGTGAGAGAACTTTTTAGTACTCTGACACTGTTGTTTTTAAACTTCTTTATAAAAGTGCCTCAAAGCTTTAGAAGTCTACCCCTAAGACTGCCTTACCAGAAGGTCCGTACCCCTTTAGGTTTAAGCAGATAATGATTGACAGTGGAATCTGTACTTTTCTAAGTTTTTTCCAAAATGGCCAGGAAATACACAGACTCTTCACATGTGTACTAAAAGCCATGACCTGGATTATTCAGACCTAGGCAAAATTTTTTTCACTGCCATGCCTATGTGCTTTTTCTGTAGGCCATAACCAAATAGGGACACAAGTCCTCTCCTCAGCCAGATTTGCTCTGGCTACAGTGAGACCTGAAAAGCTCAATCCTTTCCTGGCAACTAGAAGCAGAAACGGACGAGGTGATGTTACAGTTGGTCTTACCTACTTCAGATAAATGTTGAACATGTATGGACATAGTGCTGATCTGTCTGACATTACCTGTATGCTGATGCCATCAATGCTGGGTACTGTGGTGCCAAGGAAGCAGGAGAAAGGGAGGTAGGTCTCTGCAGATTACGTGTCCTGATGGAGCAAGCACTGTTACATGCTGGCTTCCAAGGTTTGATCCAGTTCTAGTGTTTCCTGCCCTAGATGTCTAGCTGTGCTGTCGCTGCACTCTCATACTGCTTTTGGGAGCGTTAAAGAGTGTTCTTAGCAGTCAGTGGTCATGCCCTAAACTTATCGCTGTCAGACTTAGAATGACCTCAGTACACGCGCTTCCTTTTCTGGGCAGTGTTCCTCAGTAAAACACCCAACATACTTAGATGAAAGGGAGTTAAAAGAGTATATTACTGACTGTCCTTAGATTCTTAATAGCCACCATAGTTCCTGGCCTCTGGAACTCATGGAATCTGTCCCACCTCACTTAGAGAAAGTCATTGTGTAGCAGTCTGAGCCTTAACAGTATTCTGTCTTATAGGATTCTCTAACCATTCTGGACATTCAGTGTTTTTGTTGAGGCTGTTATGTCAGTGGGAGCCAGCAATCTGTCTCCTTCATCTTCACACATCACTCATCTCCTGGGCACAGTGCAGGCAACTAGCTGCTGTTTCTTGACATGGGAAGGTAAAGGATCTGATGTCTTTTTGCCTCGGAGATACGAGTGAATGCAGGGGAGCACTCAGTTTCCTTGTATAATTTTCTTTTGAAGCTCGTGCTGTACCAGCAAAGGGTAAGACCAAGGTTCTGCTGTTGACATTCCGAATGACAGTGATGCTGGTTTGATAATGGAGTTGCAGGGCCAGTTTTTTGTTTGTTTATTTGTTTGTTTTCTTTCTACCCAAATTAAAACAACATTAAAAAGTTGAAAGAAAAAATGTGGGATTTTTACACTAAGGATCTTTGTGTATATTTCTGTCTAGAATGTTTCCTTTCTGTCATGGTCAGCTTGGGTCGTTTATATCATCCTGTCACTGCTCAGATGCCACTCTGATGAGACCTTAGATCAACCTAGTAATATTCAGTAGGTGGTTTTCCTTCTGCAGGCCGTATAGTTTAGTTTTGTTCATTGTACCCCTGCCCTGGTCAGTGGAGGTCTGCAAGTTCAGGAGGGAGTTGGTTTTATTCTCAGTCATATTCTTTAGTGCCTGAAATAGTGCCAGGAACATGGAATCAGAAGTGGTGTATAGATGCAGTATGTATAAAGATAAATTCCGAAGTTAGTGTGCTGGTGCAGTTTTGTAATCCAAGGAAACAGAGGACAAGAGAGAAGAATCAAGTTCCAGGCTGTAATGAGAAGCATAGGATGGCCTTGTCTATAAAAAATGTAAAATTCAAAGTCTTCATAAAGAATAAAATAGAAAGTAAACATTACCAATATTTATACTTCCATACAGAAACAGACACTGTTAACATTTTTGTGGAAAACATTCTTGGATCTTTTTGAAGGAGAAAAGACTGTCAAGAAAAGACTTGATATTGTGTGTGTGTGTGTGTGTGTGTGTGTGTGTGTATGTGTATGTATGTATATGTCTATATATACACACACATATATATTTATTACTGTGAACATGACTTATCAACAACTTCCTCCTTCTCTTCCTCTTTCTCTTCCTCCTGCTCTTCCTCCTCCTCCTGTTCTTCCTCCCTTTCCTCCTCCTCTTCTTCCTCCTCTTCCTCTTCTTGACAGGGTTTCTCTCACTATGACCTGAAATTAAATGCACTCTTCTAGCCCTCACAAGCACTCATACGCATGTAGTAATTGCACTCACATTTGCACACAAATACATACACATGTGATTCAAAATATCAAAATACAATATTTTATTGCAACCTGTGTGGATTTCACTATACACACACTTATATTCCTTTGATACTTATAAAACTTTTTGATATGTTATTGTATCCATTTATAGATATTGAGGCATAAAGATAAAGTTGAGCTATGAACTCAAATTGTAGATACCACTCTTCTAACTATGAAACCCACAGTTCTCTAATTCTATTATATATTATCTATCTTTGTCCATTCATCCATCAATCCATTTATCCATCCATCCATCCATCTATCCATCCATCCATTTATCCATCAATCCATTTATCAATCCATCCATTCATCTATTCATCTATCAATTCATCCATCCATTCATCCATCCATCCATGCATCCATCCATCCATCCATCCATCCATCTATCCATCCATCCATTTATCCATTCATCCATCTATTCATCCATCCACCCAGGCATCATCTAGTATCATATCTATTTTTTATCACCTATCTGTGATCTATTTATTCATCATCTATCTACATCTATGATATATTTATCTGTATTTGTTATCTACATCACTCATTTATCTACTTTTCATTTATCTATAATCTCTTTATATATCTATTATTGATCTATCACCTATCTCTTTATCATCTATCTGTCAATCATCTATCTGTCTATCTATCTATCTATCTATCTATCTATCTATCTATCTATCTATCATCTATCTAATTCACACTGACTCATGTTTCCAGTTCACAAATAGCCTTTATTTAGGAAAACTGTATGGCATAGTGGAAAACCATGGCTCTGTCAGTTTGGGATTTTTTTTTAGCCCTAATCTATTTAATGATTGGCTGACTTTTGTCAAATTACTTGACTTCTCAGTTTAGCTCTATTTGAGAGATGAGAACAGAACTTCCAACTAGCTGCCTATGGAGCGAGCCCGCATGATTACACACTGAATGCTTAGCCTAATAGGTCCAGAATGAATGGAAGTTGTTGGTATGGATATTACTTCTCTTGATCTTCACAACAAAGGTGAGCTGCTTAGGAAAGAGTGATGACTGGTTGTCTGTGTCTGCTTCATTTTAATATGGAGAGTGACTTCCCAAGTCTGAATCCATTTTAACTCATAATGTGATGGGTGACTAATGTCAAAAGTTTTTTTCTTTTTTCATCCTCTTTTTGTAAGTTGCATAGAAAAAGTCACCCAAGGATAGAATGCGGTAGGAAGATAGGTGGCATATCTGCCTTTTCCGGTTGTCTTTATTCTACTTTACTAGTGAGCGATTTAATTTTACTTGCAGAATAACAGAGATGTTAATTGTCATGTCAGAGCTTTTACATGACAAGATACAGTTAGTTATTGAATAGATAAGGACAATTTCAATGCAGTACAGTTATGGTTGAGGTAGCACAAGTGAACGGTGACATTTTTTATTTAACTCCCCATTACATTAAAAAAAAATCAAGTCCTTATGTCTTTTCTTAAGAAATTATCAGCCATCAGTCTTTTGAACTGTGAGACTCATGAGTTAAATGTGCCTTCAGAATGTGTCTGAACAGTGACATTGTGAGATGTTCCCTTACATGAGGTTACCTCCAGTGCCCATTCCTGCTAGGATGTTCAGGGTCTAAAGAGTAAATTATTTGAGTGGAATATGAGTGCATATAAATTATGTAAGGTAAACATGACAAAGGGATTTTCTTTTGAATGGGAGACACTAGTCACAGGGAGGCTGTGCAGTTATGCTCAGACACTCTTTGAAATGGCAATTGGTTGTTATTCCTGGAGATTTTAGGATTTAGATATATTAAAGTATGTCTGAGCTATCACATCGAGTTTATCCTCACACCACTAAGAATTTTTCTTTGCTATATTTGCTTCCTTATCTCTCACATACCATTCAGTCTACACAACTGAATGGTACATGATTAAGTTCTTCTCTAGGAAGGACCAAGAATAACCTGTGTGTCCTCTTCAGGTTCCATATCTCCACTTCTGTAGGTCACATCTAAGGAGACCTCCATTGATTGCTGGGCATCTCCCTTATCCCAGGTCCCTGTCTTTCCATGGAGATGCCCCTACTTCTCCACCTCTGTCAGTTACAGACTTCCATTTATTCTCATGACCACCTGGCCATGGATTGAATCTTTAAATTCATACTCTGTACGTCAGCAATGAAGTACTGAGTTTATCATGAAAGCAACACTTTCCCTGCTAAAAGAACATTGCCTGGCTCCCAGGGCTTTCTGGTGTTGCATTTTAGTCTACCCAGCTACCCTCCTTCACCCAGTAATCATTAATGCATTGGCTGAGAAAATACTAACTTTTTTACTTTATCCACATGCTACTGCGAAATCTACGATAGAGGAGACATTATCTCTCCTCTGAAACTGGTCAAAAGCCAGCCAGCCAGGCAGCTAGCAAGCAAGCAAGGAAGGAATTCTGTTAGTGAAATAAAAAATTCAGAAGGAAATTTTGCAAGAAGATATTCCATTAGAAACTCTAGGATGAATACTTTAAAGACCTTTCCTTTTAAAGTGGTCAGCCTGAATATACTTTTCTTTTAATTAAATTTTTTTTCCTGGGCATGCTGTAATACTTTCTTTGCTACAAAACTTCAGTCAGACAGGGTAGTAATTCTGATGAGAATAGGTGCCCAGTTTTGTAAATGTTCTTTGCCTCTAAGGAAGATTCTATTGGTTTTTTTTTTTCCTTTAATAAAAGTGAAAAATTTGCCAGCTATTATAGTCCCAATCACTGAAGCATGTTTCTGATTTAAACTCACATGTCTTTCTGAATTTAATTTAATGATGTATTGAAGATGGTTGACGGGTGTAATGTCCTGCGCTGGTATAGGTGTGCACACACCTAAGTAATTAGTGAGGAGTGTAAATACTTTCTTTAAATAAAACTGCTATCTTTTTAACACTGGAGGAAGATTTCCTGATTAAAAGCAGTGATATAGCTGTTGTAACTTAAGGGCCTTCACTTGCTTCATAGGCTGTGATGACACAGGAGACCACTGCAGGAAGGGAAAAGAAGGCAAAATTCTCACCCCTAACAAAACTGCCACAAAATTACATTTTCACATGTCTGAAGGAAATAAAAAACAAACAAAAAAGAAAGTACAATGCTATTCATTTCTGACTTGGATTCTTCACCAGCAGAATAAAGGTGACAAATGAGCAGGATTACACAACCATCTTATGCAGCTTCTCCAATAATTACCAGCAGGAGCCGTTTGTGTGGAGTAGCATGTCGGGGGATGGGTGACTAAAAAACTGTAGTAAGAGGAGAAAATACCAAGATGGAGACTCACTGAGAGAGCATTCAAAAGACAGGCAAAGAAAACAAAAGTTTCTGTGGAAAAGCAGCAGAAGAAAGTGGTTTTGAAGAGACTGAAGCGAGCTGAAGGATGTGGCTTAGACTGCTGGAGTCCATGGAGGATTGCGAGCAAAAGTGGAATTTTGAATTGGATATACATATGAGAGGAATTGATTGAGGATACAGGAGTAGGATGTAGTATTTCAGAATTATAGCTATGAGGAAATGGAGAGGGCCATTGTCCACAGGCAGTGATGTACTGACCTGGCATCAGAATGAGCTCATCACGGCCAGGGTTGGATAGCTTGGAGTATTGCATCAGCCCCTGGAGGTCTTTCTCTTCCTTTCCTGTTTCCTTGTTGTTGAGACTTCTCCTAACAATGTATTTCATGTTTTCTAGCAAAATGATTCTGTTCAACCAACAAAATAACATGATAGAAAAGTAAGTGGTCTTCCAGCTAACCTGATGTCCTGAAACTATGAGTCATACTTGCTCACATGCACTTTTCTGAAATTGTCACACACACACACACACACACACACACACACACACACACACACATCCATGCATGCACACAGACACACAAACAGAAACAATGGTTACAAGTAAATTTTGATTCAAATGGTGGGACTTTATAAAATACAGACTGTAACTCGAGAAATAATCAGTTCGTGTAGCCAGAAAGTATGGAATATGGAAAAGAGACCACTTACTGGGAATGTGGCTATCAGGAATGCAAGTCAGAAAGTCAGCAGTGAGGTGGAAAATCAACCTGTAGATTAGCCTGGGCTAGGTGGATAATTAACTCGTGGTTTAGCCTGGGCTATATAACCTGTTAATTTGTGGCCCAGGGGTAGAACATGCTCTAAGTCTGAATGTACATAGTACAAATGTATGTGTGTGTGTGTGTATGAATGTATGTATGTATTTATGATCTCTCTTTTCCCATAAGTTTTGGACCAGCTAAGAACATTTGATCTTGAGAGATTGACTCAAATTCTCAGTTTTTTTCACGAATTTGAGATTTTAGCACATATATCCTAATAGTTGTAACTGAGAAACACACAGGAAAGAAGGAGCCACTGTCCTGTCAGCCAGATCATAGGATCTCTAGTTTTTCATAAGCCAGCACAGTATGTACACATGGTTACCATATTACTCTGTAAGCATCATGGTCTGCACGGACTTTATAGGTGCATTCTCCAATACGGAGCTTTTTCAAAGCCATGAAATTATCAACATCATTTCCCATCCCATTTGAGACATTTTGTCTTGAGTGTGCTGTAAATAGCACCCCCCCCCCAATAAAACATAGTAGTGAGACAATTCAAAGCAGAGAGAAATCATCAAGGTTTTAAAAATGATTTTAAGTTACTTATGGCAAAGATATATACATGTTAATAAACACATGTCTAGATGGTTTAATTCATCATATTGCTTATACATGGTCAGTCTCTAAGTACTGTGAGGTCATTATAAATACATGCTCTTCTTCAGAAGTCATAATGCTCAGAACTGTAAATATACATACATATGTATATTTACACACACACATATTCATATTTTGTAAACACCCATGCTTAACTGTAAGAAAACAGAAACAAATGCATTTCCTTAATAATTGAAAGAGAAAGTTAGACTCTCTTAAATTTTACCATATAACATCTTGTCTCTCACAGGTAAAAATATGTTCACAGTACACCACACTTTCTTAGAAATGCCTACTTTGGTATACATGTCTTAAAAAATATTACCAGATTTATATAGGCTTTGGAGTGGAATGAGATCCAGATGTGATCCTGTGGAGAATCTTAGGCTAGTAGTAAATGAAGAGTCTTTAAGTCTTATTTACATATTTGTGTCTGTATGAGCTGGTCTTTGATGTGCAACTTTTTAATGTTTAATGTTTAATGCAGGCACATGTTCTTAAGGCCCTGTTTTGATACTGTTACTGTTATTATAGTTATTGGTTTTGTCCTCATTAAAGGTTCAGATAAAGATCTTTATACTATATGTAGACGTTCTGACCTGTTGTCATTGTTCCATTAAAGAGAAGGAAAATAGCAAAAAAAATTTTTTCTGAAGAAATGGCATTATATGCATATATAAAACACTTTTTTCTCGAAGGAAGGGTGTTATATGCATAGCAATTATAAATGAGCCCTGAGAAGCTATGAGATACATACAGCAGACAGTTGAGTATATGCGGTCAATATTAAGATTGCCACAATTGACTCAAGTGGGTAAAATTGATTTCTTTAAGCCCATAACACATTGTGAGTGTGCATTTAACCTAACCAAATTCCTACTGTGGGGTTAGTGATCTTGTGGAACTTGGATTTCTGCCTCTTGTCCAGCTAATGGTACAGAGGGCAAGAAGGTCCCTGATGTGCAAGAGCTCACAATGCACATGTGTTCTGTAAAGATTCCTTTTAAATACTGAGGGAGGGAAAAACCACCCATGAGTCAGTTGGATTCACTGTTGTCGTTAGAAATGATCCTACGTAATGTGTAATCTGTACTGTGTTGTGTGTAGTGTGTTTGGCAGTCAGTCATTTTCCCCTCGTATTATTAGAATGGAAAAGGCACAGAAAGACCCACTGGAAATTTGGCAGGTTATTGACTTTCTTTTCCCACTGCTGTTGACCTGTCATCTTTCTTGCTTCTGATTTCCTAATCACACCAGCTCCCTCCTGTATGCGCTTCTGCCTGGCTACAGCTCCATTCCACTGAGCCTGTTGCTGCTCCATCTTTTCTACAAAGCTACTTTACCAGTAGCTTCTCTAGTTTGGATAAGAGCTTGCTGATATTTTTAATAAGCCCCCCTCACCACACTGCAGCAAGTCACAGAATCATAGGGTGTTATAGCTGAAGGAGCCTTTGCATCCTAGCTTAGCATTCATAAGCCACTGTTCCCCTGATAATATTGGGTTTGATTGGTATAGTCATTTTCAGGGTTTGTTTTAATGTGAATCTCTTTTGAAGAGGCATTATTCTTCTGGTTGCTATAGGCCCCTATATTCCCTATTTTTTTTCAAACTCCTGTTTGACATGTTTATGCAGCCTGGCTAACCTCTAAAATAACTGCTTAGAACTTGAATCGGTTAGGTTAAAATGTGGTAAATTTCCATTTTAAAATCTAAATTATGGTTGACTATTAAAAATCTCTATAGCTCTGTCATCTTAGTTCACAAATAAATAGATGTTTAAACAATAACTCTTTTGTTCAAAATAACAAAGCTAAGCTTTGAGTAGCTTTTACTTGAAGTGCTTGGGGACTGAAGTATTTCATGTTTCAGAGTTTCAGTTGACTGTGGTGACTTCTGCCTCTAATCCCTGTAATTTAAAGGCAAGAGGTAGGGAGATTGCTGTGAGTTCAAGGCAAGCCTGGGCTACATAGTGAGTTCAAAGTCAAACTGCTCTGTAGTATGAGACTGACTATGCCTATAAACAAAACCAGAATTGAGAAAAAAACCAACAACAACAACAAAACCAGATTTCCTAGCTTTTCAAATGTGAGGATACTTGTCTGGATTTTATACTGGAACTTTCCTGATTGGCATAAACAGTTTAGTAAAATACAGTTATTCATGGGGACTTTAATTTTTGAAGCCTTTTCCCTAAGAATATATGTTTACAAATAATTTGTTTCATTTCTTTCCTGAAAGTAGAGTCTGATAGCTAGGATACTAATGGAAGGAATTAAGCACCAGTGTCCTACAAGAGGCCACAACTGAAGGAACAGAAGAGAAAGAGAAAAGAGGAAGGTAGTATTAGAAGAGAAAGAAGAAAGAGGAGGATGTGGTTGAAAGAAGGAAAAGGAGAAGGAGAAGGGGAAGGGGAAGGGGAAGGAGAAGGAGAAGGAGAAGGAGAAGGAGAAGGAGAAGGAGAAGG
>JANHMN010000007.1:72749187-72780572 GCA_030674055.1 Rhabdomys pumilio | reverse complement strand
GTAGATGAACCACTTGTTTTTATGTGGATTAATAGTCATGAGAATCAATATGTTCTAAGTAATGTAAGTGAATTTTAACATTCTTGCATTTAACAGATTCCCAGGGTGAACCATATTTAATGATCAGCCCAAAATTGGAAATAGATATTTATTGCAAGGCTCTAAGTTATGAGTTCCCTTTGTAATTGAGTTGGGACAAAGATATGATTACAGTTTGTTCATTATATGCACTATGGCTTAAATAATGCTTCTGCAATGCATGCATGTATATGAAACCACGTCTCTGTGTCTAATGAAAACAAACTCCTGTCCTTTTCATTCTGAGTATTGGGAAAATGGCTTCTCAGATTGATTCTGGCAGTTAATAAAAGTAAAGAGTTATAATATTACATTTGCTCTAAAAATTAGAAGAAACAGAGCTACTTAATTACAAATGACCATTTTTCTCAGCTTTATATTCCTTTACCAGTTGTAAAATCAATAGAAATTATTTTCTTATCTTTCTAGTACTAAACATGCCAAGAAAACAATGGCCTTGCCTAGTATTTTAACACTAATACTTTATAGTTACATTTTCAATAATAAAAGTTAACAGAAACTATAAGAGTGCATATGCCCCTAGAAGCTACCCTGCCTCTTTACTTTCTGAAAATGCATGAATTAAGCCTGGTATTAATCCATTTTCAGAGATGCAGTAGCTAAGATTTGCTAAGACATTATGTGAACTCTAAGGGTCTGTCATGGAGGAGGGAGCTTGAGGCACAGAAGATGGCAGGTGCGCAGTTCTTAATGATGCCTGTTCCAATGGCTGCAAGTTCTTAGACTTGAGGGAAAAAGTCACCAACGTGTCATTTCAGGTGCCATTTCAGACATCCATTGTCCTACTGTCCTGCTCCTTTGGGTCATGGCTTTCTGGCATCCATTATCCAAAGAAATATCACATTATGAGCTAGAGGCACTGAGGGATGTATGTGAGAACTGGTGGTACAATTGTTCATAGGTGACATCCCCAGTAGCCTACTGGAGACTCTGCCATTGTATTGCGGAATGTCAAGACACATTGGCTTGCAAAACACCAGTTCACTGAACTTTCTCTGTCTAGGAAAAGGAGGCTCCGTTTCTGTTTCTGGAGTCATTAGTGGTTTCTTTTCACTTTGGTAAGGAGCATTACTCTTCACAATTGAGAAATTCAGTTTCAACTCTTGAGACGGTAATACGAACACAGTTGTATGAAGATGGCTCATTTAGAACCTGTATCTTCCTGTGTTTTCGTATCAGCAGATCTTCTCTTTCACTCATAGTGGGAGAAGAATTGTTCTGCAATGGGCTTCTGAGTGAACGCTAAATGTGACTTCCTCATTTAACATCCTTGTCAGTCCCCACAATGAGCAATAAAGTGCCTGGTGGGGCAGATTTGGGTGAAGCTATGCGGGAGGGGTTGGGGAGCTTCTTTTCTTTATGTCAGCTATCCACACTATTTTGTGCTATTTCTATATTCACACAAAAGTTGTGTTTACAAGTGAATAATGAAAAATTCTTATTGTTTGCTAAATTTTAACACCTATTATCTACTTGACTACCATTGCTTCTAGCGTTTAATTTGAATAGAAACACAAGATACAAAATATATGAGTTGGCCATATCAAATGGTAGTGTAGAAAATAGTATTTGGACATCATGTGGCCAAGTAATTTATTTTTCTATATGTCAAAAATGAGGATACTAGAACTTATGAAGAAAAATGCAATCTGAATAAATTTATTGGGTATTACATGTTTGGAGTCAGATAAATACTTTGCTGATATTTCAAGAATGAGAGGTTAGGAGAACCATCATGAAGAACAGCTATCAAAGGTTGTTTCTCTTTGGCCTCTTGGTAGAGATGAAATGACCTCACCTGTGTCCACTACATTTTGATGCTGATGTACCAGTGTAAGCAGTCCATTTTGTCTGTCACAGACCAATATTTTTGAAAGTACTCTGTGTTTTAGATGTAATTCAGACTGTAATAGAGCAACTCAACCCTCAACAAAGTTGCAATGTGAAGGCAATCCACCTGTCAGTGGTGCAATGTTCTGTGAGGCATGGTGCCTTCCTGCAGCCCATCAGAGCAAGATTGCCATAGGTTTGTGGCCTTCCCTGCCCTTAATTGTTTGCTTTGGAGGGAGGGCTACTTGCAGAAAAGCAGAGACTTTCCCCAAATATCTTTCTAATTGAATATATCCATTTATGTTGCCTTAGACCATGTATGTGTTTTCTTTCTGTTGTCATTTCACGTATTTGTATTCAGAAAGACGACCATTTACCAGTGTCTGTCGAGCTACAGATTCACTCAAAGGCAAAATAATGAGAAGTATCCACTGATGACACTGTGGTGAGTGAGATCATGAGGACACTCCATGGGCCTCCTGTCTTGCTCAATAGAATCAGTGTTGGTGTTTCGTTCCATGGTTCTTGAACTAGGGCCCAGCAGTATCTGGCATGATACACAGACAGGATTTGTCATTTTATTCTCTCTGAGAATCCCTATGTCTGTCCATAACTGGGATTTCTGGTTCCTGAGACTGAGCAGATAATCTTACTTGTATCTCTATGAAGCTAAGGGATGTTAGTGTTATTTGACAATGGGCTCCTTGGTCAGAGCATTTTGAGATTATTGTTTGGCCTTGGCCAGGAATCAAATAAATGGACAAAAGAATATCCATTTATTTTACTTCTTGCAACTCAAAAGCCAATTTTGAAACTATATTTTAGTTTCTATGACCTTTTAAAAATAAAAAAGCTTCTACTTACAAAGAGGCCGTTTTCAAATAGATCATACACATATGCACACACATTCAGATGCACAAATACATACACAGATTCAAATAACACACACACACACACACACACACACACAGAGAGAGAGAGAGAGAGAGAGAGAGAGAGAGAGAGAGAGCGCAGGCATGGTGGCACATGTTTATAATCTGAGCACTAGAAAGGCTAAGGCAGGAGGATCCAGTGTTTGAGGCCATCCTGGGATATTTAAAAACTCTGTCTCATGATAATTGAAAATAACAACTTCAAACCAGTGAATCGACCATAAACATCCTATCATATTAATTAGTCCATATCATTGAGCTAACTTACACCTCTGATATTGTATATTCATAGATGATAGGTTTTGATATTTATTTGTTGAGTAGTGACGATAAGCTTTAGATTGTTTTTCATATTTCTCCATAGCAAGTGATATTTAATTTTTTTTTAAAAAAGTCTCTTTTTAAAACATACATGTGTTTTGCCTGAATGTATGTCTGCAAGTACATAGGTGGATCGAATGCATACAATATAATGTTCTTAGAGACCAGAAGGGGTCAGGTTCTGGGTCCCCTAGGACTCAAGTCACAGATGGTACTGAGCTGCTGTCTTAAGTGGTGGGAACTGAACCTGAGTCAGGTGGAATATCGGCTAGTGCTCTAACCACTGTGTGGTCTTTCTACCTCAACTGACAGTCCTTTCAAAGATATTTTAGCGGGCACTGGAGAGATAATTCATTGGTCAGAAGAAGTTATTGCTTTAGAAGAGCATCTGGGTTCTGTTTGCAGCACTTACACGATTGGTCACAATCACCTATAACTCCAGTTCCAGGGGAACTGATGTCCTCTTCTGGCTACTGCTGGTATTTCATGAACATGGTGCACATATATACACTCAGGAATCCACACACTTAAAATATAAATATATAAAAATCTTAAACAATTATTTTAGCTTAGATATTAATTTTCTACTTTCATTTCTTCATATACTAAAGTGTATTTGTTTTTAAACAAGAAACTAAAAGCACAAGTCCATGCACAGATACAAAGGAGCAATTGTCATGTGCATTAGGATATAGGCTTTAGTTCTTTACTATAAGGTAGTGATGTTAAGTATTAAGCTTACTTGGTGTACTCTTCTCCAGTGGTAGAAGCCATACCACTTGTTCTGCGTTGATGTGTTTGTTTAACTGCTGGAGGTTATCCCAGTGGCAAGTTCATCCTTATTTGATAATAATGAAACATAAGTTTTATGTGTTTGCTTGAGTAAGATTGCCATCTGGTAAATAATATGTTTTGTGAGTGTTTATGACAATCATGGTTTAAGCCAAAATTGACTTATCATGATTGCTGCAAATAACACTTGAGTGTCCTAACTGGTTTGATTTTTTTTTTCTTTGTTGAATTGAGAAAATGTATTTTACGAAGCTTCCTGCATTTATTTTTAAAGTATTTTGTGGGTTTTAAAGCCTGAGTTTTCAAAAGCAATAATTACAGCTGATTACTCTCTCCATATAGTACTTTTGTGGGAATGTAGAACAAAAAAAGATTGTTTACATAGCATCCTAGCATTGTATGTGTGTGAAGATATGTATATATCTGTGTGCATATATATATATATATATACTTTCAACAAGTTAAAAATCTATTACTTTATGAATTGAATATCTCTAAACATCTTTACTTTAGCAGAACACTATTAAGAAAATAAGACCAGGATTGTATTATATAGTTAGGTTTCTTTCCAAATAGTAAAAGCATTAAAAGCACTTGTGGAAATGGCTAACCCATTATCTCTCTTTACAAATGAGCAACTGAACATAAACCTGGGATTGTCTTTTCTCTGTGTCACATGTGACCAGATTTTTTAGTTTGCAGGGATTAATTTCAACATATTAGTCCAACCTGTAAACTTCAAGTGATATTCAATTACTGGTTTCTCAAAATGCCAATTAAAATCCAGAATTGATTGCTTTGCATATCAAAAAAGCCAAGCAAATAATTATATAGATTAGAAAATTAGGATGAGTCTGGAAAGGGATGATAATTCAACCAACTCTGATTATCAAACCATGAATTTGATAATTCATGACTAGTTGGACTTCAGACCAATTGATCATTTTCATTATGCTTCAGGTCAAAGCTACATCACTTGGCTATGTCATCTGTCTGGCTTTTGGTAGTGTGAACTCAAAGCATAGTAAAGAGGACTCCAGATTATGATCAGACCTAAACACAGCCATGTTCTGTAACTTGAAATGTCCTTTCTATATACAGTGAAATACTAACATGTTTTCACTAAGCCAGTCTTCATAACTATGTGCTCAGCAACTGTACACATTACTCAAAGACTTTTATTGTCATTCTTTTAAGGTGTTGCCTCTAACTGTTCTCCCCCAACACAATGGGATTACAAAGGCTACCCCTTTGCTTTTCATCACTAGCCATACACATAGCTTTGTTCCCAATACTGAGCTGATGGTGCTTCTACAGTCTTTAGAGTCCATTCTCTTATACATCCCACCTTCATGATTGTGAGTGGGCTGCCTCAGTACAGCATGAGTAAATGCTAATTTGCATACAACTGAATCCACATTATCTACATCAGAATGTTGCACAAGACAATCTATGGTGTTCAGGAATGCATGCTTAGGTAGCAATCGGTAAAAGAGGCACAGACTTGGGTTCCTGATAGATAAAGCAGTGGTACTCAGGGGGGTGAGAACAGCCAGGAAGCTTCTGTCTTTCCACCTTAGAAGGATGACTTCTGCCCAGCAAGACTACATAGTGAGACCGTATCTGAACACAAACAAAAAGGGAGAGGAGGGAGGAAGACAATCAGAGGTACTCAAAGTGAGAAGATTTTCTGTTTTCAAACAGGTGATATCAGTTATGTGAAATGTTAAAAATACATGCCAAGATTTCAATCCTAATTTATTAATATCCCCGTCTAATTTATTAGTCCTTTAAAGTTTCCTATAAATGCTATTTTTCTAAAGATTCTTTCATTGTTTGAAAACCAAA
Source organism: Rhabdomys pumilio (assembly GCA_030674055.1). Taxonomy (NCBI): domain Eukaryota; kingdom Metazoa; phylum Chordata; class Mammalia; order Rodentia; family Muridae; genus Rhabdomys; species Rhabdomys pumilio. Next base: position 72,774,750 of record JANHMN010000007.1, on the reverse strand, counting down.
ATTAAAATTAAACCAGGATCTTGTGTGTGTGTGTGTGTGTGTGTGTGTGTGTGTGTATGTGCATATGCACACTTAGTTTTAACAATTACGTCCATACTTACTAAGTTGAATCCTTTTTCCAGATTTTTGCTAGTTTTTAATGTTGGAAATATTAGGGAAATTCTAATTGTGCCTTTAAGTACAAAAAGGGCACTGATCGTATTGCTAAACAAACCCATCATTTCTACATAACTGAACTGGGTACTTTGCCAATGGGGATATAAATATTTGCATGCCTGATAGAACCTACTTTATGTGTTACACAATGTACAGCTTCTGCCGTCTTGTCAATAAGCCCCTGAAAACTCAAATATTAACTAAAACAAATGATAGACATTTTGCTTCTGTTGACAGAAGTTTTACAAAGTGGCCTCACTCCCTGAGATAAAAGACATTCATGTTTTTCTAAGGTAAATGTAATTGCTTATAAAAACTGTCCCAAATGGTGCTTTTAAAAAATGTTTGATGTTAGAGGAAATGTGTGTAGAAAAGACAATAATAGAAAAATGATACAATGTAGCATATTGAATTTTCAAACCATCTAGATTTTTGAAACATAAAAATAAATCTTGTCTTCCCACTCTAAAGGTGCTTCAGAATTTACTTTTAGAAGATCCCAACTTTCCTTATTGCTTACATTTTTCTGTCGATTCAATACTTCTGCAATGTGCTAAACTCTTTGATCTGTAGCAAATTGAGGGTTATTTGTGTTTGAAGGAATTTTTTAAACTTATTTTTCAACTTTTAAAATTTATTGATTTTGATATAAATCTATACAAAATCCATTTTATTTTGCTTGCTTGGATAGCACTGCTACAATAAAAGCACACGGGAGCCACAGAGGGGTCATCCGTAGAGATCCAGGGGACGGACTCAGCGCAGCTCTGCTACTCTTCAGCATCAGGAGCAGAGTGAGCCTAGAAAATGCTATGTCTCCTCCCCAGTGATATCCACGGAAAATCTCTGGGAGGTGGAGTGGGCGGTCCAAACCTGGCTCTTTTTGACTATCTCAAAAGCCAAACCCAACATAAATAAAGGAAGTGAACATGTGAAGTCGTTTGTACAAGGAGTAGCTCTGGTGATGAGCTTCTGAACTGGCAAGACTTAAGTTTCTCCTCCTTGACTGGTCACAAACCAATCTTGTCATATTAGTTGCTCTTTATGAAAGTACGGAGAAACTATCCTTCCCTGGTTACAACATTGATCTAGGAAATAGTTAATATCTCAGACAATGCTATTTTCTAAAAAATAAATATTATCCAAAAAATAGCAGATGTTAATAAGGTGAATGTAAATTCATAATATAAACCAAGAGCCTTTGGAGGAGAGTATCATACAGAGCCAACGTGGCTTATTCAGTTTTTGGCTGGGTGAGGTGTGTGCTGGTGATTGAACCTAGGACTTCGGGCATACTAAGTGCAAGCTCTATTTGTGGCTATTTCTTCTTTTACTCCTTGAGATGAGATCTCATCTTTAGAATGACTTGCAAGTCAATGTAGGTTTCTAAGACTGTTAGACTCCAGGAGGAGAAGGTGCTAATGTTCCCTCTGTCACTCGTAATTGCTTCCTTTAGTATGGTTTTTGAACTCTCTGTGTCTCAGCTTCCTCTTCTATAAAGCTCCAGCTTTGGACAAATTCTACTGCTGACTTATTTTTTTAAATTATATCTGTAGCATGAATCATATTTTACTTCTATTTGGAAATGTTTTATTTGAATTTTTTCGATCATAAATTCTAATAAAGGATTTAAGAATATAAGGTGTGAGAAAGGTGATCTTTAAGAAAGCATATGAGTGTGTGTGATATGGAGGTGGGGGTGTAACATCAGAGGGACATAGAACATCTAGACATCTAGTATGTTTTAAGAGGAAACTAGAAAGTCCACTTTGGCAAATAGGTGGGTGTCAAATACATTATATATATTGACAATTAAAATGCAAGAAGTTTAACTTGACAAAACAAAGCAACAGTGACAAACAAAAAGCCAAAGGACAATAAGAAAAAGTAACAACAAGATGGATACATGATTATTCTCTGCACCAAAATTGTGGTTCTGATGTGGAGAGCTGAAGCTGCATGTACTCTGTTGGGAGCTGCCTATAAAGATGAACATGTATCTATTCTTTTCCTGGCCATACCACACCTTAATGTTTACCCAAGACATAAAACATGGCACCCATAATAAAACCCTCATTTGTAGCAGTTTCAGTCATAAATGGCCCAGACTAAATTCAACTCAGATGCTCAACAATGGGTCATAATTTGGAGATATTCACATAGTGAAATGATACTCAGAACTATGAAGAAAGGACATATGACACATAAAAGGACCCTGACAAAGCTCAGAAACTATGTTAAGTGAACGTTCATGATGCCATGACCAACAGTTAAAGAACAAATTCAAATGTGGGTGGATGATGATTGAGTAGGACACAGGACAACCTTTCTGGTGCAGAGGAGTGATCTATATTTTGTTAGGGTTTATTTGTCAAAACATATTATATGGCCTTCTTAAGATCTCTGCATTTAGTCACATGTAAATCTTAGCTATTGAATGGGAAAAAATATGGAGAGTGTGGGAAGCTTTTATAGTAAGTAGAGAAGTTGACAAGAAGAGATTAAGGTTTCACCTGATGGAAGAGAGTAGGATGTTAGTGGTTTATGGGCAAGACAGTAGGTATTATTTACAACAATGCCTGGAAGAGTAGAAGTCACTTAGTCCTCAAGACCTAAGTTTAGACAAAGCAGCTATCTGTATTTCTCTCACTTTGCCCTTCAAGCTTATAAACAAACAAACAAACAAACAAACAAACAAAGGAAAATAAGTCTTCATCCAATTCTTCTTGGTTGTAGAATCTCAGATAATATAAGTAGCTCCTCCAGTTGGGAAAATAGAGGACATTTCATAGTAGGACCAAGTGTTATCGCAAATTCAGCTTCTATACCTAAGACTCAACAAAAGAAGTCTGTCAAAAAATAAATAAATAAAAAGGTATCTCTTTGTACTGTGTATTAAAAGACTTTCCTCTCAGGCAACCCGGCAAACCTGAGGGTAGCTCAGGTTTTATAATCAGACAGATCTATGTAATCTAAAGTATTGCTTAGCTGTGTTGTCCTATGATAGCTTACTTCTCTCAGTTTCTAAACTTTCTAAAATATGCTGCTCAATATTGACTGTCTTGATAGCTACTCCAGCGGTTCTAGAAAGTTTTAGTCACGCAGTGGAATGCCATTTTGCTCTGCAATAGGTTATGTGCTTTGATGTACACCCATACATGAGAAACACTGAATAAATATGGTGATATCCCCCACACCCCCCAAAAAGAAAACAAGAGAATGGAAGTTGCCATGCCAGGGAGCAGGAAGTGACTAAGATGCCTTTCCAAACATGGCCGACCACAGGCCTAATCATTCACTCAAACCTCTTGCATTCTTTTTGAGGGGAGATACAGACCCAGAGTTTTCATTGTGTGTGAATTATTCAGCTAAGAAAGGGAACCCTGGTTAACAAAGCTCTGCTATGATGCATGTGTTCTGAGCACCTAGGCTCCTGTTGATCCGCACATCCTATTATCATTGGGGTGGGAGGTGGGTGGGGAAGCTCATTTGTAATTGATGGGTCAGCGCAAAACAGATTTTGACTCCAGGTTACGGTATGTATTTCTCTCATTGCTAATCAATTCAGTAAACTGAATCAGATTTCACATAATGTAGCTTCACCAAACACAAAATCACTTTGTATTCTGTCTTGATTAATCTGCTATAAATCAGACTGAAAACTCCATTTTGATATAGATTAAAAAATACCTCCACAAGTCAACTTCAGACTAGTAAATTAATTGTTCATGTACAGAGCGACTTCGGTGATTGATAGAGTTGCTTTGAAACACAGTGCAGTGTTTTAAAGGAATAGTTTGAAAAAAAAAGTACTTGTCGAGAGAAAAGCTCTGTAAGTTTCTGCTACTACTCCACTTTTTCATTTGAGATGCTTTTCTGGGAGTAGCTTTTGGCTCACATAGTATAAGATTACAGATAAAACTACCAGCGAAGTCATGCACATCGCACAGAAGCATAACCTGTTTATTAAAGAGGCATTTAAAAAAATCACCACCTTTACATATTTGAAAGCCTGTCATACAGAAGAAGAGGCTTTCCCAAAATTATTAGAGATGGCAAACTCTCCAGGTGGTATAGAATAAGCATGCGTACGAGCAAGCAAAGTCTGTAAGTGTAGAAAGTGGTGGCAGATGACTCTCTTACGAGATTTTCCTACCTGTGAGGTTTGATCATCTCTCAAAAATGTTGCAGAGACAATGCAGGGGTGTCTGAAATATTGAACCACACACCCCTGCACTCCTTAGCAACCCACAGACTGTGTTTAAGTGGAAGACATCAGTTTTTTTTTTTTTTTAAATGGCAGTTACTTTAAAAATAGGTATCAGTAGGACATTCAGTTTTACCACTGCTGTAGAGTTATGGCAGGCACTTAAAAGGGAGATGGGATCAGATATGATGTTCCTAATATGTGAAATTCTTGACAAGGTAGGTAATTTGAGCTTTTATTCAGTAGCTTCAGGGACTCCAACTTGTCTCGTGACATGATCCACCTCAATTTTGTATAATTCTAATTGTTAATAATTTTTTCTTGCACCAGATCAGGCCTTCACAAATGTCATCCAAGGACCTTGAGTAACTCGGAAACTCTTTCAAGGGACCTTCATGGTCAAAGCTGTTTTCGTAACACTACACATACATTCATTTGCTGCGTGCACAAAAGTACAGTGAAGTCTTCCGGAGGCTACATGACATGTGACATCTTAACAGACTGAATGTTAATGTAGATATGAGAATACAAATGTCTTTATGAAATATGACATTGAAGAGATTTCAAAAACTAAAAGCCACATTCCTTTTTCTATGAAAGGATTTAACTTGAAAATGACTCATTAGAGTGTTATTTATGTATACACACTACAGATTTGCTATTTTAAAGAAATAATAGTTTAAAATTCTTAGTTTTAATCCAAAATATTATAAATATTAGTAGGTATATTCCACATAAATAGAAATTCATAGATGTATTGGATATTTATTGAATATAAAGTGTAATGATGCCCTGAAATATTTGGGAATGGTTCTTCTGCTCAGAGGTTATGTCTACATCTGTGTAAGTTGCTGCTTTCCAGATATGACTGAAGAATCTTACAAGCACTGAAGACAGTATGATAATTCCCTTTTTGGCTTCACTTATGCAGATAACACACCAGAGCCAATTAAAATGCTTGATTTTGAGTTTCCACATTATTTAATGCTTTCTCGTGATGTAGTTTGGTGTGTAATGTATTATCTTAAATACAGCATTCGGGAAAAAACAAAATATTATATATCATACTTTTAATAATAAGTGGGATCATTGTTTAGAATATTGGAATTGTACTACTATTCATAATCCTTAATACTGAATTGTTTTGTACAGCCCTGTCATGATGTTTTTATGTGCATGGAGCTTATAGTTAACAAAGTCTTCTGTTATGGTTAGGGTTTTATTGCTGTGAAGAGACACCATGAGTACAGCAACTCTTAGGAAGGAAAACATTTCACTGGAGCAGGCTTACAGTTCAGAGGTTTAGTCCATTATGGGCATAGCAGGAAACCTGACAGCAACACAGGCACACATGGTATTGGAGAGGTAGCTGTCTTGGTTCACAGACATCAGGAAAAGACTGAGCTACACTAGACCTTGTTCGAGCTTCTGAGACCTCAAAGCCACCCCAGTTACAAAATGACACATTTCCTCTACACTTATCCTCCTAATATTTTCAGCCCCTAGCCAAATGGGCCAAGAATTCAAACACAGGAATCTATGGGAACCATTTGTATTCAGACCACAACAGCTTCTAAGTGGGTTTTTAGTCAAGCTCCCACTTCTAGGCCACATTTTCCTAATCTTTTACTTTTTCTAATTTTTTTTTTGTTTATAGGTAAGGATTTTAATTCATTTGCCTTCTTAAATTTAGTCTTATTTTATGAAATCTAGCTTGTCAGTTTACTGAGATCCTTTGTATGTATTGAATATTGCTTTTCTTAGCTTGATGGTATTGGAAGATTTGACAAACATGAAATTTTGATGTGAATCAAATCATTGATACTTCACAAAGTTAAAGAGAGTTCCTTGGGGCCTGACGAGATGGCTTAGTGGTAAAGACCACTGGCTGCTCTTTCGGAGGACATGACTTTAAATCTCAGCACCCACATAGCAACTCACTATTCTCTGTAACTCCAGTTCCGAGGGATACCACACCTTCACACAGACATATATGGAGGAAAAACACCAATGCATATAAAATAAAAGTAATTACATCTTTTAGAAGGAGAGGAAGTTTTAATGTATCCTTATTCTTTCTAGTAATGGCATTTCCCCTATTTGTATCCTAAGAAGTGGTAGGGCAACATTGGTGAGTTCTTAGTGTGACAAAAAAAAAAATCCACAAAAAACAAACAAACAAAAAAAACATCCCTCCAGTGACCACAAGTTTGAAAGTTTCTGGGTTGTCTGTACTTCCTTTTGTCCATCTTTCTATCACCTCTCTCAGCCTCTGTCATTCCTTCTTTCATTTTTTTTATATGAGAAAACATAAGAAATTCACTTTTTTGTTGTTAGAAAGCAGATAAGAATGGACACAGTTTGCTCCCCTGCTAACCTTGCCTCAGTAAGCTTCCTACTAGTCTTTCCCTCCTTCTGCCACAGATGTGGGTCTGAAAGACGTGCTGTCATCCCCATGTTTCTAGTGCGCTTTCTCCTGTTTTGGATTCTTGACTCAAATGCCAGTGGTTTCCGTTACTGGACCACCTTCTTCCCCAGTGGAGAGCTGTTCTTCTTCAGTCTATTGCCTAAATGTCTATAAACTCTACTAGCATAAAATCACCGCCCAGTACTCTCCCGGGGTAGTTTGGGTTTGATAACCTCTGATCTGGATTCTTGCTTTTATTTACATGTAACACATTGAAAACATCTTTTCTAAAGTTTACAGTACCCATATGACAATGTTTAGGCCTTTTTTGGTGTGTTGTCTTCTTGAACTCTGAAATAACATACTTTAGAAATATATAATGTACAAAAACTAGTAAGTCTTTGAATTTTTTATGACACTTGAATGCCATATTTATTTTCAAAATTGGTTTCTTGCTACCAAAAATACATTTGTCTTGTTTCTGGGGTAGGATGCAAATGTTTTATTTCTATGGTATGTTTGATGTTAGTATAACTTGCCATGTGCTGACTGCTTTATTGGTTGACAGAATGCCAACTCTTTCAAATGGAATTTATGTCAAATGGAAATGATTTTATTAGTGTATCTATTCTCTTAGCATTGTAACAAAACTAAGAAAAATACGAATTGGTGCTTTTGAAATTTGACTATGAAGAAGAGAACCACTACCACCACCAACAACATAAAGACTTCAATTGAATTAACCAGTGGGATAATGTATCAATTCATTTGCCTACTGTTTCAATAAGTAGTACTGAGTATATATTATATAGCAAACTCATCAGTAGATGCCGTGACTGTCAGATGAAAAAAGGACAGGGAATGGTCTTAAGCTATATCAGTACAATGATGAAGATGGCGGCAGTGATGTCTATGATTAAAACACAATACAGTGTAAGGTGGGAGTTGTGCATATAAGCAACATGAAACCCAAAATAAAATGAGAGGACTGCCATTTGTGTTCTCTAAAGCACTTTGCATTGAAGGACAGGAATTTCACTCATGGCAGAAGATGAAAAACATAATTCTTCCTAGTAGAGTGGCTGGAGAGAAGGCTTAATGGATAAGAATATACACAAGTATGAGGCCCTGTGTTCAAATCCCCAGTACCCACATAAAAACCCAAACATGTATCTGTGTCCCTAACCCCCAAATTGGGAGCCAGTTGTGACAGATAGATCCCAGCCATTTTCTGGCTTGTCATTCTAGATGAAATGGCAAGTTTCCAGTTCAGTTAGAGATCCTGTCTCAATGAGGTAGAGAGTGATAGAAAAAAATGTTCAGTATTGACGTGTGGCCTATGCATATACTCACACGGTGTGCATTGCCCTCACAATACCATACTACTTCACACAAGCACATACACACACAGACACAAAGACACATAGACTGACTCACAGACACACAGATCACACACACACATAAACACACACACACATACACACTAGAGACATACACAAACACATTCATACAGATACAAAGAGAGATAGAAAGATACAGACAGCACACAGAGATACAAATGCACACAGATACACTGAAACAGACAGACAGATGGACACTCACACAGACTTTCAGGAGCAGACAGGCACACACACACACACACACACACACACACACACACACACACACACACACTGATTCTTATTATTAAAGCAAAATGAGTAGAGCTAAAAAAAAATATCATGCATGTTTTCATCTCCTGAATATTTGCTTGTGTTTGGAGGCAAGGTCTAGACATGAGTGAACAAGTAGGAATTTGAAATGTAGTGTCTGAGCTAGTGATTTTCCAACTGTACTGTCTGACTATCATTAGGGACCCACCAGTGAGATGCGGGCTATGAACTCAAGGAAGCCAACAGGAAGACTACTTAGGAGGACAGTATATTTCAATGTTTTAAAACTTTCTTGTATACCAACCGTGTGAAAGATTACCAAAGAGTGATGCTGAACCATGACATGTTTAAGAGAGCACTGCAGCTTACCCCCAGTTCCCTATCCCCCATTACTACACTCCTTACAAGGACATGGAGGGGGAAAACTTCCCTTGCCATTTTCCTCTTTGTGTCTTCCATCCTGACAGTATTTCAAACTTACAAATTTCTGGGTTAGATGATGGTACACCTTATTTCCTTTAGAATATTTTTAATTGGTTATTTTATTTATTTACATTTCAAATGATATTTCTCTTCCCATTTAACCCTCCACAAATCCCCTAGTCCAACTCGACTCCCCCATTTCTATGAGAGTGCTTCTCCACCCACTGACACACCCTCCCACTTCTTCCTCACCACTCTACCCTAGGGCATCTAGCCTCCACAGGACCAATGGCCTCCACTCCCATTGATGCCAGATAAGGCAGTTCTCTGCAACATATGCAGCTGGAGCCCTGGGTCCCTCCATGTGTACTCTTTGGTTGGTGGTTTAGTTCTTAAGAGTTCTGGGGAGTCTGGTTGGTTGATATTGTTGCTATTCCTACAGGGTTGCAAACCTCTTCAACTCCTTCAGTCCTTCCCCTAACTCCTCCATTGGGGTCCCTGTACTCAGTCCGATGGTTGGCTGCAAGCATCTGCATCTGTATTAGTGAGGCTCTTGCAGAACCTCTCAGGGGACAACTATACCAGGCTCCTGTCACAAGCACTTCATGGCATCAGCAATAGTGTCTGTGTTTGGTGTTTGCAGATGGGATGGATCCCTAGGTGGGGCAGTCTCTGGACGGCCTTTCCTTCAGTCTCTGCTTCATTCTTTGTTCCTGCAAATTTTTTAGACAGGAGCAATTCTGGGTTAATATCTTTGAGATGGGAGGGTGGTCCCATCCCTCAACTGAGAACTTTGCCTAACTTCTGGATATAGTCTCTATAGGTTCTCTCTCCCCTTTGTTGGGTATTTCAGTTAATGTCATCCCTGTTGGGTCTTGGGAGCCTCTTGTTTCCTGGGATGTAGGACTTCCTAGTGGCTACCCCAGTTCCCCATCTCCTACTGCTACATAATTTCCTGACTCTCTGTACTTCTTCCCCCGCCATCCTTTTACGCCTGATTATGACCTCCTTTGCCGTCCTCCTCTTCTCTCCTTCCCAGGTCCCTCCCTCCCTTTACCTCTCATCATTAATTTGTTCCCCCTTCTAAGCAGGACTGAAGCACCCACACTTTGGTCTTCCTTCTTAATGTGCTTCATATGGTCTGTGAGTTGTATCTTGGGTGCTGCAATTTTTTTGGGCTAATATCCACTTATCAGTGAGTGCATACCATATATGTTCTTTTGTAGTTGGGTTACCTCACCAAGATGATATTTTGTAGTTCCATCCATGTGTCTAAGAATTTCATGAAATCATTGTTATTAGCTGAGTAGTACTCCACTGTGTAAATGTACCACATTTTCTGTATCCATTCCTCTGCTGAGGGACATCTGGGTTGTTTCCAGTTTCTGGCTCTCATAAATAAGGCTTATATGAACATAGTGGAGCATATGTCCTTATTATGTGTTATGCTTTCTAGTGTTTAGTGTTCTGTGGTACCAATTCATTCACAGTACATAGCAGGTATTCTGTGGACTTAGAACCAAGGATGCATAGAGATCTCTGAGGTCGCAGGATGCAACATGGGCAAAGAATGCCAAAAACATTTCAGATTTGTTGTGTGTTTGACCCCGATGGTTGTGTGTTCAGAAACCATTGAGTGTTATCACTCTTTTTACAACACCCACATCCGGTTATGTCATTGTATGAGGTTACTGTGCGCCAATACAGAAGATTTGGGCTAAGCTATGCTGAAGTGACAAAAAGCACTCACGTGTCAGTGGTTCTGTTTTCTTGTTCATAAAAAGTCCACTGCAGGTCTGCACAATTCTCCAGGGAATACCAATGAGGACTTAGGGATTGCTGCTCATGTATACTTACCTTCTGTTACTACAGCACTGGTCCCTGCCACTGACATACTCTAGGCAAGGCAGAGAACCCTGGGAATTCAATGGTTCATGCTGCGTTTGCTTACTTTATCCTTTAGATCTAGTTGTGAGGCCCTTACCTACCTCAAGGGAACTGAGAAATAACTCCTCAGAGTTTCTGGAGGAAGACAGTGTGATGAACACCATCTTAGGAACAGGACAGTTGTTTGAAACAATCCTGCAAGAGTATTTCTCTGTGTCTTTATAACAATGGTTTGAATCTGAGGTTCTTTGGCAATCTGAGGTCAAGACCAAATAGCTGTATGTCCTTCTTGCTGAATTCTTCCCAAGTCAGGCGTGATTAAAGCCTTGGATGTTCAGGATACCATCAAACAGCAACAGCCAATATGCCATGTAAATGTGAGCTTCTGAGACTGACACCTCATTCGGCAGTGCATAATAAAGCTTTGAATGAATGTTGGATGGATGAGTGGATTGTTCTTGGAAACATCCTTCAAATTTAGACACTGTAATTGGATGTAATTTATCTTGGACATCTACTCTTATTCATTTTTTAAATGACTCTAAATGAAATTTTATATGAAAACAGGAAGCTGAAATCCCTGTGCATTCCCTGGGTGGAATTTTTTTTGCCTGGATACTACCAGGAGGCTCACTAACAAAAGAGTAAGAAACACTTCACATAAAAGATTTGAGACTTGCTGTCAATATGCAAGACCCAACCATTTTCCAGGCCCGCATACAAAGGGTCTCTCTCTCTCTCTCTCTCTCTCTCTCTCTCTCTCTCTCTCTCTCTCTCTCTCTCTGTGTGTGTGTGTGTGTGTGTGTGTGAAAACACCAACATGCTAAATGTTATACTTAAGCATTTTTCTCTCTGCTACTTGATTATGTACCATCAAATTTAAAAGACTTAATTGTCTTTAGATACTGTTACAATTTTGAGGATGTCATGTATCTTGGATGATCAACGAAACTAAGATGTACTTTTGTCCATAACAAGCAAAGGAATAAAGAATTAGCATATAAGGCTGGCTGCAGATACTTTACCTAGCAGTCTATGTGAACCTTCTACACTGAATCAGGGTTACTAAGTGCTACCTGAGGAAGCTCTATTGACCTGTCACAGTTAGAATCACGACATTGGCTCATCTGCTGTACTAGGGAAAATCTACCTCAAATCCAAAACTCAAATGTGTGTGTGTAGCACTCGCATGTGTGTGTATGTGTGTGTTTGTGAGAATGTGGGTGATATGTGTGTTTCTGTATCTCTCTCTCTCTGTGTGTGTGTGTGTGTGTGTGTGTGTGTGTGCTGTGTGTCTGAGTCTGTGTGTGACATATGTGTGCCTATGTGTGTTTCTGTGTTTGTGATGTATGGTGTGTGTGTGTGTATATGTGTGTCTGTCTGTGTATATTTGGGGCTGAGATGTGGGAACAGGGAACTGATGGGAAATATTGCTGGTGAATTACCAATGAGATCAGGGGAAAAAATACCTTCCCTGCTGAAGCTAGCATATCTAGCTTTGAGGGTTTTTTTGTTTTCATGAATGAGGAAATGATTCTGTTATTACTTTATTGATCTCATTCAAGTTCTTTGATACATTTCTCCCATTTAAAAAATAATAATAAAGTCTCTTTGTTCTGAGTTTGAAAAGGGTGGGATTTTCTTTCTTTTTGTGGTCCACCCTTCTGTGTTTCTGCAGCATCGGCCACCAGTGTGACTCCACCACCACAGTCACACATGGGATGAGAGGCGGGACAGACATGGGAGCAGATTGTCCCAGGCGGCTACTTTTCTGTTGACTTGGATGCAGTCCTAGGGGGAAAATCATTTTAAACAAGTTACTCTCTTTAAATCTTCAAAGTTTCTGGGACAGCAGGCAGGGACTTGGCAATGTGCTGGCGATGTGTTTTAGCCAGGACAGTCTTCAGAAATATGCTTGGGAATTATTAACTCGTCTGGGCATAATTTAGCAGTATTTACTGTCTGTTCCTTTGAGTCACTGCACAATCTGTACTGTCCCCGGGATATTTAGACCTTCCTGGCCTGGTCTATTTTGTCATGTAATAATATATAAAGACACGACCATTCTCAAAGTGCAAGCTTGTACCCTGTCGGAGCATGACCTCCAGAAGTTCATTTTTATGCACCAAAGCTATTTGACATTTACTCAAACAAATTTAAATCTCGTAGTGTGTGTGCGTGCGTGTGTGAGTGTGTGTGTGTGTGTGTGTGTGTGTGTGTGTGTGTGTTTTAATGACAAACACCACTGCTCTGACAGCTTGCTCCCCAGGGAAGAGATATTGTGGGTAGTTTTAAAGCCTAGATGCTTCCAAAGTCCTTTTCTTCCGCTGGTCCCCAGGCAGTGTGTCTGGAGCAGGGCAGTGCTGCTTGCCACTGTGGCAGCTGGGAGTTTGACAGTGCTATGAAGAACGGCAACTGTTGATCAGTGGATTGTTACAGTGTTGATGACAGCATTGCAAATTAATTCTGAAATTAACTGAGGGGACATGAAGAGGTCCCACTGCTTATCTGAGAGAAGAGGGCAGAGTAGAAATTACCAGTGGAGCTGAGTGAACGTGCAGAACACATTCAGAAAATCCTGGCTGGTAAACCAGGTGGCCGGAATCCTCTCCATACTGGTGTTTGTCTAAGTAGACTTGGTGGCTGAGAGATACATGAAAAAGAGTTATGACTGAATGTTTTCAGTATTTTGTTATTTTAGAAATGATTTATTGAACTCATTGCATCTCAGAAAGGAGAATTAATAGGCTGCTATTTTCCTTCTGTTTCAAAATTAACCCACTGTTTTACAAAACAGAAACCACTTTTTGGTTTCTCCAGCATCTCTTTCCAGCTCTGAAGCAGAGTTCTGTTGTTTTCACCTGAATGCATCTTCTGGTTCTCAGGGTTATTTTGGCTACGTGTGCAGAATGTCATGTACCGGAAACCAGAGGTACCCTTCACCAGTGGCCATTAGCATATGCTTTTCCTAAGGTTCCATGTACTTATTCTGAGCATGTGCCTTTTACAATGCAGAACACAAGAGACTTGTTTTGTAAGATTAATGAAGGTCACCAAAATTCTCAAAAGTATTCTGATAATTAAGGCTTTGTTTATCAAAAACAAGTTATATTAAGAGCAAAAAGATTCATGGTAATTATTCATAATCTTAACAATTCAAGTGTAGCCACCTCATTTGTGCATTTAATTCTTCTTGTTAATGTTTTGCATAAATCTGCATAATTACTTGAGTTGCCTGTTGTAATTTTGACAGCTACTCAGTTCATGTGCACCAAAGTATATCAAAAGCTTGATGTGCTGAATATTTATAATTTTACGTATGTTCTTGGGATAATATTTTTTCAACAATATTTTTAGTTTTTATAAAATTGACACGGTATACTCAGAAACTTTGCCAAATGTAGCTGTCTAAAATAGAGAGCACACGAGGGAGGAGACATAACATTTAAAGGTATAGAACCCATGTAGGACAAAGTTTCCCTGAAGTCCGGACGAACTGAGTCTCTCAAATCTCTCTCTAACAATCTCCCTCTCCCTCCCCCTCTCTCTTTCTTTCTCTCTCCCTTCCTCCCTCCCTCCCTCTTTCTCTCTTTGCCCCCTCTTTCAGTACCTCCTGCAAAAGCCGTTAGGAAGACAAGAAGTCCCCTCCACCCCTATCTTCCTGTAATTATTTTTCAGGATCTGGAGGAACCAACTGCTCCCCTGTCCTCCCCTCTCTGGATAACAGTAATAGTCTGATTAGTAAACAACCTAAGGAAAAACCCCTAAGCAAGCTCTCAAATGTAGTCTTGAATTGTTATGTACGCTCTGCAGGAAACAGGGAGGAGACCATCATCATTTTATTATGAAGTCGCTATGAGGAATGGGAGTGTTTGTCTGAAGGTTTTTTAGCAGGTGGATTTTCCACATAATATAAAGTCCAAGACATAGTCAGTGCCAATCAGTGCGGTCACAGGGAAATAATAGCCGAGAGAGCGACCTATCGATAAGGTGATATGATGCCTTTTCCACATTCCTAGTGGGAAGAGATTTTTTATGGATTGAGAAAATTGTAACCTCTTCCAGATAAATGGTAGCAGGCATGATTTCAAAATGATACCAGATGTTGTGGTTGTTTGTAAATATCTTGGTGCCTGTGAAATATTGAGACATTTCACGCCCAGATCTTTGAGGAAATTTTATTGTTTTTGCTCAACTGTACTTGGGGGAGTTTCGTCAGTCAAAGTTGTGTAACTGATTGCACTGATATCAGAACTGCAGGAAGATACTAAAGCCTCCTCTCTGGAGTTCTAACAGATAGTTTTCAAGTACCTTAAAGTTTCTGTTTCGTCTGAAAACACTGTGGCTTCATCAGCTGGCTGGAAAGGAGGACTAGTTTTTTGGTGCTGAAGGAACTAAGACTCTCCTCATTCATCCTGTGACACCTGCATACTGCCACCAAACAGGTGATAGGATTCCCGGGAGTCCTTGGTAATCACTCATCCCATGATTATATGTGATCTACAATGGGGTTAGACACTTAGCACTGTCCATTTGCCGAACACTAGTGTTTTTTAACCGTTACACTTCTTCCAGAAATGATTTAAACTTATTAGCCTTCCAAAACTAAATAAAATGTCGACACGTGAGCTCTTATGGTCACTTAAACGAGGTAGCCAGTGAATGAAAGGATAGCCTGAAGAGGCATGCTCACATATTAGAATTCAGCTCCTGGGAGATGGAGATGAACTCCAAAAGCTTCCATGTAAACACATTGCTCCAGCAAGCCATCCAGTCTAACTTCTGTCTGCTTCTTATTTAAGTTTCTCAATGCATTGAGAGAGTACTGAGGATATCAAATAAACTTGCTATAGGATTATTTTGAAAAAATAAAAATAAAAATAAAAAAACAAAAAAACAACCACCCAGAGATTCTAAAGATAAAATGTCAGATTCATTTGGTTTCCTAATAAGTATATGTTTGTGTCTGTAATGCATCTGTATCCCTGGATATTGGTTGTGGGTGTGCATATGTGTGAGGTCGCTTGTAGTGCAGTTTTGTGCTTCTGTATTTCCCTTTGATAAACACTTGGATGTAAGTGAAATTTTAAAAGGTAGCTGTATACTCAGTGTGTGTTGCACACAGTAGGGAACAATCATAAACCCAGTGAAAAAGCCACAGCATTGCAGCTATATGCATTAATTAAAAGAAGTTTGTTAAACTAAATTTGAAAAAAAAAAAAACTTCTTTAATTGTGTTTACCCAAAAGCCTTTTCTTCCTAATTTAAATAGCATAAACATCTGGACTAAAGCAATATTAGAATCATGGCAGTAGTCAAGCAAATCTTGTGGAAAATAATGAAATTAGATCCCTGGTGTTGTGACAGAGGAAGGGCAGGATACATCAGTTCGATGTTAATAAAATTTCCATGAATGACTGAATACAATTAAGAAATTGTCAGTTGCAGCAATGAACTTTTGTAGCTCATAGATGTTTGCATCATTTGATTATGCTGGCAATTTAAAATTGTTTGTTAGTGTCTGTGTTGGGATATTAATTATGACCTTTATTACAGCCCATATAGCAAGAAGCAAACTGTGTTGTGGTATTAAAGGAGCTGAACTATTTAGAGCAGGGTCTGTGGGGTTGGGGATGCCAGAACCCTTTCAAAGTAGAAATGATTTTTAAAAGATGAATCATTGGGCAACAACAGGGATGAGTAAGCCTTTTAATACAAGAATTTCTTTTTAATAGTGTTTTAACAGTTTTAATTGCTAACAACATCTGTAAAACTGAGGAAAAAAGCATTTTTAACTGTGACTCTAAGATAAGCTTTCCCTGTTCAGGAAGAGAAAACAATTATTCATTGGTTAATTAGCTGTAAACAACTTTTAAAAGACACATCCATTATATATGTAATTATTTGAAAAAAAATGGGCTTTAATGTTATTTGTACTAATGCATAATTATTAGTGCTTGCTAAAAGGATTAACAGTACTTAGATGACCACCATTATTGAAGAGGAACACAGTGAAGAAATGAGATTAGCATCAGCCAGGAATGTGTGATGATGAATTGGAAAATGGGTTTTCCTTTTGTTTCCCTGCTGTACTCTTTGGGAGAGTTCATGTGGAGTCATATTACGTTTTCGAAGCACCGTCTTCTATGTGGCATTTTCTCATCTATATTGTTTTAATACAGAAAGAAAACACCTCAGTAGATAAGTGTATATTCCTAAGAATTAGACTGCCGCTAAAATGTATTTATTCATTTTTACCTCTGAGTGCTTTCTTTTTTCTTAAATCAACAGTGAATTATAGTTTAAGCCAATGGTTATTTAAAGACTGAAGTTATCATGTTAAGACTGTGAGCTCTTCAGTCTCATTTGTGCTCATAGCCTCCTATTATGCTTTTTACGTCGGCATAGTGGACTTAGGTGGTGTTCCCGCCATTGGGAGAGACCAAGTCCAGTCAAACAGAACAAGTTTGGCCTTGCAGTATTAGCTGAGGAAGTCTACTGCTGATTTCCTTCTAGGGTTCATTGTTTTAGGCTAAAACAGAACACAGTGGACAGTTAATGTCTAATAGTCTGGATCTTGGCTCTGTCTTCGTCCCTTTGTACCCAGCTTCCTTTCTCTGTTGCCTCTACTTACCTCGTGCTGATGTTATGAAGACTCTAAGTTGTCTACTTTATGCAGCAATGATATTTAGAGAGAATATTGTAGAGCCTGGGGGAAACCCAGGGCCTTTTGCTACTGTATACTTTGATGACTTCATCTTAGATGGTTCAAAGGTTAGTATAGAATTTCTTACTTCAGGTGGCTGGATTGGTTCAACCCAAGGACCCTCCTTTATAGAAAGGAGTGAAGTACTAGACTCTGGTTTTAGGAGCCATGTTCCCCAGGCTGCAGTTAAAATTTTAGTGGTGGTGACCCATCTTCTGTATCTCTTCCGAAGCTACCTATTTCAAGTGGGAAGGCCACCGTGATAGATTTTGCTGGGAGCACCATTTAGACAGAAAAGCCCTTGCATATTCTCAGCAGTACAGCCTGTAAAGTCCTTGATCAAGTTTTCTGCTCCGCACCGAGGAGGTCAGTATCCTTGTGAGTCACTCGGAATTGAAAAGCTGTAGTGTTTTGAGCTTACAAATTCCATAGCATTTGGCACAAGGAAAGATTTTGTCTTGAGTGGTGCCTGCTTGGACTGTCACATTGGCTGAAGCAGCTGAGCCTCAAGAGACCTTCATGTGGCATGCATTTAACTGGGAGTAGATGCAAACACTAATCAGTATGCTGTGTTATTAGATTCTTTCCTCTCAGTTGTGCTCCCACACCAAGTTCTGCCTGCACCCTGAAATTTTAAGAAACTCACCTATACAACACATTCATGTCTTGTATATTTTTAAAATTTCAAATTCAAACCCAGCCCATGGCCTTTGGCATACATGTGGTGAGAAATGGAGGTCGTGCCTGTTATTTTTCTTTAGAGAGGGAAATTATTCCATTTTCAGGGATTTGTGAATTTAAGCGGAGATGATTACCTGGAACATTGGGGTTTTGGAAATGGGAAGCCTTGTTGCTCAATTTACTAATTTATTTTGTGATCTGTGACTAAACTGAGTAAAAATGCAAATAGTACAAGGCCCTTTCTGTTTTATCACCGGATCAGTTTACTGATGGGAGGATCAGAGTCACTAAACACGAGACACTCACGATTCCTAAGTAGTCTAGCTTTAAAAGCAGCTAAAGTGAAGACTCTGGGAAGATTGCTGCGATGCACACAGGGAGGTTTAAATGAGATCTACTTATTTATTTTAGGTTTAAAATGAAGAGTCTCCAGCTCAGTTTTATTGGCCATTGTGACAGCACAAACAGGTCTGCTCCCATCACATGCGACAGTAAACTGTGTTGCTGAGAGGTGGCAAATTCACCCAAAAAGGAAAGCATTTGGCAAAGGCTGAGCGAATACTGATGCAGCTTTTAGAGGGACTCTGTTAAATCCTTTGTCAACTGCTAGCTCTTCAAAGCTGAAAATCACGTTTTGATGCTTTTTTTTTTTTCTATTTTTGCTTTTGGTAAGGATCAGATCAGTATCCTTCAGTGTTTGTGATACTAAAATAATTCATGGAAATGCATTTCTTTCACATGTATATATTAGTATATTCAAAGAAGTAAGCTCATCAAGAGAAAATCAGTAAGGATGTTTACTGTGGTACAGTGCCTTGTTATGTATGGTTAGAAATTCTGGGGGTGTTTGTCAAATAAAATTCTTATATGCTTTAATCAGTCTTCAACATGTGATTTCTTCTGAAATATAGGAGAGGAAGTATGGAATTCTTAAGGACCTTATATAGTTTGAAATACCTTTATGCTGAAAGAACAGAGCAGGAGCCATATTTTCAAATGGAAAACCTGATCCCCAAAGGCTCAAAAGCCCAGATTTGTCATCTTACCCTTATGACATGAAAATATCTGATTGGTGTAACAGTTGATGTGTGTAGCATTTTCTCTTCTAAATGTGTTTTCTTTTAAAAATATTGACTCAGACTAAGCGACGCAGTTATTTTTGCAGTAGGTCAAAGGTGGGGTTGTATGAAGTTTACACAGGCAGGTCTACAATCCCTTACCCAGAACCCCTGGGGCAGATGTATTTCTGCATTCAGGAAATTTCTTTTAGAAAGGTAATGTGTACACATACTACAGATTATGCAATATTCCAGCTGGGTCTGGGGCAGCACCCTATAATCAAACACATTCATGTTTCAGCATTGAAATGTATGAATATTCACACTGAGTGGGATAAATAAAGATTCAAAATAATCTTCTTGAAATTAGTTCAGGTCTGGTTTTGCTGCCACATGAGTTATGAAAAGCCTTTTAAAGCTTTTTGTTTTTAGAGTTGCAGATGGAAGACCGTGGGCCAGTACTTCTATACTAGCTCACCCCCTCCAGTTACCTTCGCTGACACAGCTTCTAAGTTTTATTTCATGTGGTCCAAAATGGGCTTCTGTAATCAAACAAACAAGGAAGGACAAATAACTTGCTGATAAACCCTTTCTTCTTTTGCAGAGCAGGGAATCAAACCTAGGAGCTCACACATGCTACACAAGGACTCTACCAATGAAGTATACTCCCAGCCTCAGATATTTTTTTAAAGTAAAAAATCAAGAAGTATTTTTGGTTAAAAAATATGAGGAAAACTTTGTGATGGGTGCCTGGGAGTGTGCTGGAGTAATATAATAGTCTGTATCCTGGTAGAATAAATAGGGGAATCATGCAGATGAGGCACATAAGACAATCTCAGTTGTGTTGGTCCCTTTCTTTCCAGCAAAGTTTCTTTTTTTTCTTTTTTATTTCTCTCTCTCTCTTTTGTTTTTGTTTTTCGAGACAGGATTTTTCTGTGTAGTACTGGCTGTCCTGGAACTTACTCTGTAGACCAGGCTGGCCTCGGACTCAGAAATCCGCCTGCCTCTGCCTCCCGAGTGCTGGGATTAAAGGCGTGCGCAACCACTGCCCAGCTCCAACAAAGTTTCTTATCTTCCTTTTTCTCTCCCTCTTTGATGCAAGTGTGTGCACATATGTATATCACACACTTATAGAATACCCAGACCATATAAATAAGTGCTAAATTCAAATAGTACATGTTCCCCATCTGTCAGCAGTGGCATGTAGGTTTCAAATCACCTGCTGAATCGTATTGATTGGCAGTAGATGCTTTAGGTGTTATTATAAGGCTTCTCATATAAGTGTGAGCTTAGCTGTAAGAGTCTCCTTATTGATCACGAACTTAAAACATGGTGGCTGGGGCCAATGGACAGGCTGTATATTTACTGTTCTTAAAGTTCTAGCCAGCTAGTGGAGATGATGTTGTGTTGAAGGTGTCATACAGTTGTGATTATCATTATGATTATTATTCCTTAGTTTAGTTCATGTCTTTGTACAATGTAATGCCAGGAAGGTTGTTTTTAGAAGTATGACTGACAGATAAAACTAAAGAACCTCTGAATAGTTGTGACCCATGTGCTTTCCATGCTATGGGCTACAATGCTATAACTGAAGCGAATCTGCAACAAAGCAATTCAGTGACGTAAACTAGACTATGATCGCATTGATTATCATTTGAGATTCTCTTCTGCATATTTTTTTCCTTTTTGTATGAATTATAGAATGCGCCAACGCTAAGTAAACATGAGCAATCCCTGCAGTCATTACCCTTCCTATTACCTTCTCTTGTGTTTTATTCTCTCAGCTCTACTGTTTCGGGGCTCTATTCACACGTGGTGTGTCAGAGCAGGAAAGCTTGATGATGACCCTGTTTGCGAGGTTTGGTTTGGTTTTAGGAAAATTTGCATGTCTCTAGTCCCACCATGCAGGGTCTATGTACTGATGTCAAGTCTTAGTCTACTGTCTGAAATGTGTAATTATCGTGTACACAGGATACTGGGAAGGACCACACTCCAATACAGTCGTTATATGATGTGGCTAGAGATATGACTGAGCTGACAAAGGCTAAGCTCAGAATATAAACATCAACAGTTGCTAGGAGAAGTGTGCATGTTTAGATGTGGCAAGTGTTCATTAATAGCGACGATCCGACACTTCACACAGCTTTCCCGTCTCTTCCTTACTCCAGCACTCTCATATACGAGACTTTCTCTTTCCTTGGGAGTTTGACCTCTTTCTATAAGAATTGAGCTTTGTCACAAGCTTTCTTCCATCCTCCCTGTAATATCTAGAGATTTTATTTGAGATTTTATTTTGTCTTTTAAACTGCATTCTCCACTTTGAGGGCAAGAAATTATTTTAGTTATGTAATTAATACCAGATTTGTCAGGTTCACAGTAACATTTTTGGTGATGTAATGTTATATCATTAACAAATACTGAGCTGAATATTTTAAATGGATTCTGAAAAGTTCAGAGATCCCTGCTGCTTGTGTGAAAGGTTAGGCCATCACATTTAAAATAAGACAAAATGGAATAATAGAGGAGCCACAGGCATCTTTTATTTCTCTGTCTTGGAGAAGCAGCATCAGGGATCAAAGAGCTTAACTATAACACTGCCCTCCTGACCTGCCTTGTACCTCCTTGGGCATGAGAATGGACAATCCAAGGGACCTGAAAAACTGTGTTCATCCAAAGTCTTTGAACATCAAACTGGGCAATCATATCTGTACTCAGGGGAAGCTGATTCATTGCTGGCCCAAAATGGCGATGCAGGCTACCAAATGAAATGGATTATAAAATTTGATTGGTATAAGAAATCCAAGTTAAAATGTCTCACCATGCATTTAATACTGATCTGGAAAATAGTGATCAGACAGTGTAGAAACATAATTTATTCTTACCAAAAAAAAAAAAATAATAGAGTATCGACTTATATGCAGAGGAGTTTAAAGATGGGACAAAGCTATCATATTTATGTAGTTATCACTTAACAGTTGAACTTTATAATCATCATAGCTGCATTCATTTTAGCTATATTTAGTATATATTTTAAATTTAGACTGACTTTGTGACACTATGTGCATATAAAACAAATAACTATGTTTTATATGCTAATGAATAAAGCAAAGGGAATTGCATCTGAAGAATTTGGGTTGTGTTCCATTGGCTAAACACCGAACTTATGTAAAGACCCCAGGTTCAACTCCCCCAGCCCTGCAATAACAAAAGTGTATCTTAATGTCTCTTCTGATTTTGAGTTTATTGGGTCATTTTGGAAATCTGAAAATCCATGGAACATACTGCCTCTGGGAGGGATTTATGAGGATTAAACATGACTTTTATGGATATATCAAATAAAACAAAAATTTAGATTTAAACATTTACTTGGTTTAAGGCACATGCATTTTTAGATCTTTATACTATCTAAAAGCAAACATAAGTCTTAAATGCATATAATTTCACTTAAGAATACACTCCATCCTGTCAATGCATTTTATTTTAATGTTTTTTCTTTGTGTGTGTGTGTGTGTGTGTGTGTGTGTGTGTGTGTGTGTGTGTGCTGAGGTATAAATGCATGTTGACTGTTTCAGATGGATATGTTGGTGACGATAATTACATTTTCAGTACTTTCTATTTAAAGCTGTGAAATCAAATCCTTCTGTGCATTGACTTACATGAATACGTCAACAGCCTGCCGATGTCACGTGCATGTGTCACCATGTAGAAAGTGACCATGCCAGCTCTCAGAATCTGACTGTGCACTCCAGCCACCGGGCCTGTGTGTGATCAAAGAGTCTACATGCTGTGTCTAAACTTTATTTGGAAGCTTGTCTCAGGTGTATGCCTCCGACATGCCACAGCTATTCATTGGGCTTGGGCACAGTAAGTTTGGTTGTTGCTGGGACACAGAGGACTTCTATGCTTGCAGAACACTCCCCAGTCCAGTATGCCAGAAAACCTCAATGCACCTCTTCCCTCATGTGCATACTATGCTGTGGTCTGAGGACTAGCCCATTTTCCCAGTAGGCATTACTTCTAAGATGGTCAAGACTAATTTTGTTATTCTTTTTTTTAAAGTTACTTGTTTTTGTCATGTACATAAGTCAAGATGGTAAATTATGAAGCACTCTATAAAGTGTTTAATGAATTCATAAATAAATGGATGGTTTTGAAACCAAGCAAGATTTGTAGATGAAATTCAATGATGATGTACAATGCCAATGAGCAGAACTGGCTGGAGGATAAAAGATGTATAAACTAGACGTTTTCCCTCTAGAAAGCTTCGTGCTTAGGCTTGCTAAAACTAACAGCAAAGAACCAGTACCTGTGAGTAAACTGATTGAACACAAAAAGCTTTTTAATTTTTCTTCACATGTAACCAAAAGCACTGGGCAAACAGCTTTATCTGTACAGATGTGGGGCATGGTTAGGTTTCATGATTTCTAAGCAAATCAGATCTCAGATCTCTCTTCTTTCTGGAGTTTAAGTGGTTGTAGTATTCTGGTTAGCAATGTAGACTGTATGGACCCTGATTTTGTTAACTATCTACCCTTCATATTCGAAGTCTTACCTGAGATTTAGTAATATCTAGGAAGGAACTGGTGACAAACATGGAATCTCAAATCTTATGCTACCTTTAGTGGGCGACCCCTATGCATGAGTATTTAAAATGCAACTGACAGAATCTTATGCTTAGACTATTGTCTGGCATGACACCAGACGAAATTAATACTAAGTGAAAATTTCAAAGAAAAAATATTATTTATTCATAATTGATGGTTCTACACTTTCCTACCTTGTTTCTGGAAATTTTCATGGCTTTAGTTATTTTTTTTTAAATTTATAACACACTTTATCCTTGCATTTTTCAAAGTGATGGATTGAGATAAGATGACTTATATTTAGCTGTATATTATTGTACTGGAGGCTCTCAGCCTGAGCTATAAAGCAGAAAAACCAAGCTCCAATGGTCTGTGCTACATCCACAATAATTAAGCAAAAATCTTGGGAGTTTACGTCCAGGCACTGATCATTTTAGAGTTCTCTTTAGCTGATTCTAACCTTCATTGAGGTTTGAGAAATCACTGGCCAGACCAGAAAGGCACAAGAGTTTAAAGCCATTACTGACAGTCCCAATAGAATCTATAAGTTCCCTGCAGGTTTGTACCTGACCTGTTTCCTAAATTGATTTCAGGCCAACAACAGTAAAGAACTTATCATGTATGTATATATATATATATATATATATATATATTTGTCTTAAGTTTTATCTAACAAAGTAATTGACTTTTTGGAATATGCTGAATTCAAACCAGAGGACGTTAGCCAGACACAGTTGATTTGGCCTGAAGTTCATTAGTCCGTTATAAGTGCTGTTTATGAACACCTAAGTAGGCGTTTCCTAGAATTATGCACAGGAATTTGGCTTGTCATCCAGATATAATGTACATGAACCCACAGGGCTGGCAAACATGGAATACACATATACATGTGTTCGTGTATGTATGTATTTGTTTCTGTTCCTTGAGTGGAAGAATTAGCCTTCTAGATTGTAAGTTGGTGTTAGATGCTCTAAAATTGAGGATAAAAAGCTTCCACTTGCTCTGTTGTCTGCTTCTGCTTGAAAATTCTGTCACTTTCATTGGGCAGACATCTAAAAATACAAAATCAGGTAAGACTTATTTCTGTTCTCTCCTCCACCCCACATTTTTTAATGTGCATAATCCTGGGCTAAATACCCGTGAGTAAGAAAATTTAAGTGACTACCCTGACATTCGCAAATAATTTATACCACAGTCAGACAGACAAATTGTGCTGATTGTATTTCTTCAAAGAAAGAAAGAGTGTGGGAGAGAGCAGGGAGGAAGTGTGGCCCAGAGACGAGAGTAAATCACAAAAGTGATCTCAAGTGAGCAGAGATAGATTTCTGGAATACAGTGTGCAATGAAACCACTGACCTCTTATACATGGGTTCATGTCTTTTTCTACAGAAACAGATGGGTAATAGCGTAATGCTGAAATCATGCTCGACATAATATGGACCTAGTGATTGCAGACCTGATTGCTTGCCATATGGTTGCTGAAGGGTTGAAGAGAAAATGGGATGATATGCAAACCTTTAAAAGCAACATTTTTATTGAATGGCCATTACATTAAAAGCCAAACTCTGCAAATGAAGGCAAGAACTGCAGTGAATAATGATGACATCACAAAGCAGTAAAGGCTGTGGGGAATGGGATGTATTTTTCTGTACATATGGAAACTACAAGCACACTACTTATTTTTGTTACTTTCTCTGATGTTGTGATGGTATGAGGGGGTAAGGTGGTGGGACAGAAATGCCTGTCATGTAGAAATTGTGTGTGTGTGTGTGTGTGTGTGTGTGTGTGTGTGTGTGTGTGTGT
>JANHMN010000007.1:72707172-72749177 GCA_030674055.1 Rhabdomys pumilio | reverse complement strand
CCTGATGTTGGGTATCTCAGCAAGAGAGTGGGGAAAACCTGCCTGAGAGTTCAATGTGAAAGAGATGGAAGGCATTTAAGCTTTGTATTTCCTCACACAGGCTTTGCTGCTCTTGCTGTCTGGGAGCAGGTGTGTGGGATAAGGTAGAAGCCATTTCCCAGAGCACATCACAGTTGAATTGAGCAGCTGTGTTGTTTCCTATAGTTTTGTTTTCAGCATGTTATGGGAGGAGAGATAGGATTTTTTTCTTTTAAATATTTTTATTAGCTTGCTTCAAATTTGCATACACCTCATTTCCTGTCTCTTTAATGAACATCTTTCAATCGTGCAAAAATCTTAAGAGTTTGTGCTCAGAAATGGACTCAAATACATTAAGCTAAACCTATTTAGAATGTGTGGAGGGTAATGAGGTGAGAGGCAAAAATTCAGTCCTTCTGTGAGGAATCTGAAGTATCTAATTTTATTTTAGCATGTAAGAGCTACCGATTAAGACCAAATATTCAAACTTAGTATGTGTTATGATCATAGCAAATCTACGGGCACTTGGGGAATGTATATTCCCTTGTGCCTTCCTTTGAAGGTGTATTCTTCAAGACACATTTGTATATAAAATCTACTCAATGCATTTTACTGTGAATTCATTTCCTCATTGAATACTATGTTGTCTTTAAATTTCTAAGTATTAACCAGTAAGATGACCCAATGCTTATTTTGCTTGCTTCTATTTTCTTTATGTCCTATTTCTCCTCAGCAAATCTATTGCTTCGATTCATATTCCTAGAAGCAGAGATGTTCCCCGAGAACTCTAAAGAGGAATCAAATTCCTGCTGACAGGGGTTTGGGCCTCTTATAAACATTGGAGTTGCCCGTTGTTAATAAAAATTTATGTGGAGGAAGAGCTTGACTCTGGTTAATATGACATGTGTTGGTATTGTTTCACTTATCTTGATTTTTATCCTCTATTGTTAAAGGTACTTCAGAATCAAGCTTGTAAGTTGGAAGTCCATCTACCCACAGGCTTTGTTATTAATAGCTTAATTCAGGAGTTCACAGGTTTTCTGATCCAAGTCAATCTCAATGGTAGTATGTTTTTCATCTTACATTGTTTAGTTAAGATCTGCATCTTATATATGTGTGCTTTAGTTTGAAAGGAATACCTGTGCAGCTCTGAAATTCCATTTGTTTTGCTCAGAAAGTGTGAGTTAAGACAGTGGTGTTCAAAGAGCTTTAGACTACTTAAAGGAACTCCTAGCATTGTTAGACCATTTTATCAGGCTTCCTACCCTTATTACTTCTGCTGCCTAAAGGCATACAGCAATGTAGTATAGTATTTAAGACATCTTATGCATAGCCAGAATTCTCTTTTTCTTCCCAGTGATGAGAAACAGTTTCTTCTTGCCTAGAAAGCTAATTTCTATACAGCTTGACTAGTGGCATATCTCCTGTGTGGCAGAAATAAGTTTTGCATAACTTTTAAGCACCCAGGCTGACCTATTTAACAGACACTCAGTGGTACAGTGCTTCATAATGTATTTAGGTCAAGCACTTTGTCTAAGCTTCTCATCACTCTTGGACTAGTTAGTCTTGCTCTCTGTGAAAACCTCAGGTCTATCCTAGGTATAGATACTGGCCAAGGCATGTTGCCTGATAGCAGAATGTAACAAATCCTTATGTAACATAATTATTATGCCACCCAATGATAATGCAAAGTTAAAAAGGCACCTAAGGTTTTGATGAAATATCTGCCTCACTGATTTTCCTCTGAGGAATCACAGTGACAGTGTAAGCAGACACAATGACTAAAAGAGTTAGTGAAGTTAAAATGCTTCCAAACGTCTGTGCTATTTGGAACACTTTCCAAAGATTAAAGACAATGTCGGTGTGCTATCCTTTGGGGGGTAAATTTTTGCTTAAGAAGTTGAATAATTAAGTCTTGACACCCTCTCAACCATTAGATTATTTTTTCCTTTTTCTAGCAGATTCCAGAGAGAGAAAGAGAGAGAAGAGAGAACTAAATACAAGCTATGTCGTTATCCTAACATATTTGAAATGAACCCCCAAGAAGTCTCAGAATGATAGCACATTGCTTCTGAGATTCTTAAATTGGAAATATGAATTTGTTATAAAATTTAAAACTATTTTAAAGAAGTATATAGCAATATTTACCAAAGTATACTTTATCCTTAAATGAGAACACTTTTTTTTTTCCCCAAAGAAGTAGCACTAATAATCGCCTCCTTTTTGGTCGTTGTACTCATGAACATATTCCTCCTCCAAGATCTAAAACAACTGCTTAAGGTTTAGAACAACTTGTATTTGGAAGGGATGAAGAGAATACTTAATAACATAATCCATTAGCTTTGGTATGTGATACACGATTATTCCCATTTTATTGCCTACAAAACTAAGATTTTTTACCAAGAGCACATCTACAGAAGATGTCTCTGGGTGAGAAATGGGCTCTTCTGCCTCCCTCCCAGCAGAGGTACCTTGGCTTCAGCACCGAGCTGTAAAATCAGTGGCCCTCCACCCTGACTGTGCATAACAGTCACCTGGGGAGCTCTTGAAACAACACCAGTGCTGGCCCCACCCCAGTCCATTAAGTCAGGATCTCTGGGGATGAGGCCTGGACAAGAATGGCTTCAGAAAAGCTCTCCAGCTGATTTTAATTGGGTAGCCTGAGATGAGAGCACTATTTTAAATTAAACAACATCCACATTCATTCAGATTCTAACGCAATAGGCTTTCCGGCACAAACTGTGCTCGATGCAAATTGTCAAAAGAAAATAAAGTGTATCCATATTATAAAATTCCTGGACATTAAAAGGACTGTGGTAAGGAGGAGAAATGTGCAGAGCTCTGGGCCTGCACACCCATCTGCTCCTGCAGCATCAGGTCTTTCATGGACCAGTGAGGGAATGGGTGTAAAAATTCAATACAAATAGAATATGTCTGATACATAGAAGACCTGATATAATTGTCAGCCATAGTTCTTGCTTGAGGCCAGAGAGCAAAGCACTCAATTCTTTGGTCAAAGTTTTTGTTTATATCGTTGAAAAGGACACATTAAAATGAGTATTAGAGATACATGTGCATCTAAAAACCAAGTGTCTGTGGCCTTTTAGTCACTTGCTATTGGATTGTGTGTTCTTTGCTAGCAGAGTGTATGACTATTTTTTCCTAGATGCTAAAATACCAAGCTAGGTTATTACAGTGCATATAACTGTCTCAGCAGTGGGCCAGTGCAAGAGCTTGCCTCCAGGACAGACGCTGTGGCCAGTGAGTGGCTGAGCAGCCTCACATGAGGAGTGGAGTGTGCCTCACACATCCCCTGTCCCTTCATTTGCCTCTGGCTTTATAAAACAAAACTTTTATACTTGCATTTGCGTATCTTCCAGACTGAATGCATAGAGTTGCCCTTTCTATTTTCTGTATGATTGTTTTGTTACTTTAAATCTTTGAAAATAGGTTTTATCAATTATAACTGCAAACAGTTTGTTGTTTGGATATCTGCTTTAACCAGGTAATTTATCCCCTTTTATTTTTCTTGATCTTGTTTCATTATTAGATTTTGTGTGTATGTGTGTTCATATGTGCACATATGTATGTGTATTTATGTGCACACACATTATTGCCAAGATTTTTAAATGTCCTGATTTGATTGGTTACTTTCCCTCAGGTAACTGGGGAATGGACCCTGGGCCTCATAAGTACTATGAGAGTGGCTACCATTGAACCCAATAAATAATAAATTTATTAATTTAAAGAAAGCATCTGCAAGCCAGGCGGTGATGGCGCACGCCTTTAATCCCAGCACTTCAGAGGCAGAGGCAGGCAGATTTCTGAGTTCGAGGCCAGCCTGGTCTACCAAGTGAGTGCCAGGACAGCCAGGGCTACACAGAGAAACCCTGTCTCGAAAAACCAAAAAAAACAAAACAAAACAAAAAAAAAAAAGAAAAAAAAAAAGAGTAAAGCCCGACCTTGTGTTTGCTAAGCACGTACTTTACCACCAAGCTACATATATCTTCCTTCCCTCTATTATGTTTAAATGAAGTAGATAATATACATTTAAATGAAATAGGCAGTGCACACTTTGAGGGACATCCTGAAACACTTTCTCTACATGCGACTTGGTTTTTTTTCATCTCTGTAATGGTGATAATGACCCTGTCTGAGACTCTATAATAGTGACACTACTGCTTTTAACCTCGCTCCCTTGAAATTCAGCCCCCACCACCTGCACTGTTCTGAGTGGAGGTAAAGCCTTCCTCGTGGACTCTTTGCCACATGCCCAGGGCTGTATCTATGAGTCTTCATTTTGATTAACAGTCTTCCTTAGGAAGTGAGAGGCAGAGAGGAGCAGCTCAAGTCTCTTTGAAGTGTGTGCTAAATGATTCACAACAGTGTGAATGAATCAATTTCTGCAAGCATTCCCAACCTTTTAAATATGTGCTCTGCCAAATCTTTGTTGGATTATATTCAATTAAAAAAAATGCAGGACCTTTCCACATGCCACTTCTCTCCAAAAAAACCCACACATATGCAGCCATTGTGATATAATGGCATCGTGCTTACCCAGAGTTGTGATCTGGGAAGACAGTGAGTATTAAAGTATTAATAAATCATAATTTAAATGATATATCCTGTTTCATTCATTTTATCTTTGCTGTTACTGTTAAATTTACCTCAGGAGTCTCCCAATGCTTGTTTTTAAGAAAACAATAGAAAGAAATGAAACTGAGTTTTGGATCCCTCCATTTAAGGCAACATTGTGTATCTCCGTGAAGGGGGTCACCTCATGCAGGATAGAGAGAAAACATTATTTTTTTCCTTAGTAATTCTGTATATAACTTCCAGGGAAAGTGAGATGTAATAAATTTTATTATACTCAGTTAACTATGTACTTAGCCAGTAAATTTATTTTAATATGAATCCTTGTAATTGATGGTCTAGGAACCAATTCTGACCATCAGATGATATGAGACCATGTGAGAGCCAATAGCTACGGAAAGGGGGCTGCTGCCTTTATTTCAAGGGCAGTCACCCTACATTCAGAGGCTGGACTTTATTCTGGCGCTCTCTTTCCATGTGACAGTTCATCCTTCAGAAGATTTTTTTCCACCATTCATTGTATCTAATTTGGGAACAGTCAAGCCTACAGTATCTAAAAGTATAAAATCCCAAGGTCAGATTCCTTATAAACACCCACTTCACTTCTTCCACCAAACGAATCGGATTTTCCATTTATGATTTCAGCCTTTCTGTGTTATCACTACTGAGATCCAGTCATATAAATCCCCCCAAAGAAGCAGCTGGAAAAAGCTAGTTTCATTTAGAAACATTCATAGTCAGAGCTCTATCTTTCTTTCTTTCTTTCTTTCTTTCTTTCTTTCTTTCTTTCTTTTTTTTGAGTCTTTTTTATTGGATATTTTGTTTACATTTCAAATGTCCTCCCCTTTCCCCATTCCACCCAACAGAAATCCCCATCTTATCCTCCCTCTTCCTGCTTCTATGAGGATGTGCCCCGACCCACTCGCCCACTCCTACCTTCCTGCCCACGATTTCCCCCACACTGGGACGTCCAGCCTTGACTGGACCAAGGACTTCTTTACCCACCTATGCCTGACACTGTCATCCTCCCCTACATATACAACTGGAGCCATGGGTCCTCCCTATGTACTCCCAGGCTGGTGGTTTAGACCCTGGGAGCTCTGGTTGGTTGGTATTGTTGCTCTTCTCATGGGGCCGCAAACTCTTTCAGCTCCTTCAGTCTTCTCTCTCACTCCTCCATTGGGAACCCCATGATCAGTTCAGTGGTTAGCTGTGAGCATCCACCTCTGTTTATTTCAGGCTCTGGCAGACCTCTAAGGACAGCTATATCAGGCTTCTCTCAGTATACACTTCCTGGCATCCACATCAGCGTCTACCTTGGTGACTGCACAAGGGATGGATACCCAGGTGGAACAGTCTCCGGATGACCCCTCCTTCAGTTTCTGTCCCACGATTTGTCTCCATAGTTGCTCTCATGAGTATTTTGTTACATTTTCTAAGAAAGGCCAAAGCACCCACACTATGGTCTTCCTTGTTCATGACTTTCATGTAGTCTGTGAGTTGTATCTTGGATATTGTGAGCTTTTGGGCCAATATCCAATTATCAGTGAATACATACCATTCGTGTTCTTTTGTAATTGGGTTACCTCACTCAGGATGATATTTTCTAGTTTCATCTATTTGCCTAAGAATTTCATAAAGTCATTGTTTTTAATAGCTGGATAATATTCCATTGTGTAAACGCAGCACATTTCTGTATCCATTCCTCTGTTGAAGGACATCTGAGTTCTTTCCAGCTTCTGGCTATTATAAATAAGGCTGCTATGAACATAGTGGAGCATGTCCTTGTTATATGTTGGAGCATCTTTTGGATATATGCCCAGGAGTGGTATAGGTGGGTCCTCAGGTAATGCTATGTCCAATTTTCTGAGGAACCGCCAGACTGATTTCCAGAATGGTTGTACCAGCTTGCAATTCCACCAACAGTGGAGGAGTGTTCCTCTTTCTCCACATCCTTGCCAGCATCTGCTATGATCTGAGTTTTCGATCTTGGCCATTCTGACTGGTGTGAGGTGGAATCTTCATAAAATTGCAAACCTTCTGTAAGGCAAAGGACCCTGTCAATAGGACAAAATGGCAACCAACAGATTGGGAAAAGATCTTTACCAATCCTACATCCGATAGAGGGCTAATATCCAATATATACAAAGAACTCAAGAAATTAGACTCCAGACAACAAAATAACCCTATTAATAATGGGGTACAGCGCTAAACAAAGAATTCTCAGCTGAGGAAACTCAAATGACTGAGAAGCACTTAAAGAAATGTTCAATATTCTTGGTCATCAGCAAAATGCAAATCAAAACATCCCTTGAGATTCCACCTCGTCAGAGCTCTTTCAAGGTCAGCCCTGCTGCACCTAGATCAGGGTCTCCCATAGAACCTATTAGTGGGACAATGTTCTTACCTGTCTTCAGAGCAGAATCAAAAGAGACGGAGGCCAAGTCAGGGAATCTGTTGCCAAGCTCGCCAAACTTGCTCAAGGTTGAGACTGTTGCTCTAGGCATTGAAGATTTTTTTGAGCTATGTTTTCTCAATTCTGAGTGAAAGTGAAGCATCAGCTGATTTCACGAATTCAGTACTGAACTACACAGATGAGCTTTCACGAGTGACTGGTGCTTCAAAGAGGACCAAAGTACTGAGAAAGCAGAGCAGTCAGTGGTCTCAGCTGGTCCCTGCTGAGCCCACAGAGTAGTTGCTTTCTAGTATCCCATTTTCATATCTCATTGTGTCTAATTTCTCTCTGCTCGATGGAGGAACACCTCCTAGGCTAAGGATAATGCTACAGAAAGGAGCCATCTAGGATTCAGTAGTCAGTGAGTAGCTCTCCTCTCGTGTGGGTGTCCTGAACACACTAATGGGATCAGGATGCTGAGTCAGAGACTTCCACTGAAGCCCCGCCCCTCTCTCTCTTCCTCCCCTCTCTCTCTGTCTCTCTCTTTCTAATTTGGAAACTATTTATAACCCCTCACTATGTAGAGGACACATTGGAGCTTACCCAATGCACATTCTTGTTTTTCCTGTTTTCTCCTTATTCTTGTTCCATTTCCTGGTGAGTCACACACACACACACACACACACACACACACACACACCCCTTCTGCTCTTGCTGTACAAGTTCCTTTTGTTTGCATCTCCGTGGGTGACTTCTGGATCACTTCCTCATGTTCAGTATTACTTCATGGCTTGAAGTTAGTTGACAAAACTCTGAATTCACCCCTCAGCTATGCTTAAGTACTGCTTAACCTCTCAGAACTGTGATTTCTTCACATGTAGAAGGAGCTGTTGAGATGATGAATATTCGTTACATAGCCTCAGTACGGGACTTAGGGGATGATACTATATCCAAGAGCCCTTGCTGCACAAACATGGGAAGCCCCATCTAGGTCCCCAGAATCCATGTAAAAGGCTGGGCATTGTCATTATGCCTGCAACCGGAGGCAGGAGGATCACTGGGGCTTGCTGGCTACCAGTCTAGCTCCAGGGTCACAAAAAAACCCTTTCAGGGAGATAAAGTAGGAAGGGAAGTGACAAAGTAGGACTTATAGCATCCTCCTCTGCCTTTCTTGTCCACATGCACTCACACACAAATCCATGCATACTCTGCATACATATACCACATCCTCTCTTTCTCTCTCCCTCCCCCTCTCCCTCCCTCTCCTTCTCTTTCCTCCTCCCACCCCATCTCTCTCTATCTAAGTGACTTTATAACTTTATATTTTTTCTATTATTATTAGAATATCTAATTAGGACATTGACCAAGATTAGTGGGTCCAAGATAAATGGCATTGCCCTTGAAAATTCTCTTGTTATGCGCTTAGAGAAACTAAGATATATATATTTTTTAAATATATCCCATCGTGCCCCAAGTGTATTTATAGACAGAACTTTTTAGCTAGCCTGGGTTTCATGATTTCACTTTATGTGCAGGGCTTATACAAGTGGCTATTGTACACTGGCCAAGATGATTCACTTTTTATCACAAGATGGAAAATTCCTTTTAATGTAGCTCTGTCTTGAGGGGTCTGTTTTCTGCTCCTGGTTAAATACCAGGGACACAGAAGGTGGTGTGGATGAATTGAAGACTCTGAGATGAGTAGTTCAAGTCTGTTTAAAAGTCTGAAGCATGGTTTGTGATGAAAAAGACAAGTGATCCATTTCACAATAAAGTCAGCTCACTCTTTTTTCTCTCTTACCTCTTACTCATAACCTTTAATACAGATGTGGGTGGGAAAGAAAGTGTGCAAGACCGAGCAATGCTGAATGTTCCTCATTCTTCCTCCTATTGGCATTTGTCACCTTTTCAAACAGTTGTTGGTTTATATGTGTTTCTTAGCTGAGAGTTAGGGGGTAGGAAAGAGGATATTTGGAATGTCGTACACAGGGACATATTGCTGTCAAACATATTATTGAAGCTTGGAAAAATGAAATTGAAACAAAGAACACCTGCTACTTTAACTCATTTTTTTAAAAAAAAACATAATGTTTTTTACTTGCTGACTGGAAATATTGTTTATATTGTTTTCAGAGGAGAGAAAGTGCTAATCTAGATGGGAGAAAATGCAATGATTCTCTATGCAATGATATGAAGTAAGACTGTTTTAAATTGCTATTTCAGTGCATGAGAGGTGGGCACTTTGTATGAAAACGGTTTTGCTCATCAGGTGGTGAGTATCGCTCTCAAATTGCAGAGAAGAGGAAAATCAGCTCGTCACTACGATTTTTTTTATTGACATCTTTAGCTTGTCTTCATGCCAGTAATTAAATTGCTAATTATGTGTTACTGTTACAGTGGTCATGCTTTTATTACATAATTGCTTCAAGTTTAGCTCAAATCACCAACAATATTTATCTAACCTTTTTGTGCATTAGATAAATTTTAACATATAAAAGCTTTAGAATGACTTCATTGACTCTGTTTTGATTAGCAAAATCAAAGGAATTGTAACCTTTCTCTTTCTGTATGTGGAGATTTGGTCATGTTTTCAATGAGATTTCTGATAATTATTAATTTGAGCAATAGCAATCATTTGAAATAAAAGGAGACAATACAAAGGAAACTTTTTAAGACACATGTTCTCTCCTAGAAAGTAAAATGGTCTTTCCTGAGGTCATTGGAAATATAAAATTAATAATTTGATTGTTAAGAGATGTTTATCTTTGATTACGTTTTGGTAACTTAGTCACCAAGGCTCTATCTTCTTTTGGATCACAGGCACAATTTTGTCAGTGTTTAAATGTATTTCATATTTTTTTATTTGTTTATTTTACAAAAACCATAAGAGACATTTTTCTCGGTGAAGATTGCCTCTTTATTTTATTTTGAAATATTTGTATATTTATTTCATTAAATGAGATAATGCTTTTTCTTATTAACATAATTTCCAGTACATTAAACATATTTCTCCACAGACAGAAGAGAGGAATCAAATTAAATGACAACTAAATCACTTGCAGCAATTTCAACTGTTAAAAGAAATAAGTGTCTGTGTTTTCTTTGTGATCACAAGATGTGCTGTAAAGGGAAATGAAATCCTAAAGAAAGAGGAGAAAACATAAAGAAATAATGACTGACTTATTGCAGCAATACCACCGAGAGAAGAAAAATTCACTACAAATAAAAGGAAAATAATATAGTGGATTTGAAAGTTACCAAAATTCATTTCTTATTGATGAGTTCCCTGGAAGCTTAATGCTAAGTAAACTGATGAAAAAAAAAATCAATGCAGTAACCCATGAATGATGAGAGTTGAAATAAATACTTTGCGTATGGAGGGCCATTATTCTAAATGTCTAATTTTTTAATAATTCATGTCTTTCTGTTTATAAAAAAAAGAGGAATTATTGCTTGGCAGACTCAAAAGGCATGTAAAAAGCTTCTGCTGGAAGCCCACATTTAGTAATAAGCACAAATGATAAGACTGACCTTTGGATTCTAGTGTCATGGCCGGCCTACTTGGGGGTGTGTCAGGGCAAGGTGAGTGGCTGAGTGCCAGTGCATTTTATGTAGGATTTAGACTTTATGGAGCACAAATTGTTGTCTAAAATGATGACATTTAGATAGTAGAAAGAAGAAAACTCAGAGCATATGTACATGTGTGAGTGTGTGTGTGTGTGTGTGTGTGTGTGTGTGTGTGTGATGTTTTTCAGTGTTCTGAAGGGTAGTGATGCTTTCTTAGGAAAATTAACACAGATACATGCATGCAGAGTGGGTGTTTGTGGCAGTGTTTGTGTGGTAAGTTCCGTACTGCTCTAATAGTGTGTTCAAATCAGAGCATAGGCCTACTTGGTTCTTAGTATTTACAGATGGGATGCTACACTTCTCTTTCTCTTTAACACATCTTAAAAATATATAGCTGGTTAATCTAATCGATTACTCAGATGCTGTGGATTCTGTAAAGAACTAATCCCATCCACTTTTCCTAAATTGCTTCTGAGTGAATCAACCATCCTCCACAATTGATCCATAGACATCCCCTCTCAAGCATGGTCTTTTCTTTCTCCTCCCCAGTTTGCTGCAATCTCAGCTTTCTCTTTACTTTCTTTGCTTTTCTCCCGGACACTTCCACATCAACATGCTAAAATGTCTTTCCTCGTGGCTTCTGACTCATTTCTATCGTCTTCTGTCCCATTCTAGTGTTCACCTCTTACCCTGACCCACTGGAAATTAAAAAATTATAAATTCTAACATAATTTCCCCTTTTGAATTACAGACATGTGAGATGATTGCCCGCCTTGGAACACCTAACTACCACTCCAGAATGAGATGAGTAAGGTAAGAATTGTCATTTCCCCCTTATGTGTACAGTTTCATTTATCCCAAAGGTTCATGGCTTCCCACTCAGGATCAACTTTGGGATCATCTCTCAGACTGCTTTTGTCTCAGTATGGGACTTTATGTGGGTGTGTGGAAATGCAAGGCAAGAAACTCTGTGAGTCAGAGAAGCCCCGAGTTGAGGGTTCAATGGTAACATTCAGAAATCCCTTCCTGTGCCCACCTTAGAAATACTTTTTCCCATGTTTCATTGAGGTTGCAGGGAATAAGGCAAAAGTGCAGGCCTCATGCAAGAGATTTTGAATTATGCATAAAGCTAATAATGCCCCAGCATGTAAGCTATGTCAATAAATAACTAGGCTGGCAGAAGGAAGGTATTCACCTCTCCAGAGCAGGGGGTACCACACAGGGAGAGAGCTAGAAGAAGACCAAGGGAAGGGTGAAGGGTCTCATAGCCTTCTGGCTTCTTCTGATGAAGAAGAGCTAAGAGTAAGTTAATATTGAAAGTATTGTCTAATGTCTATTTGCTCTTAAAATAAGTTAGCTGCTCTCTCTCCAGTGGGGTCCCTGTCTGTGCAAGTTTGAGCTTGTGGTAGAGTTAGCCCTTCCTTGTATTAAGTCTTATGTAAAGGGATTCTGTCTAGGAAGGAGATTCTTTTGATAGGACCCATCAAAGACTTCTTTAAAAAGTTAAGAGTTTTCATGATGAAGTTTTGGAACATCCTTATGAATGTTAATAGGGAGCTCAATTTTTCATTTTATTTTGAATCTTTAAGTGATTAATATGTAGTAGCAAAGCAGAAGGTAGGCCAGTTGAAGGAGCAGAAGGATTAAAAGGTTTAAAATGACATCCCCAGAACAAGGTACAGCTGGGGAGAAGTGATTCTTTAATCTTTCCAAT
This sequence comes from Rhabdomys pumilio, assembly GCA_030674055.1. NCBI lineage: Eukaryota > Metazoa > Chordata > Mammalia > Rodentia > Muridae > Rhabdomys > Rhabdomys pumilio. The sequence continues at coordinate 72,736,890 of JANHMN010000007.1, read as the reverse complement.
GCTTTTCCTACGTTAGTAAAACACATTGATGAATTTTGTTATTTGGTATTATATATATTGAACAGTGAAATGTGTGCCTGCAACACAGACACACACAGACACACACACACACACACACACACACACACACACACACACACACACCTTTAACAATATCATGCAATTGTTGCGCAATATTGGGGCAATGCTAGTAGAAGGACAATTATACTCCATCTGTGTGTTCTCTCTCCCCCATAGGAAAGGGTGGCCATTTGCATGTCATCATTTTCCAAGTTTTAGACACAATTAGTTGCGTCTGGTTTTGCACCCTGAAGCATTTTCATAGGCAGTGAAGGAGTATGAAGTTCTTTCTATCTTTCATATGCACATATACATCAACAGATTAAAGATGTTTCTGTGAAAACACCCTTCTCCTCAGAGAGTCATATCAAGCAGTGTTTAAATTAAATAATTTGCATGGCATGGGGAATAAGGCTTTTGTAGCAGTGTGTGGAGGTTATCTTCCCTTGGGAAATTCGTGCCATTTAGTACAATCTGGTGCATGCCAATGAGACACAGGCATGTATCCATTCAGGAAGATAGATTTTATTTTACATCGAAATTCATTTATTTCTTTGTAACATCTTCCATTCTATATTTGTGTCGCAGAGGAAACAGAAAAAACTACTTCTGAAATGTTGAGGCATCCAAGACCCAAGTACCAGTAAGGAAATGCCTTGAGTGGTTAGGCGGGGGGTGGGGGGTGGGGGGGCGAGATTGGTACCTTCTGGCATAAAGCCAGGTACCATACAGCTCCTTCAATGGATATAGCTTGATCACAAGGATGTTCAAGCTCGGGCCCCTGTTTGGTTTTGTTCCCAGCCCATTGCCTGGTGACGAACGAGGAGCCATTACTGTGGTGAGAGGGTAAGCCACAGGAAGCTAAGTTAGTTGATTTTTTTTCCTACTTGTTCTGGCCAACCAGTATTTAATTTGAGTTGGATACTAATAAGAGGGTTTCTACTGTGAATACTAAACCATGTCCCCAGCTAACACATTCCTCCATAGTCTGATGTAGACTTATCCTCATCAATGGAGAAAACACAGCTGGACATAGTAAGGACCGTGAATGAAATGCCAAGGAGACAGAAGTTGGGGGTTGTGGGTAAAGGGGAGAAAGAAAGACGAGCTCGCCTAGTACAGAAAAGTTTTGAAGAGAGTTCTTTCCCTTGGGGTTCTAGGTTAGTTTTAGCCTCTTACTTTACTCGTTTATCCCTTATTTAAAAGAAATATCAGGAAAGATCGTAGCAGGGACAGCAACTCTGAGTTGCTTCCTATCCCACTGGCAGGCATGCTACTTTGGTGAATTTCAGCTGACGTGAGAAGATGCTACGGATCCAGTGGTATAAGGGACAGACTGATTTCTGCTTGCTTTCAGAGCATGTAAATCTGGTGTCACATGTTGCCAGTGTTGGTTTTTCCCAAGGCCTCTGCCTTTGCCATGCAGGTAGCTAACTTTTCCCCATGTGTAAGTGTCTGCTTTGGATAAGCATGGCCCTCAGACCACAAGAAGAGCCATCCTGAAGTTCTCAGTTATAGGATGACCTTGTCTTCAACCACAGATGCCTTCTGCAATTCTAGTGCCTCAGATGAAGAGTTATGATTGGAGAGAGTACACCATTCAGCCTGCAACAAACTGACCAGCAGAATAGTTGGCATAGCAGTGATTATTTTCCTCACTTAGTTATTACTAGCTTAATTAGAGATTTACTCAGTCTTCATATTTGCTTAGTATTTATTAGTAACTAAAATATTCTAGTATTCGATTTTACTGTCTGAAAATGAAGGATTTAGAAAGAGATTAAAACTTATTTATGAAAACAAACAAATGTTACCTGATTGGGTTTTTTTGTTTGTTTTTCTTTTCTTTTCTTTTTTTTTGAAGTTTTTTTTTTTTCTGTTAGAATGGCCTGGCATAGTCTTCAATTATGAGTCAGCTGTACCACATGACAACTGCCCTAAGTTCTTGGCCACATTGTGTGCCTGACTCCTAGCCGTCCTTATATATCTTGGATAATAGAATTCCAATGGCTTACTGAGAGTATTAATTGAGATAATACATCTAAATGCTGAACATGGTACCTGGCTCATAGTTATTGCTTAATAAACATGAATCAAATATTCATGATAACCATAGACATTTATACTACATTGTATCATGGTGCTGGATAAACTGTAACACCTTTCTAGGGTTTCCTTTGCTTACAAGACTATTTGCTGGAGTAAAAGTAAGTTATTTCTTTGTGGTTTGAGTGAACCTTGGTAGAGACTTTGATCCCACAAGCCAGGGATGTTGTAACAACAACCTTTAATACTGTCTTTTGTTTCCTTCAATACAAGTTCTATGCTGTGAAAGAGAGAAGGGGCTTAGAAGGACTCTGAAGAAAAGTGGCTTGGGTCCTCTGATAAAATCCCAGAGAAGAACCCTTCTGATTCTTGTATGGAGTGTCAAGCTCAGGCTGCAGTACAGTATGGCAGGCAATCTATATATCTTGTTTGCAACAGATAGTCAGTACCATCTTCCACATTTCCTGGAGACAGTACTTCAGCTTCTGAATCTGGAAGGCCCAGATACACAATTCAGTCTCTGGGCTGGGCTGTCCCAACTGTGGAAAGGCCATTTAAAATGCTTTGCAATGAGTTGAACTCAGTCTTTGATTCGGCAAAGCATTGCCATTAGCTCCACAAAGCTCTGTGGATCGGAACCACTTGTCAATGCTTTACTCTGAAGATCCCCGAGACACTCATCTACTTAGAAATAAAATGGTGACCAAGAAAATCCAAGTATTGTTTTAAAATGACATTTTCTGAAGCAGCTTTTGAGTCCATAAAGTCCTATGCAGATCTATATCAAGGTCCTGCCCTTGAATTTTAAAAGAAGGTGGGAGAGTAGAAGTACATTTTTAATTAGATTTTTTAGAAAAGAGGAAGGTGCAGGAAGCTCAGGTGAAATAATAAGGAGAGGACAGATGACCGGTGTTCCACCAGCATTTTGCCTGTGGGACTCACTGTGCTAGGATCTGAGTGTGTCATCATCAGCCCTCATGGGCCTTTGAGGTACGCTGCCATCTTCAGGTTGGAGGTGAACACTGGGATGAAACTGTTGGGGTCAAACCCCAGGACTTCGGCTCCACTGCAGTCCATGGCAGGTTAGTGTCTGTTGGTGGATTTAAAGAAGGATCACCTAGACAATTTTTTCTTTTACCCTCCCATACACATTAAAAAAAAAAAAAAACAAGAAAAGAAAGAAAAAGAGCATGTTTTTCTTTCCCTATATTTAAATTCCCTTTCAGAAACTCCTTAAAAGCAATAAAATGGGACAGTATAACATGAGGCCCATTTTAGTAATTTTCAATCCCGAAAGACCATTTTTAAGGACAAAAGGAATTCTGTGTTCATACACTACAAACAAGGCTAAAAGTGGAGTAGAGAGCTTCCAGAACATAATAAGGAAAAATAAATTATACAACAGAGCAATGAATATAGACTATAAGTGGGTAGTTCATGCAAGGAATGAGAATGGCCAGTAAATGTAGGAAAGGAAGTTGAAGGTGACATTTTTAAATGAAACACTATATTATATTTGTAAAAATTTAAACTTTGGAGAATATTTAGGGTCCATGAGTTATAGAGAAAGGAGTCTTGTAGATTTTTAAGCAAGAGTAGCAAATGACGTAATCTTTGGTAGGACAGAAGTTCTATTCTTAGACATCTATGTTGTAAAACTATACATGTAAATGAAGATAAAGTATAGGGATACCCATTTGAATATATATTTATCTATACAAGTATATATGTACATATATGTTTATATATGTATAGATATTAATGGATATATGTTTATCTGCACACACACACACCCATATATGTTCAGACACACACACACACACACACACACACACAGAGAGAGAGAGAGAGAGAGAGAGAGAGAGAAATAGAGACTGATACATTGGGAAATACAAGATAAGGGCTAAAAAGAATTGTAGTTAGTTATAACATGAAATACCATATATCCATTAGAAATTATAGCTTTGGATAGATATAGATAATTATCAACAAAATAAAGAAAAGTTGTAGATAACTTGGTATTGTTGACTTATGGTTATATAAAATATGTGCACAGATTAATTAAAATAAAACTACTGTAAAGACATGCCTACCTTTAAAAACATTGTGAGCGACAGCTGCTTGATGTATGGTGAGGCATCTGTTCATATCTCCACTTATATTGATAGCTGGAATATTGTTTTTTTATTATAAACTCATTATATTTTCATTTAAAAATTTAAAGTGACCATACCAAAATTTACTAAAAATGCCAACAAGAAGTTTTACATGAAAAAATATATTATAGACAGAAAATTTAAAGGTGATAGATTTCCTTTCTAATTTATTCATATTTCATTTGCTAAATATTCTGTAATGAGTATTTATTTCTGAAGTCGGATGAACAGAAATCCCAAGTGTTGTGTCCCACAGCTTACACTTTTGGGTAGCCCTGGAGACAGTCTGGCAATTAGTTAGGTTTGAGGAGAGGGGCTAAGTAAGAACTCAGCTCGAGAGACTCAAAGACAACATGGGTGTTAGGGTTTAAATGTGCCAGGACACGTGTGGTTAAGGTATGGCAGCGATACTTATTTTTTCTTTTCATGTTGTGAGACCTAAGTCAGTGCCTCTCTTTGGCTTCTAGATTCTCAATCCACCTTGGTGATGCTTTCTCCTTGGGAAGTGTTCTCCATTTATGGAATCTCCTGCATTTTGTATTTCTATTTACATTGTATATGAAGGGTGCTCTAACGTCAAACTCATTGGCAGCTGAATCTGTACTGGATTGTTTACCATTATCCAGTGGGATAGCACCAGAACATGCTTAGTCAAATCCCTGCCTGTTCTCCTGTTTCTCTGGTATTTTCTTTCTGTGAGGGACATGCCACAGGATGTTCAAGTCATTGAAATCTTTAAAAAGATGTAATTATTTTTCATGTATGGTGTCTTCTTTTCCTGTATCTATCTTTAGAAAGGAAGGTCAGGGGTGTGTGTGTGTGTGTGTGCGCGCGCGTGTGTGTGCGTGTTTTAAAGAATCTTGAATTAATCTTCATAAGTGAACAATCCTTTGTGCCTGCTTCCTGTCTTCACAAATTTAGGTATGCACACTGTATGTTTGTTCAAGGACTGACACTCTCAGTTTTGCGTGTCAGAACTCTTGGTGCTTGCTCAGTAGTTTTCTCTAGTAAGAACCTTGGCATCTGATCCATTTTCCTCTTCTGCTCACCAATCCTTTGCTCTCCCCTTTTGCCTTCTGCTTTTTATATACTTCCTGTTTTGAGGTTAGATTATGGGTGAACTGTTATATCCATTGATGGTTACTAAAGAACTACTCAGTAGAGAAAAATATAAAATATGCATTTGTGCCTTGTTTATATCTTGAGGGTCTTTGTTATTTTCCATATGTTGAAAGCTCAGTGAAGCTAGAACGCCTAACCTTTTTACCATTACGTGTACCCCTGTTTCCCGTCTCTTGCTTCAAAAGCAGATAAAGAAATGAGAACTGTTATAAAGGATGAAAAAAAAACTCTCTTTACTAATTAGGATTCATCTACAACTAGAACGTTTTATTAATTACACATCGTACTCACATGGAGATTCACAAAGCCAATCATGCACGTCTGTATTTAGAGATTTGTAGACAGAAGACAACGTAAACACAGAAACGTTAAAAGGCTGCTCAAGTGGAACCTGCAAAGAAGATAACAAGAAGGATTCTGTTCTCTGTATGATCTGTGAACAATGCTAAGTAAATATTCATCATTAATATATAATAACCATTGCTTTTGGCAGTTCACTTTTCATTTAATTTGATAATGTGTCCAGTAAATGAAGTGGTACAGGCTCCAGTGTTTTACCAACACAATTGCATATTTTCAATCATTGTTAAATGAAGGCAGCTCAAGGCAAAGCTTTAACCCCCACTAGTTTTGTGTGTGATAAAAAGAGAAGGCGCTATCAATCTTTATTGTCTGTCTCACTTACTGTAATTGCATTCAATAGTCCACTGATTCTGTTGTCTGTGCTAATGTCAGGAACAGAGGAGGCCAGATGCTCAGACCTGATCATATGCATCCAGTGGCCACTTAGAAACGTTGGCAGCAAGTCACTGGGTTTGATGATAAATTGTTAACACTATAGATTATGAACAGCTGAACACTGCAAGTGTACTCGGAGGAAACTTCGTACCTTGTTTTAAATCTGGCATCATGGCGCTAGCTAAAGGGAATGTCATGTATTATTCAGATGCATCTTGCACTGGAAATGTGCCAGTGACTCATTGTGTCCCATGAATAGTAAAAGAACAACAACAATAACAACAACAACAACCCACAATGACTTGAGCATGACATTAATGGTTCCATGATTATGAAAGGCATTTTGAATGCTTTTTAATACTTTTTAATAGTTTTTATTATGTAATCCAATGAGAAGAAAGCAACTGAGTTGTATTCACAGTCGATCTATGGTAAATCATATTTTCCTTGGTCACTTCTGTTGTATTAGCCCAGAATAAGGATATTTTCTAAAAACAACAAAAAAAGTTTTTCATTAGTTAAAACCTTCAGTTGCTTGTAAAGAGATAAATTGGACCTGGTTTGTAAGTGTCATGTTGCAATTTTTGCAAGAATTTTGTTCCACATTCTTTTAATTTTTCCCAAGAGAGATGTGATGTAGGCTATTTGCAAAGACTACACCATGTCATATATTTCCAAGTCCAAGCGACAGTTGTGAAAATCTAGGATTGTAATTTTTCAGTTATTGGACATCTTAAAGTTGCTTTAAGACATTGAGATATCTATGCCTTGGTCAACAACCCATGCTAAAGTTTCTGAATAGTTCTCTGTATTTTTGATACTGCATATATTCTGCATACAACCAGAAAAAGAACAGCTTTTCTTGATGATAAAATCACCCCTGATGCCTTTAATCATTCAATACTTGGATTTTCCTGAAAACATATGTAAGATGTACTCTAGTTCATATAGAGTCTATATGACTCAGAATATACAATATAGATAATATATACACTATATAAAGTCAATATGACACGCTTTTTATATATGTGATTTAAATATCATATGACATATATCAACAGATGTATTTTATATAATATATCATTTTATACAGACCTTGATTCTTTTTTGCTCACCCCGCACTGATCCATTGAATGTCCTACCGACTCTCTCTTTTAAACCATTCCCCAATCTGTCTGCTATTTCCAAGTTTTGTTTCACCACCTTAGCTTCTTTTCTCAGTCCCACAACACTCATGTAGCCCTGGGATAGCCGACTTGCCTCAGATCCACCCCTGGCTTTGCCGACAACTTGTGTTTGTTATATCACCTATCAGGATATTTGAGAAAACACGCACCTTCCCCAATCCCTCCAATGATTTCCTATCACACATGAGCAAAGGCTAAAATTTTCATCATTATTTCTGAGCCCTGGTTTTTCCAAAGTCATCTTTTATGTAACTTTGTTTCTTCTATGTCAGCTACCTCCCCCCACCTCCGCATTGTTCTGACTTGTTGCCTTTGCACAGTTATTATAACTACTGACATCATGTCTCTCCTGTTTCTTATCCTTAAAGCTCAGCTTCAATAGCATCTCACATAGATGTTCCCTGGATATTTCACGTGACTTTCATTCTCCTTGTATTTTGTGTTCTTCAAAGTGTACCATTGTCTAAATACTTTTTGGGATTTTCCATGTGGAACATGCAAGCTTCAGGAGAACAGACACATTCTAATCTTTCCACTTGTGTTCACTGAGTTCTGCACATTGTCTGCATATTGACTGTAGGCTGAAGTCACATCTTTAAGGTTTGAATGCCACTACTACCTCTTACTGCTTTGTCATCTCATGCCTCTTTGCTCTTCATATCTCAGTTTCCCTATGGGGAAGAAGAACAACCATAGTGGCTTCTCATTCTGGTGTGAAGAAAATATGTAAGAAACCTATGATTAGGAAGTCTCTCAAGAGACTAGGTGTTTTTCTCCCAAGTTAAAACTGTCCCATGTTGTCACGTAGTCTGTGAAAACATACCCGGTGAAATTCTCATGTCCTGTTGATGATCTTGAATTTTATCTAGTATTGATTTATAAAAAGATTTTGCGACACTTTTCTCTTTCTCTCAGAAGAATAATTATGGTATTTATAATGTTCAACCAAATGATCTATAACAATCATGTTGTCATTTAAATGTCTAACGTTGATATATTAAATCCTGAGACATCAGTTATTAATTTTGCCACTATATAACTTGTGAACTCTTGTTGGCCTTTGCTCTTTGTCATAATTTGGGAGTTAATGACTATTTCCTTCTTCTTTAACTATGGCATCATGACAAAGAATTAAAGACGTGACTGAGCAAAATGAATAAAATTTAGCTGTAATCCCTAATCTTTTTATTTGTGTTTCAAGGCTGTTTTGTATATTTTGATGTGTATTTTTATTGCCACTATCTTCCTGTGCCTTATTGAGAGAAAGCCTTGAGAAAAGTGAGAGATCTGAGAAACAGTCCTAGGAAATTGTCAATATTGTTTTTGTAATTGATATGCTATTTTGAAATAGATTTTTTGTTAAAATTTTCTGAGTATATTTTGAAACACAACTTATTTTTAAATCAGAATCCTGGAGTCTTGGTAAACATAAAGTTTTGGTACCGTTTTTAGAATTTTATATATATATCCTGACTGGTAAAGATTTTTTGATATATTCTCCTTTCCACCGATGATGTTTATGTCCTCATCTGACTTAATTGTAAAGAACATCTCTATAAAACGAGGGGTGGTAGTAGTAGAAGTCCAAGCCTTGTTTCCAGTTTTGCAAGGGAAGCGATCAGCAAGACTAAATATCATACAAGTTGTGAGTTTTACTTGATAAGATTTCAGGTTGAGACAGTCGCCTTCTATTTCTTGTTTGTTTTAGATAATGGCTCAATGTTATATTTTGTCTTTTTTTATCTCTTAAATCTATTGCCTTTTTGTTTCATTCTGCTCACTTAATGCATTTTGCTAATTAGTTTTTAAATATAAAATAGCATTAGTATTTTCATTATAATTATCATAAACACTTGAACACAATGTATTCTCTCGCTTTAAATATTGTTTGTGTTCAGCTTGCTAGTTCTTGTTAGAGAGTTTGTATCTATATTTGTAAGTAGTGAGTTTGCTTTATTTTTTTCTAGTATTTGAGGTTCTCTTCTTAGGTACATATATAGTTATTTTTGCCTCATTTTTATAATAAATTCACTCTTTTGCTGTTATTCCATTTGCCTTGTTGGGTCAATTTTTTACTTTACATTTCTTTTAAATATTATTAGCACAAATTAATTCTACAAATGTCTTAGTTAGTTACTTTTTTATTGTTGTGGTAAGACATCATGACCAAAGCAACTTATAGAATAAGGTTTATTTGGGTCTTACAGTTTCAAAGGGTAAGAGTTCCTGACTGTCATGGGGGTTAACATAGCAGCAAGCTGGCAGGCATAGCATTGGAGAAGTCCTGAAAGCTAACCTTTGAGTCACAAGCACAAAGCAGAGAGAGGGAGACAAAGTTAAATGGGAATGGCATGGGCTTTTGAAACCTCAAATCTGCACCCAGTGACAGACACACCTTCTCCAACAAGGTTACACCTCCCGATCCTTTCCAAACAGTTCCACCACCTGAGGATCAAGTATTCAAATATATGAGCCTATGGAGTCCTTCTCATCCAAGTCTACAATAAAACAGTGAGTTTTATTTTCATGTGTCCATATATGTACACAGTATACTTTGGTTATAATGTTTGTTTGTATTATCTTTTAGTATTTCTTAGCATTCTGGAACTGAAAAAAAATGTAATACAGTTACACCAAAATTAATACACAACCTTATTTCGTATTGCCATGTTGATTTCTAAATTGATATATTGCAACTTGATTTGCTAGTGAATAAATTCAAGAAAACTATACTAGCTATCAAAAATGATAGAATTATAATTTTTATTTAATTTTGAAGGGCTTCTAATTTCTCATTGTATAAGTAAAACGTATTTAGTTTCTATCGGACATTTCAGTCTAGTGGACATTTTCAAAGTGTATTCCTTTCTGCTACTTTTCATTTACTTACTCTTCTGTATGTGTCTATGTGTGTAGATGCATCTAGAGCTCAGAGGTCTAGATGAGTTGGTTCTCTCCTACTGTGTGGGTTCTAGAGATCAATTTTTTATTTCAGGCTTAACAGAAGGCTCTGGGACCCAGTAATGTGATCTCATTTGCCTGTTCAAGATCACAGGAGTCAAGGGGCATCATCTGTTTCCAGTAGCTGAATTTTCTTGCTTTCTGAGAATGTTCATGATTTTGAGTGTAAGGTATTTGTGCTAAAGCACACAGGAGAATTTAGACTCAAAGCCCAGAGTGTCACTGGTTTTCATACACCTACAAATTCATCAGTTTCAACAACTTAGTTAGACTCTGCCTGGGTATGTGTCTGCCTGCTTATGCAAACGCACATGCACACATGTGCGCGCGCGCACACACACATACACACACACACACACTATGAATGGCTCCCTCGGGAATGAGGAAGGGAGAGTCACCATCCTACAGGCCTTGACTCGTTTCTTATCATTGACATTCATCCCATTTGCTTGAGGAAAACGCTTATGTTCAGGTTCTACCTGATTTTTCATTCATTCAATAACATCTGTTTTGGGTCCTATGCTATTTTTAACAAATGTTTGCTTTTAACCCACATTTTGCTTTCTCTAGAGGAAGTTCAAGTGACTAAATTCTTCTCCCAAACTTGATAAATATCTCTAAAAGACAGTGCATGCCGATCTACTATTCATTACTAGTTGGGATAAGTAGTTGTGTGGAGTTTCAGTTGGAAATGCTGGCAATGGGAAGGATTGTTCAGGACAAGCATGACACTGCATAGCTAGGACCGTTGCAGAGAAGTCTTGGTGTCAGGACAAAATCCTCTACTTACAATGTTGGGAGTGAAAATTATTACAACACTAAATTTGCTTATATTCCAGTCAGATAAACAGACTCGAATACTAAGACTATGTACCTGAGTGCCCATTCTTTATTACAACGGCAAGTGCTTGGACAACAGAGCCTGGATCACTATACTCACCTTTCAAACAGTCTCTGAGTGCTTCTCACATCAAGAGAACATCTTTGGTAATCGAGCAGAGCTCCCCACCTACCTGCTCTTATGGTTTTAAAAGAATTTAGGGTTCAAATCTGCTTTTGAAATGAAAGATTTCTCTCTGTAATGTCTTTCTCATACAGAAATTACCCAAACAAACTTGTTATTGAATGTATAAATTTGACTGCTTTCTGGGCCACTATGAATCTACCCTGAAATCTTGTTCCCGTGGAAGTAATTCTTATCCAAGTTTGCAGCCAGTCCCCAGAGCTTGTCTCTTTATCTAATGCAGACTTGGGCTTTGGCCTCATCTCTTAGTCTCTCACCTCTAGCCGTGGGAACTGGACTCAGGCCCTTGTTCGTTCTAGGCAGTCACTCCACCACTGTGCTAAATATGAAACCCAGACGACACTCAAGTGTGTTTGTGCATCGGTGCTTTTCATCCATCCCTTCCATCACTGTTGAATGGTGTTGACAAAAATATCTTTAGATCCCTGTTTAAAAATAGAATATGTTTTCCAGCCACCAGCAATGATAGAGGAGACGACTCTTCACTTTTCGGATGACTCAGTGTCTAAGGAATATTCGTGTGGCTATTTTACTATTGCTCCTCTGCAGTTTTTTCAGAGGTCTGTTTTTTTTATTTTTAATTCTGGAGCAACATTCTTTCTAAAGAAAGAGAGGGGCGGGAAGTTGGGGTACCGCCATGCCTGTGACAATAAAATTTTTATGATAAAATTGGTGAGCTCTTAAGATGTGTATTGATAAGAAATTGATAGATGTAATGACAGGAATATGAGACAGTCTTTTGTATGTTGCAGACGTTATAGAAATATGTCTGGCCGCACGTTCTCTGTATATCGAGGGTGGCAGCTGGGGTTGGTAGAGCACTGAGGTTTCTGCAGCATTTGCAATGTTGCTTCAGTAAACTGCCCAGAATTTTTCTCATAGTCCCAAACAAGGGCTCTATGTGTTCACATATGCATCTTAATATATATTTTTGATTGAAAATAATCCTATCATAAAATACTTGTCTACTCTACTAAATCAATTTGACTGTGTTTATAGCCATGGGAATTATTTAATGTTGTTTGATATTTTCTTGTTTTGTTTATACTGAAAAATCATTAACTAAGAAGCAGAGAGAACAAAAAAATGGTTTGTTAAATTCATATTACCTACTGTTCTTTCTTTTCTCCTGTATTTTCTTCAAATTAATCAATTAAAATGCACAGATGTTCAATTAAAACTATAAAAATTTTCTATGGCTACAGCTGTTTTGAAGCTGCATTGTTGAAAATTTAACATATCTCATAATGATTCCCTCTCAGAAGAAATTAAATTAATGACTCTTTGCTAGATTATTTTCCATTTGATAAATTAAACAAAATTAGTAAAGAAAAAAAAAAAACCCCGAGACTGACTCTGCGCGTTACATTTATTAATTAGCATGATAGACTAGCAGATACTAACACGGAGAGGCATCAAAATGGAAAGTGCTTCTTATTTTTCAAGTTCTGTACCTTCAGGACTCTGGTTTATCTTATCAGCAAATGGTTACATGCTATAAATTATTAAAATTTCACCTGTAAGTAGCAGACATGTGACAAATTTTGTCATCGTACATAATAGAGACAGCAGTGATGAGATCAGGCAAGGCTGGGAGGACATTTTTGTTCATCATCTTGTTCACCTAAAGCATGCTAGGCTGTGAGCCTCAAATAATAAACAAGGAGGCTAGATATTTTTTCCCCATCATGTTAATAGCAGTATTTAATTCTCCAGCAGTACTTAATTTTCAGCTTACATTTTCTCATCGCCACATTGTTGTTTAGTTTTGGAATATTTTTCTTTTTTTATTTCACATTATGCAAAATCTGTAGATACTCAGTAGACTTTCTCTCCTTCTTACTCTCAGGACTGGGGGGTGGGCAACAATCCTAGCAACCTAAGTAGGAATGTGGAGCCTTGAGTTCGCAATCCTCGGAACACTGGTCGTTCTGGTGCAAGCTCTACGTTGCAATTTTGACCAGAATTCTTCCTTCTGGGGAAATTTCCTTTACCTTTAGTCTTTGGATGGATTGGATGAGGCTCACAGACTGGAAATCAGCTTTGATGTCTGAAGACAGGAAATGTCAATCACAGCTGAAAAATACTTCCATAGTAATGAAGACATTGGTGCATAACCAAACGGTTGGGATGCCCAGCCCACCTAAGCCGACATATAAAACTGGTGAGAACATTCTTTAGAAAACAGAAAGAAGGTAAAAGTAAGTGTTGGAAATTTTCTTGTGAAAGAACCCGAGTTGCCACTGCTGGGCTTTAAGGTGTATCCATGGAGTCTTTCTTTTACATCTTTTCTTTTCTCACAATGCACTGTTTATTCTATTTTATAATTCATTATTCATCTATGTGCGCACACCTTACTTCATTAGTGTTATTTCTTTTGCAAGTCATATTTAGTAGCTTCAATATTTGAATCCTTGGGGTTTATTTATTTATTTATTTATTTCTTAAGGACATTGAATCTCTGCACAGTTGTCTTTTGAATATATCGAGGCACGTAGATTTGCTAGTTAAAATATGCATATCACCAAACCTCCTGCACAGGATATTACCCTGCCTTCTGGAAACATACTGCCTCCATTCCCAAAGGCAGCATCATGGAGGCCTCTTCTCTCCCTGCTTCGTAGCATTCAGTGTAAGAATAAAAATTTATTCCAATGTAAAAAATGAAAATGGCATCTTATTATTTTAATTTGAATTTCTTTGATTTCTGAGATGTTTTTAGTTTTCCTGAGCCTGCTGATATCTGGGGCTCTGTTTGAATCTTTCACTTTGCTGAGTTTCCAACCTCAATTTTTCTTGGCTTACTGTATTTCTATTCTAAAACATCTCCAAATGTGTGCACATCTGAGTGCATACGTATGAGTATATTTGCAGCGTTTGCTGTCTCACGGATACCTCCTTAGTTTTGCTATTGACTTTTAATTTTGTTCATTTTTTTTAAATAGTGAAGTTTTTCTTTTTAATTTTGAGTAAGCAACTCTATGCATCTTTCCCATCTTCTCTGCAGCTGGTGTAACATGTTGGAGATTTTTCTGTTCCAGAGTAACTTTCCTAGGATGAGGTTTGTTTTGGTTCAGAGTTGGATGGAGACATTCTTTATGAGGTTGTGGATGCGTTGGGTGGGGGTGGGAAAATCCCCAGCCAGACAGTAGAAACTAATGTACATTGGTGCTGAGCTTGCTCTAGTTTTCCTTTTTTTTTTTTTTTAATTCAGTCTGAGACCTCAGCCTATGGGATATAAATGGCCACAGTTTTCTTTTATCAGTGATGCCCTTTTGGGAACATCTTCACAGACAAACCCAGAGGTATGCTGCTTTCATTTCCGAACTGTTTCTTAATCCAATCTTAATCCAGGCCAGCCTGGTCAACAGAATGATTTCCTGAATAGCTACTCAGAGAAACCCTGACCCCACCCACCACTAAATGAAATATTCTGTCAACTTTTATATCTGAGGGCCATGCCACTAAAAAGACTAAAACTACTAGAAAGGAAAAATTTATGTATTTTGTATACCCAAGAAAAGATCATGATGGTTCTGATACCTCATTATTCACCTCATTATTCTGTCCAAACCTCATTATTCTATCCAAACAAACAAACAAAAAGAGCAGGTTTAGCTGTTCCAGTGTCTCATGTGTCCATTTTTGTAAATGTCTGTGTTTCTGTGGATTTATGTGGTATGCAAGAGAACATGACCAAAGGGTGGGCTTAGGATTCTGGAAGCCACTTCTTTTTTCCTTTTCTTACTTAAACATGTACTGAATTCTCCATTGAGATAGTATATATTACTGATAAGAAATAAACTAAAAGTCTTCATGGAAATTTCTAAGGAATAATACTAAGGAAATATACATGCTGAAGTTTGCATGTTCAATTCTTTTTTTTTTTTTGGCATTTTCATTATTTTTTTATATTTTCTTTATTTACATTTTAAATGTTATCCCCTTTCCTGATTCCCTTCCCAGAAACCCCTTATCCTGTCCCCCGTACCCCTGCTTCTATGAGGGTGTCCCCTCACCCACCTACCCACTCCTGCCTTCCTGCCCTGGCATTCCCCACTACACTGGGGCATTGAGCCTTCACAGGACCAACAGCCTCTCCTCCCATTGGTGTCCGACAAGGCCATCCTCTGCTACATATGCAGTTGAAGCCATGGGTCCTTCCATGTGTATTCTTTGGTTGGTAGTTTAGTCCCTGGGAGCTCTAGGGGATCTGTTTGATCAATATTGTTTTTCTTCTTATGGGGTTGCAAACCACTTCAGCTCCTTCAGTCCTTTCTCTAACACCTCCATTGGGGACCCAGTGCTAAGTCCAATGGTTGGCTGAAAGCGTCTGCCTCTGTATTTGTTAGGCTCTGGCAGAGCCTCTCAGGAGACAACTATATCAAGCTCCTGTCAGCATGCTCTTCTTGGCGTTTACAATAGTGTATGGCTTTGGTGACTGTATATGGGATGGATGCCCATGTGAGGCAGACTCTGGATGGCCTTTTCTTCAGTGTCTGCTCCATACTTTGTTTCCATATTTTCTCCCATGAGAATTTTGTTCCCCATTCTGAGAAGGACTGAAGCATCCACAGTTTTTCTTCCTTCTTCTTGATCTTCATGTAGTTTTTGTGAATTGTATCTTGGGTATTCCGAGATTTTGGGCTAGTATCCAATTATCAATGAGTGCGTGTGTTCTTGTGTGATTGGGTTACCTCACTCAGGATGATATTTTCTAGTTCCATCCATTTGCCTAAGAATTTCATGACTGTCTGCCACCTGATTAGTTGTAATATATTTATAGAATTGGGAGTTGACTATGTCTGCATCTGATCAATCAATGGTCACATCAAATACAGCAGTACTAGACTGAAGTTGTTAAATGCAGGTGTGCATTTGAGTATGTGTTTGTGTGTGTAAATGTCTCATAGGAGATTCTATGGTCATAATCTTTTGATGGGCAAATATTTTTATGGGTAACCACGTAGAATCTGAAACATTACACCACTCCCTACTTTAGCACAATTTAAGATCCTAATAATTGTTACTGTATAATTTGTGTCTTCATAGGGAATGTCTTCTATTATTTATCTGATGATGAAATATTAGATAAGATTTTTATAAGAAAGCACATTGAGTGAGGTATCTTACTTTATGTTTATTTTACCCTGTCTTAAAACTCTGTCTTATAATCGACTTCTTTAACTGGATGTGTGACAAGAAACTGTGAAATGAAGTTTCAAGTGGGTCATAAAAGTTATGATTTTGCAATTGTGAAGAGTAAATATATTCATAATCTGTCAAAATATATCACAAATTCACCAATTTATTTTAGACTTGTCTTCTTTTTTAAGATTCCTTTTCAGGAATATCCTAAAGTTGATTTTGAAGAATATTTTTAAATTTTAATACAATTGCATTTCCTCCCTCCAAACTCTCTCATGTTCTCCCTTCAAACTCATGTCTGTTTTCTTTATGTTTGTTACATATTTTTACTAACTATATAAATATAAACTGCTCAACCAATATAATGTTACCTGTATGCATACAACCTCTTGGCTGACATTTAATATTATATAAAACCAGTGGAGGTCAGCATGCTTCCCTGAGAAAGATTATTTTGCCTGCTCTCAGTTTTCCTTAAGTGCCTGTAGATCTTTGTCTAGAGTTGGGGCCTTGGACACCTTAGCGTGTCTGTTGATATCCTTGTGCAGGTCTTGTTTAGGCATACATGTTGATGAGACTTCTTCTGTGTAGCTTCCCTGATATTTTAGGAGATATTGTCTCATAGCACACTTACATTTCTCTGGCTCTTAAAAGTTTCCACTTCCTCTTCCATGGTGATGCCTGAGCCTTAGGTGAAGGACTTGTGTTGTAATTATGAGTTAGGGCTCAGCACCACAAGATCTCTTGTTCACTATATTTTTTACCAAATGTGGTTTTCTGTAATGACTTCCACATCTGAATTCGTGAAGCTAGGATGAAGGATGAGAAAGACCATGTGATGTTTGTCTTTCTGGGTATGGTTATCTCATTTGGTATTATCTTTTTGTGTTTTGAACCACTTACGTGCAAATTTTATTATTTCATTTTTTTTAAATTGGCAAACAGTATCCCATAGTATGCATTACCAAATTTCTTTATCCATTCATCAGCTGAAGGATGTTTAGGTTGTTTCCATGTCATTGTTATGGTGATTAAAGCAGCAGTAGCCATAGGTTAGCAAATATCTGGAGTGTATGTTATTGAGTTCTTCAGGCATATGAAGGGAGTCTACCTCCATTACATGACTGATTTTTTTGTCACCTTGGAGAATTTTCCACACTAATTTCTCAAGCGGCTGTACCAGTTTACAATCCCACCAACAGTGAGTGAGAGTTGCCTGTTCCCCACATTCTTTCCAGAGTTTTCTGTCAGTTGCTGTCCAGCAGGGCATTAAACAAGAGGTCACCTGAAAGAGAAAGTGGGGGAAAACAGGCCGATGCAAAGAATGACGATTTGCCTATAGTCTGATCAAATTGTAATTTTTACTTTTTCACACAGGAGTTTTATACACAAAAAGGCAGGGTGTGGGGAAGGGGATGACGCAGGAGCGTAGGTGTTCAGGGGGAGTACAGATATCTTCCAGAACAGAGTGTCAGCTGGGTGAAGGTTCAGGGGACAGATCACTATGACTTTGCCTATGATTCACTTGTCCTTATCTAAGTTGGTACTGTTCACCAAGGTTACCTATCTACAAGGTCTATGACTATTCAGCCTGGCAAATTTCCACCAAAGCTGCTTGTTTACAATAGCTTCTAGCCATCTGTTTCAGTGTTTTTCCACAGAGACCCAAGACTTTGTGTTAGCAGGCATATATGTCAGGCCTATTGCTGTTTTTTAGGCCTATGGCTGATTCCAGGCCTTCACTGTATAAGCAGGGCTGCCCCTGACAAGTTGCTTTGTTGATCTTTTCTATTCTAACTGGGGTAAGAAGTAATCTCAAAGTCGTTTTGATTTGCATTTTCCTAATTGCTAGCTAGGGATGATGAGCATTCGTTCTTTGAGATATTCCTTAACTATTTTTCTTCCTTCTTTTGATATTCTGTATCACATCCCAGCAACATTTTTCTAATTGGTCTTTTTGTTTGCTTGGTTTTGTTTTGACTTCTTGTCCATGGAGATATATATATTTGTGTGTGTGTGATATATATTCTGAATATTAATCCTCTGTCCAATGTGTAACTGGGATCCTCCTTTCCCAGGCTGTGGGCTTCTTCCACTTCACTTGATTGTTTATTTAACTGTGTGGAAGCTTTTTTAGATTTATGAGGTCCTACTTGTCCATCACTTATCTCAATTCTTGAACAAATGTGCATCCTATTCAGAAAGTCCCTTTCCACACCTTTGTCTTGAAGGGTCCTGGCTATATTTCTTCTGACAGTTTCGGTGCTTCAGTTTTACAGTGATTTTGTTGATCTATTTGGAATTAGTTTTTGTGCAAAGTGAAACACAGGGGCCTAAATCTAACTTGGTCAGGATGGATCATCGTTTTGACATATGTCTGTATTTGGTTTACAAGTTTTTATTAAGCATTGGGAATCCATGCTCATCGGGGATATTGGCCTGTGATTTCTTTAGTTGTTGTGTTTTTTCCTAGTGTTGGTAAAAGAGTATTATCTTCATAGAAGGAATTTGATAATGTTCCTTCTGTGTCTATCTTTTTGAATAATTGAAAAATGATTGCTATACTTTGTTTTTAAGTTTGGTAGAATTCTTCTGTGAATCTACTGATACCTGCACTGTTTAATGTGGAAGGCTTTTTCATTATTATTTCAAGCTACTCATTTGTTCTGGATCTTTTTAGTGTCTTGATCTCTTCTTGTTTTATTTTTGGTGACTTGGATGAATCTAGAAATTCATTCATTTCTTTCAGTTTTTCCCATGTAGAAGAGTATAGACTTTTAAAGTATTCTCATATAATATGAATTTCTCTGGTGCCTTTTGTAATGCTTTCTTCCTCATTTCTGATGCTGTAAGTTTAGGTCTTTTTTCGTGTGTTTTGGTTAATTGGGCTATGTTTGTCCTGTTTAATCTTCTGAAGGAACCAGCTTGTAGTTTCACTGGCTCTTTGTATTCTTTTTTGGTTTCTGTTTTATTCGTTTCTGCTCTGATGTTTATTATGATTTACCATAGGGTGTGTTTGGATTTGGTTGGTGCTTATTTTTCCCACATTTTTGAGGTGCATTATTAAGTCGTTTAGTCATGCTCTTTCTGATTTTTTTATATAGGCACTTTAACCTATACATTTCCCCACAAGATTGTTTTTGGTGTGTCCGAGAAGTATAATTTTAATTTTTTCAAGTGCTACTTTTAATGATGAATCTTAAACACTTTAACCTCCCTTTAGCCCACCATCTACCAGAGGTAGTGGAAAAGAAAGAATATAAGGGAAGTGGACCTGACCTGTTTAGAAATGTCTCTGTGGAGCGACTCCTGTCTGTGTTGTCTAGAAATCGGTAGTTCAGTTCATAGGTTTGCAGAGGCAGCTTGATCCATTCTCAAACACTTCATGGATATATCAGAAGTCCAATTTGGTAGAGTCAGGATAGCAAAGATAAATCAGCAGTGGTTGCATGACCTAGCAGAGACAGCCAGGCCTCAGTCTTGGCAGAGTCATCAGGAGGGACCAGGAGGGACACCAAAGGAAGTTCTCAGTTGTGCCTCTCTCAGTGAAGTGAAAATTAGTGAAGACCAGAGACAAACAAGTGTTATATAGCTAGCTCTATAAGCAAGCCTACCTCAGCCTTGCACTGTCTCTCTAGTTCTATTATAGTCTCTCCAAACATCACATGTGTTCCATGTGTCTTGACTCAGTACATGTGCCTGTCTCAGCTGACATCACTCTGACAATCAGCCCAAGTCCATGGAAACAGCAAAAATGCCAAGGCACACCACTAGAATTTTTTTTTTGGTGTGTTTCTCTTTATGGAGTCCCAACAAATGCAGTTCAACTATGCAATGTAAAGCAGACCAATATGTGCATTTGCTTAGAAAGAATTCTTCATTGTGAGTTCTTACACATGCTTTCTTTAGCAGAACATCCTTTCACTTGTGTCTGCTTCAGCAAAACATTCCTTCATTAGCCTTTCACTGTGTCCAGTTCAGGAGAACACTCCTTCATGTGTTTGCCCGGCCCTTTCCAAACAAGTTCCAAAGGTCCCTTAAGTTTCCACTTTACAGAGGTTTTGTTGTTTCATGTTTTCATTTTAATTTCATGCCTATTTCTTCATCCACTTAGCTATCCTGTACATTTTGATTAGAGAAATGAGGCTTTTAATATTTAAAGTTA
Organism: Rhabdomys pumilio; assembly: GCA_030674055.1. Lineage (NCBI taxonomy): Eukaryota > Metazoa > Chordata > Mammalia > Rodentia > Muridae > Rhabdomys > Rhabdomys pumilio. The sequence goes on along the minus strand of JANHMN010000007.1, from coordinate 72,716,283 downwards.
TTAGTCAAAGGTGTGTGTGTATTAAGGTCGTTGTGCTGTTGATTTGGGGTGATGCTATTTATGTTTTCAGTGATACTTTGGGTTTGAGCTTCATTTTTTTTCTTTTGTTTTTCTATTTCACATCCATTTCTTCAGCCTGAAATATTTCCTGATGTACTTTCTTTAAGGTTGGTTCTGTGGCATATAAAAAAATTCTAAGGTCATTTATATTATAGAATGTTTTCTTTATTCTTCAACTATGGCAGAGAGTGTGCTGGGTACATTAGTAACATTGGCTGTCATGGCTTGAAGGGTTTGGAATTCATGGCTCCACTCTGGCTTCCAAAGTAGCCATTGAGAAATCAAGTGTTATTCTGCTTTCTCCTTTATATGCGACTTGTGGGCTTTTGTTTGGCTTTGTTTTTGTTTTTGTTTTTATTTGAAGCTTTCAATAATTTCTTTTTCTGTATATTTTGTGTTTTAACTATGGTAAGCTGTAGGTAGTTTCTTTTCTGGTCCTTGTCTATTTGGTGTTCTGTGTGCACCTGTATGCGTATCTCTCCTTCGGAAGGGGATGATTTTTTTTCTTTGATTTTGTTGAAATCTGTTTGATGCCATTGACCTGGAATTATTCTCCCTCATCTATTCCTGTAATGTCCGCATTTCTTATGCATTCCTTTCCTGTTTATTTAATGGTCCTTGTTATTTTGTCTAGATCCTCTAAATTTATCTTTGAGTGCTGACATTCTATTTTCTGTTGGATTTATTCTACTCCTAAGGCTTCCCCTTGGATTTTCTAGTTGCATGATTGGGCTTCTCAAGTTTGTCTTCAATTAAAGTTTAGTTCTCTCTAATATTTCTATCTTTGTACTGAATTTGTTTCAAATTCTGGATTGTCTTCGTCATTTTCACAAGTCTTTGTGTTTTCTTGAGCATCACAGATATTTATTAACACTTACTGAGCTGTTTGATTATATCTTCTATAATCTCCTTGAATTCTTTGATAAAATTTGTGGTTTTAAGTTCTTTCAAATCTGTGTCCTGGTGTTCACCTTTATAATTTTCACTGGTGAACATTTTTATAGAACTGGTGGATTTACTGGGGGAACACTGCCTTGACCTTTCCTTTTTTTTTTTTTTTTTTTTTTTTTTTTTTTTTTTTTTTTTTTTTTTTGTATTTTTGAAATGAGATCTGGGCATATGGACTTCGCTGTTAGTTCTTTGTCTTGCATGGACAGAGAAGTTTAGGGAAGAAAAAAAAAAGAAGTGTGATAGGTTGTCTATGTGCTGGGCTTATGTGCAGGATACGTGTCTAAGCCTGGAGTTTCATGGTAGATCTGAGAGTTTGGCAGAGAGTACAAATGGGTATAATATGGATTCACATGCCTAGACCCTTGCAAAAGATGTGGAGATATGGCTGGGTGAATGTTTGAATGTCTAGACAGTGGTGTACAGATTGGGCCAGGGAACATGGATATGGGATCTGTGTGAGTTTGGAGACTTGTGGAGGGTTCCTGGAGGGGAGGGCCAGACATGCCCATCTGGCTAGATCCTGGCAAAGAAATAAAGTTGATATTTTAATATAGCATAATTCCTTATTAAAATTTGTAGGTTTGTTTTTCATTGTGTACTTTCTATTTTGTATGTGAGACTACTATGATGTGGGGATCACCGTTTTATTTTTTATCAAGTCCTTCCCCACAAATTTACATGACCACCTAGTTTTAAAAATCATTGTGTATTTTTTTAAAAATTATTATATTTTAATGCATGTATGGGTATAGTATAGTGTTGGGAGCCGACTTTTAACAGAAAGCAGCTAGAAAGCAGCTATCCATGCCTGTAAGGCACGTGTGCTAGCCAAGGCTTACGTTATATCCACGCCCCTACAAGGGACGTGGCAAAAGTGTATAAATACCCCAGATTTCCCTTCAATAAAAGACTAGGACTTGAAACTGGATCAGAACCTCTGTCTTGTCTCCATTCCTAGCTCTCTTCCCCTTACCCTAGTCTCTTTCCCTCTAGACCCTGACCTGAAGACCTGAGCAAGCCGCAACATTTTTTTGTTAAGTCTTTTGTCTCAAGCCAGGTAGAGCGGAGCTGGTTGCAACACTATAGCACTTTCTTGGAAACCAGAGGACAACTTTGTAGGAATTGTTTCTCTCTTTCACCGTGTATGCCCTCAGGATTGAACTCAGGTCTTTAGCCTTGGAGGCAAATGCCTTTACCAGCTGAGCGATCTGTCTGGTGCTGGACTGCTATATTTAAATTTAGAATGAGTATATTTGCTCACATTTTCTCATAAATTTTCTTTAAAATGTAGGTAAAGTTGTGCATCTTAGAGATGGATTCAGTAGGCATTGCATAAGTAGAAACCTACTACTATATTCCTTTCATATACTTATATGGAAGCAATTTACATGTATAGTTACCATACACTGGGAGATACAAAACCCCACTAGGCATTTTACTCCAGCAAGCAAAACCTCCAGTGACAGGAATGAGTTACATCTTCTTGAGCTTTAGGCCATAGATATCCCATAGAATCCCACCCACAACATTATAGGTTATTGCCAAAGTTATTGGTTATCCTCCCTAAGCCGATGAGAAGGCCCTGTTGTTGAAGACACAATTTACTTATGTACTATCAATTGTTTTACCTGTATAATGAAGACAACTAGTACATTGATATGTGCAGCCTGCCCCACATTTATGGTTTTTCCTAGGAGGCTTCCATTCATGAGTATTGTATAGTATGTGCTGTGTATTCTGATGTCTACAAACTGAACATTGCAAAGACAACTCTTAACTGAGTTTTCAGTGTGAACAGCCCACCGTTCTTGTTACAGATTCAATATTCTGAATATCCACAAGCACTGCTCACATTGTCCAACAGAATTACGATATGCTTACACACCTGTTCAATGGGTACTTTAATTTTTTAAAATAGCTCAGGTGCCCAAAATTAGTGAAATTATGAAAATGTTTAGAGATTTGTACTAAAATAAGAAGATGCCACCCTGTGGTTCACATACAGGATTTGTTAGTGTGGGTAATATGTGGTTGCTGAATCTTTTAAACAGTATGTAGTTGACAAGCCTACTTGGATAAAAGGGAAACGCTACTGGAATGTTTATCCTCAGGTCTGAGTCCTTCATTCAGTAACTTCATCACAAATAAAAAGCACCACTTGGGGAAATTTATGCAGATTTTGTTGTCTTACAAAAGCAGGGGTCATTTCAATGATTCTTACTAAAAAATTATAAACTCAAAATGCGTAGCTCAAAAATTGCCATTGTGTTGGTTTTTAAAATTGTTACTTTTTTTTTTTTTTTAGATAAAAATGAACACTTAGTTATGCTTTGCTTTTATTGAGCTTAAGGTTAATCCTTTACTCAGGTAAAAATCTATGTATGCTGAAATGATATTTTGCTTAAAAGGATGAAGATTGTTTGAGTTATGAATGATGACATTGACCTATAAGAGTATGACACCTATGTCAATTTATCCATCAATTTCTGGAAACAAGTTTGTTGTGAAAATACCGTAGTTTCAGGGATAAAGAGATGTTAAAGGACGTGTATGTTTTCTCATGGGGCGTCACGACCCAGAGAAATAGAAGTGTGAGCCCAGCATCAGGTTCAGAGTGTGATTGTGTGACTATAGGTTGAGTATCTCAACATGCCAGATTTAAATTGGTCTCTTGAAAAGCTTTGTTTTCCAGGAAAAGAATGGAAAAAGAATACATTTCTCCCCTCTGAACCTTTCATTAAATGTTTATTCTGTTGCATTTCTCCATAAGCATTTTTATATTGCCATTTTCTCCTCTTATTAGAATACTTAATATAGCTCCAAATACTACATAATTGAAAACAGTTTATCATATCCACTCTTATTTATTAGTATAATAGTATCCCGGCGATCTGGTGGCAGGAAAGCACTGCACTATTTTACTGTAATTTATCCCACTTTAAATGTTCATTTAGGTCTATGAAATTGCATAATACTTTTTAGAAATTCACTTCCAGCGTACATATTGGGAAAAACACTTGAATATCAGATCTTGTTTAGAAATTTTGCAGAAACAAGGTTATGGGATATTGTACATCCAAAAAACATATTAATCAGCTAATCCTTTCGAAATTTTGAATACACATATGTACATATACCAAAAATAGTGATTGTGTTGTAGATATATGTCCATGATGAGTGACAAGAGAAAGTTCTGGCAGTTCTTACTCAATTTTTATAAACATAAAGGAACATTTTAGATAGACTTGTCAAGAAACATAGAACAGCATTATATTTAAATGTACTCTTGTGGAATAAGAAAAATGGTGTTATTGTGTGTCTTTGAGATAGAGGGCCTGTTCTAGGCACATGTGATATGGTGCATATTTACTTTTAAATTCCACTGATAATAAATCTGCTTGGAGAAAGGAATTCGATGCCCTCAATAAGTTTACCCTTATGTAAGGACTCCTGTAGTTCTTTGTGGATGGTGGGGGGGGGGAGGGCTCATCAGCTTTCCCTCTCCACATCAGCATGTGTAGGGGTGTTGGCCTTCAGCTCTTTTATAGGGTTTCATGTTGATGAGGTTTAAGGGTGTCACTTCTGTCATTCCAGGAGATCCAGTCTCATCTCATTGCAAAGTACCTGTTCCTCTGGCTCTTCCTATCTTTGAACACACACCTCTTTCTCGCCTTTAGGTGAAAGATTTGTGTTGCAGCAGTATCAGCTGGACCTTTGCTCACAAGTCTACAATTTTGTCTTCATGTGTAGCAAAGAGAAGTTTCCTTGATGAAGGGCAAGTACTGTACCTCTGGGTATAAAGATAAATATTAAAGTGTAGTTAGGTATTTTGCTGGTTTGGTATGATGGTAGTTGTGGTTTTTCTCCAAGATTTGTGCCGTCACCGTTGTTTTCAGGTAAGTTGGATTTCAAGTAGCAGGCATAGTTTCCCTATTGTTGAGCAGTCATTATATTGGGTTAGAGGTGTGCTCCTATTTCTAACTGCAGGACATGCCTTATTTGCTTCTGTTGATTCTCTAGCAAGATCATTCTGGTTAATAGAATTGACTCTCCGTATTTTTACTCATTTGTCTATCTTTGTGCATAGAATGCCTTGTTTTGGAATATTTCTTGGATTTATGAAAATTACACAGACTGCACCCCTTGGGAGTCAGTGACAATCCCCTCCCTATATTATATGTGGGTGGCATTGTGATTTGCTGGTCACTTTTGCACTTAGTAGTCCCATTGGCTCATTACCTTGCAGGAGTTAAAATAACTGAAGCAGAGTAAGCCTGTAAGTCTGTTGTTAGAGAAGTTCCAGGGTTTCTGACATTGACTTCTAGTTTTCTAAGTACAAGGATTTCTGGTTGTTTTATATTCTGATTCCAATGATCAGTTCATGGCTGCAGATCATCTCGAACTGGAGCAGAAGCAAAATATGTGAGGGACCCGTCCAACATGTTTTGGATCTGAAAGTAAGCAAGGTCCTGCTATCTGGGGCTACCAGATGTCACTCTTTCTAGCCAGCTTTCTGTCCTTCAGTTCTCTCAGCTTTTTCACTGTTGTGTTCATTTTCCTCCTGGTCTTTTAGTTCTCACTTCTCATTTTCTGTCTCAGCTTTCTTTTCCATGGTTCTGAGATATAAGGTGATTCTCTCTCATTTTCAGATGGTACCAGCTCCTCTTCCTGCTGTGCTCTCCCTTCTTGAATGCTTTATTGACTTTCGTATTAACAGTTATCACTCATTCTGGTAACCTCCTCATACCGTCTTGTGACTCAAAACCCTTCTCCCATCTTGAGACTTGTAAATTCTGTGGTCTGAGAGTTGGAAATGTATCTGCATCTTAAATCAGCAAGACTACATATGAATTCCTCTGTCCCCTTGTATCTCTCAACTCTTAACTGCTCTGGGAGCATCACTCTTCTGCCCTATTGTGAACAGACTACCTCACCTTAGCTATTTCGGAGCACTTCCTGAGTCACCTTCCTCTTCATCTTCATCAAACTTCACTGGTTCAAATGCACTTGTTTACGATCCGACAATCAATTTTGTTTTGACTAGTTTCAGCAGTAGTTCTAAGTTTTATCATTACATATATCCACTAAGATTTTATTTTTCTTATTTTGCTCCATTACTTCAACTTATTGTTACTATGCTGAGAAATATCTTAATTTCCATATGGGTTATCCTTCAGCTTCTGTCTTCTTAATACTTAGTACTGATTTCACTGTTTTGTTTATATTAAATTCCCATTCAATGTCATTACTTATTTAAGTTTCAAATATCTGTGTCATCTTCTTGATTGAATTAATTGAATAATTAATTTTTAATAAAACCTATTTTATTACAAATTTAATAAATCTATTATTGTTTTATCATTGTGTTATCCTTGTGATAGTTTTAACTTTTCCTGAGTTTGTTGAGAGCACTTAGTATTCTTTATTTTCTTCGTTCTATGGGTGCGTGAGGGTGTGCATGCTACAGTAAAGGTGTGGAGGGCAAAGGGAAACTTGTAAGAGTCAGCTCACTCCCTTCATCATGATCCTGGGAACGGAACTTAGTTCTTCAGGCTTTGCAACAAGTGTATGTGCTAAACCATCTCATAGAGCCTGGACTTTCTTTAAATTCAATTTGTTTGTGTGTTCATTTGCCAGTGCCTCTACATTGTTACCGTTGTTCCTTCCTACTCCCAAATGGATAGAGCACTTGGGCTCACCAGGCCTCCCTTTCTCCTCCCAGTAGTCCCTTCTCTATTTTATGAGATCTTTATTCTACTGCCTTCCCTTCTTGTTCCTTGTATCCTTCTTCCCTGTATCCTTCTTCCCTCTGCTTTCGTGTTCTGCATATATATCTACTGTGACACACACATGTAAATTTTGTATATGAGGAAATGTGATAATTTATCTGAGTCATGCTTATGTTGCCTGACAGATACCTTGGTCCCATCCATGTCTCTGTCCTTGACATGATTTCATTCTTCTTTACAGCCGAACAAAATTCCACAGTGTAAACACAGTATCTACATTTTCTTCATCCATTCATCAGCTGATGGCCATCTAAGCTGATTCCTTATCATGGCTGGTGTGAATAGTGCAGCAGAAATCATGGCTGTGTAAGCATCACTTGGACTCACAGGAGTGCTACAGTTGGCTCCTATGATAGTATTATTTTAAAGTTTTGGGGGAATCATTTTAGTGATTTCCATAGTGGCTACACAGTTTCATTTCATCCCACCATTAGCCCACAACACCCCCACACTAATGCACATATTTTCTTTTCAATTTTTGTTGACCTCTCTTTTCTTTAAAAAATACCTCTTTATTTTCCATTTTTTATGTGTATATGTGAGTGCCTGCATGAGTTCATGAGCACCACATAGGTGTAGGAAGCCACACATTCCAGGAAAGGACATCGGATCCCCTTGAAGGAGTTACAGGTGCCATTTTGGAGCTGACAACAGAATTCAGGTGCTCTGTAAGAGCTCAAGTGCTCCTATCAGGGGAGTAACTCCTCAGCCATGTCCTTCCTTTCCTTGATGACAACCATTCTGCCTGAATGAATGGAATCTCAAAGCATCAATTGCATTTTCCTTATGTGTAAATCTATTGAACTTTTTGTCAAATATTTAGTAGCCATTTTCATTTCTTCTTTTGAGAACCGTTTATTTAATTCATTTACTCCACTTATTGAGTGATTTTGGTTTTTATGCTAAGTTTTAGAACTCTTTGTAGATTCTATATATTAATCCATTGTTTAATATACACTTAGCAAAGATTGTCTTCTGCGCTGCAGACTGTCCCTGTACTCTGTTGACTGTCTTCTTCACTATGCCAAAGCTTCATAATTTTGTTATTCGTATTTGCTTAAACTTCCTTATTTTAAATTTTCTTGGGTTTCTTTTGTGGATAGGATTTAGGATTATGAATTTGCCTTCAGGAAACAAGTTTTTAAGCAACCCATAAATTACAATGTGTGATACTTTTAGAAATATTTATATTAAAGAAAATTTCACACATCTGAAAGGTAAAGAAAATAGTTTAATCAACCCGCAGGGATCTATCACCAAATTTCACCAACTATCAACATTTTGACACTCTTTCGTTCCCTGTAACCCCATTGGTCTTCCCCAGTATGCAAACCCTAGATACTAAGAATGCAATAACTTTTTATTATTAGCTGTTGTTTTTCTCATTATTCCTTAAATGCTTATTTTAAATCTTTGTGTTTGCATGTGTGTTATATATGTAGGTTTTATATATGTACTTTATTTTTATGCATATAGGTGTGTGTATGTATATATGTATAATTGCATGCATGCATGCACACACATTTTCAAGTGATTGTGCAATCTTTTCAGTTTTACACATTTACAGTTACAAGTCATGTAGGCAGATCAATTTGATCTATACTATTTCTGCTCCTGATAATATATTGCACTTCCCTTCATGAACCGTATCTTACCAATTTTACAACATATCATACACGATTTTTCAAATAGAAGAAAAATCCACTTAGACTAGACAGCTCAATCCATATTATTAACTATGCTAGTCAAAATCATGTTACCATTTTTAAATTACAATAATCCAATTCTCCATATTCTCAAATTCTTCATGATCAGTCCAAGGCTGAGAAAAATTTGTATAAATTCTATTATAAAAAGTTAGTTTTTCACCATTTTTTTTTTTTTGCTTTTACTTTCCTGGTGATTTGGACTTGGTATATTTGAATGCTGTGTTATTTGCCTCATAAACCTTTTATCTGCCTCTACAGACCCACTGCCATAACTTCTATTGGCATATGGCTTCATTATTTTATCTCTGCCTTTTTAAAAATCTTACACTGAAATCTTATATTGTCCAAGTTAAATTGCCACTTTACTTAGTTTTTATTTGTTTTTGCTTGAAAATTCCACTGCTGCTATGCTAATGTCCAAATTAAAACTAACATAGCAGCAGCAGGGTGCTATTCACTCAATCTAGACTTTGACTATTTGTGAAATTTTCAAAGCTGATAAATTTAGTTTACTCCAATTATATTATTTCTTGTATTTCCTTCAAGTTTAAAATGTGTGTGTGTGTGTGTGTGTGTGTGTGTGTGTGTGTGTGTGTGTGTGT
>JANHMN010000007.1:72682887-72707162 GCA_030674055.1 Rhabdomys pumilio | reverse complement strand
TGTGTGTGTGTGTGTGTGTGTGTGTGTGTGTGTGTGTGTGTGTGTGTTTCTGTGAGCACATGTGCATGCATGCATGCATATGTAGAGGTCAGAGAAGAATTTGAAACTCTTCTGACCCATATCTCTGTGTCCCCTTCAGTTTTTTAAATTTCTTTTATCTGTTTTTACATTTTCGCTATCTTTGTTCTGGTTGTTATTTCAGTTGACAGTTCTTTCATATTCTTTAGTGATTTGGGAAGTAAAATTATTTTTTAGCATTTTTGTGTATCTTCATGGTGTGTGCATGTGTGTGTGCTCATTCACATGCATGTTTGTGCACACAACACATGACAAAACATGTCATGTCTGCATCTTAAAATATCTCTGGAAGGCTAGTGGTGGGTGCTGGCTTATACCACTTGCCTTGTTTGAGGCAGAGTCTCTTGTTCTGTTCTTTACTGTAGGCCACACTAGCTGACTCATGAGCTTCTGGGGATTCTCCTCTGCCTGCTGTCTCCTAGGGATGCTGGGTCATAGATGCATGGAATATGCTTCATGACTTTTATGTGGTTTCGGGGGATCTGAACTCAGATTTTCAGGTTTCTGTGACAACAATTTTACCCACTGAGCTATCTCCACAGTCTAGAGAACAGGATGTTTTCTTAATATTTTTGAATATTTTCCCTAGCATTCAGCTTCCATTTTTCTGATATTAAGATTCATAAAGAAGGACCTTCTGTTATCCACAAGCAATGTGCGTGGCATCCCTCCACGGACTCCACTTCCTTCTAGCAAGAAGGTGACTGCCTTAGAGTCAGGTTTATAGTCAATAATATACTTCAAAAGTTAGTGTTTTAGCTTCAGATTTATTTGTTACAAGAGTTATTTTGATGCTTTTGTTTACATTTGAAAATACACTTAAAGTAACTACTTAGGTCAAACTTTTCTCATGAATGACTTTGGGGCTTGTCCCTGGGTTTTTTAGTCCACCCTAGCTACTTTTCTATGTGAGTTTTTAATTTCCATGCATGTTTTTAGCAGTATTTTCTTCTTAGTCGATTTTCTTTTTACCTCATATTGTGGAATAGTATTTTTGGCTAATTTCCTGTTTCTGCAGTAATGGTGAGCATCCCAGCAGTGTGGAAGCCCTTCTCTATTTCCCCGTTGATTCTGTGGTAGTGATGAGCACCTGAGTGGTGTAGAAGCTCTTCTCTTTGCTGGTTTTGCCATCTTTATCTAAAGATCTCTGGTTTTGCTAACTTTCACACAAATACAAGCTGACTCCAAAGCCATTATTTTTCTTGTTTCTTTCCTGAACCTTGATCCATACACTATTTGTATTATTTGAAAAATGATGTGTCCATTTTCCTTCCTGCTCCTCTTGGACAGCAGTGTGATCTCCCTGTATAAAGATTGATGCCATCCTAATGGATCGATCACTCCAGTGGTGGAATTTATGAAGCATTTGGGATCTATTGATCCCTGTACTGGCTCAGCCCTTTCACGCTTCATTCCCAAATAACGTGTATCTCAGGACGCAAAGTGAATTAATTACACTTCCACTTTTCCCCCTCAAATGCTATTTTCTATGAGTTTCTTTGTCTGAATCCTATAGACATGTAGTTGGATGGGAAAGAAATATGTAATATTGTGTGTCTGACAACCAGCACCCGTTTTGGACAAAATCGTCACTCCTTTTTGGTGAGTTACATAGCAGACATTGAGACTAGGGGAAAGAACATCTCAGAAGGAAGAGTTCTAAGGTGGAGCTTTGATTGGCTGTTTGTTTGTTTGTTTATTTATTTATTTATTTATTTTTGCTCAATTTGGACTCAAGATCTTAAAAATCAGTCTATCTTTTTCTCACTGGTTTCTGACTCTGGGTTTTCTGTCCACTTTGGTATTCTGTGTTAAGCTTTAATTGTTTTTTGTGGGGTTTTTTGTTGTTTTTTTCTTGTGAGTGCTGTAGAATATTGGGAAAGATGGACCATGGAGTTGGTGGCAGATATCACTGCATGTGTGAAGTCTTTGCATTTCATCATTATAAATAAGGAATACCTTACCCTCTACAATAGACAAGACAAATTTTCATAGAAATTTATGTAAATTAAGTCCCTTCTATGTGCCAGACATTTAAAAAATATGTCCAATTACTTAGTAGAATAAAAATGCCTTCTTTTCTCCATAATAATTTGATTAAAACTGTAACAGACTTAAGTTGTAGGGCCTATTGTTTACCAGAGTCAAGGTTGTGTTTCTCCTTTGGAAACTGAACCGGCTTTACAGAGAATATAAAATGAGTGACTTGAGACATATCAGTAGATATAGAGATGCTAAGCTGAGAAATCTGCATTTCTTCCATCCTTGGCAGAAGGAAAATCACAGGGAAAAAGCGAGCATAGCATTAGGCCAGACCCCAGTGACAGTGTATTGGCAGTGGGCTGAAGAGTGCAGAAGCCACCATCTTGTGTGTTTGGTAGACTAAGGTTGGAATGATAGATAACCGGAAGTTCAGATTCCTGAGCAGTTGCAACCAGTGCAAGGAAAATGGAGGAGGGACATCCAGCAAGAATAGGAGGAATGGGTGTGTAGTGATGGGTTTGTGGTTGGAGGTGAAGCATGCACCGTGAAGTTTGTGTCATTCTTCTGGTCTCCTGATCATGTATTACTATGGATAGGATATGGAAGTCAAGGGTTGTAAGCTTTAACTCTTCATGTTTTCAGTTCCTACATAGCATCTGGTAACCTAAATGCTTAATACGTAATTGTTTGGGTTTTCACCAAATAAGATCTCTTACTAGTGATATCTTTGTATTAATCCATTTTTATACTCTTCATATTCATCGCTGTATGTTTTTATTTTGACAAATAGTCACGTTTTTGGTGAATAGAAAAGCAAAGCTTAAATTGATGTAGATCCTGAAGAATCTATGTTGGATCTAGTTGGACAATAAATTGTGCTTCTGTGCTTTCCAATCAAATATTCTTTCACTAGAATTGCTCAATAAAAGTCATGAAACTCTGAAAACTCATGATGATTTTGTAACTTTTTATTCTTGTAATAAGTCCTATTTCCAATGAATATATTTCTTTTATATATTTCATTTGGGTATGATTAAAATATATCATAAGAGAGACAAAGTAGGATTATTTCCCTAAAGTTTCTAAGAAACTAATAATCTATTCAGAGAGCCAAATGGTGTTATCCAAGTGAAAAAATTATTTATCCCCCAAAGGAATTTCTACCTATTACCCACAATTCAGTTAGATAGATTTGCTGCTCATGTTTGAATTTCTTCCTTCAAATCATTTATCTTTTATTCAACTGAAAAAAATATATTTTTCAAGCTTATTACTGAGAAGCTTTTTACTAATGGGAGAATAGGCAATAAAATAGCAAAAACCCTTCCTGCACACGAGAATTGCTGCAACAAGCTAAAGTACCCACCATGTACACTCGTGATACACTAACTGAGTTCAGGAATGGAGAATAATATTTGCTTCAGCCAAATAATTTGTAAAGAGGTAATAGAAATACAAAAACTATATGCACACACATATTTAATAACTTGATAGTGTTATTATAAGAAACAACATTCTTCTCATGTTTTCACTGCAAGAGGAGAAAATTTTTAGAGACACTTAAGAGTAATCTGAGATATTCAGTCTGGATATTAATGCCGAAATGTTTAGTGATGCACTTGTATTAATTTAAAAACATAACTTGTTAACTGTTATATAGTATTTGTTTTCAAACATTTAACAAACTCTAATAAAGACTCCATCATGATTGTAATCAGCTACAATCACCATGCAGCGGCTGCTTTTCAGTCTCTGCTTCGTGCTGAGAGGCAGTTCCTGAGGACTGAAAATCCGGCTCTACTTGAAAATGGCTGAGAGTAACTCGTATTGCATTTATTATCAGAGCTCAAGACATGCTTTCCTGTGGCAAGGAGACTTTGGAAGCTGAATTTTAACATGTAGGCTGTGTGCATTTACAGATGCAAATATACACACTGTACATTATTTTGCTTTTACGGTAATTATTTTCATTTATGAATTTCTAAATCCAATGTTAAATATTGAATATTTTGGTTAAGTGACAGCTTGTGGTAGCTTTAGGATATTCCTGCTTGATAATTATTCATGAGAAGCACAGCTGAAAACAAACTAGTTATACACCTTGGCAAATGACTGTGATTCTACTTCTGTGAAATTTCCCTATGGCCATGTGACTTTATTATAAGTACTCTAACAGTGCAGATGTCCAGAATGTTGTCATCCTCACAAATGTTATTCCTAGACTCAAAGTTTTTGAATCACTCATTACTACTTCTGTGGAAACGTGACAAAGGCGAGGAGGCACAAAGTAAGTACAAACAGAACGCGAGCAGCTTTTGTCAGGGTCTGTCTCTTAATTTGTAGTGGGAATGGTGCTTATATATTGCATTGCTGTGACCCACAAAAATGATGGCATTTCTGTGAAATGTAGATGTGTTGACAGCATTTCCTATTAATATTAGGAACAAGGAAAATAGCCCCAGTGCATTATCTGTCAAAAAATTTCACCCCAAATCAAATATTATTCCTTCCGTCGTCTTCTCCCTTGCAGTTCCTTCCCCATATGGTTCCTGCAGTGTGCCTCCATTTAAATGGATTTTAAAGCTCGTTCCTTATAGTTCCTAGAGCATTCATTGCTTTTGAGAGGAAAAAAAAGAAAAACATTTTAGCATGTGCTATTTTTGTTATTCTAATTAGCAAAAACAGCTGGTCCTGCGCAGTTCAGACTGTAGTCTTTTCAACACATTGTTCACATTTTTTTCTCCTTCTTCTTCTGTCAAGCTATAGGCTACCGCCTCTCCTCTTCCCACACAAATCAACCCCAACACCTGCACACACAACCTTAAATATCACCTACATCTGCCACGAAGAAAGAGGGAAACAGCATCTCCTGTGCGGTGTTGTGCAAGGGCACATGAGACAAATTATCCAGAAGGTAGACCAAAGTCACTCACAAGGTTCACACCACCTTACGGACACACCAACACTCTGCTCACCCAGCACTTTATTCTGTCTCAAAACTGCAGCCACTCTCCAGTGTTTATGCTGTTTCTTTTCTTTTTCCCATTCCCTTCTGGAAAGGAATGGCCTCTTGTAGCTTCTTACAGAACGAGAGACTAAAAAATTGGATAATCAAACCTTACTCACAATTTGGTATCTATCAAATGCATGTGACTGCCAATGATCATTGGAGCTGATCAAAGTCACACTCTGTTGTCATGACAACGAATCCCTATCTTGTTTATATGGAGGAGTTTGCACCACAGGAAAATAATGTTGGGACTACTTAAATTTGTGCTGTTGAGAAATTAACATGTGTCTGTTTAGGAGAGAGTTGAAAGGGTATTTATCAGTGAGGTTTTTGTTTGTGTTTTAAAGGGGGGAGGAAGGAGCAAAGCACTATATAAGAAGCTGTCATTGCTGAAGTGTCCAGTAAAATACTACACTGTTCCAAATTCACATTTCTTAGAGGCGTCCATATATGAAATTGTCATTTTATTGGATTATGACACTCACTGAGTTTAAATTTCTTCAAGGCCTTTGGCTCTTGTTAAAGTTTTCAAATTTGTAAGGATTACAAGAACATGTGTCTTTTAAGTTATGTGCTTGTTCATCCATTAAGCTGGAAAATTTCTTTACTTAGTACCATTAATCTGACAGGAAATGACACATACAATATATACAAATAGCTTCAGTATACACACACACACACACACACACACACATTGTGTGTGTGTATCTGTAAGTCTCTGTGTGTCTGTGTGTGTATTGATAATTTCTAAAAACTAAAGATTCATAATAACCAAATTTTAGTGTTGCATGAAGGTTGTTTTATTTTTCCTTTTATAAGAAGTCACCGGATCACAAGGTGATAGGTTGCTATTTGCTTTATGGTGATTTGTTTGTAACTTCTTGCTGTCATACATTTTTTCACAACAAATTAGAACCTCTCACTCAGAGGCAGCTTTATAGTTATCTTAACTTTTCATTCCATTCAAACAGGGGTCCCATTGATTCATCGCCCTGCCTTTCTTCAGGCACTGTAGTCCTAACATTTTCTCCCCTTTCTCCTCCCGCTCCACCCATCCTCTGGGTCAAATGCTGGTACTGTGTTGATGTGGAACTCAGTCTCCTATTCTCCAGCAGTCATCAGGAATAATTCACTCACTGTTTTTTCTCTGAGGTAAACAAGACCATCACTTGTCTAAATATCAACTTCTTTCCATTTCTCTCGCAGTTTTGGCTTTATACCTTTTTCCATTTCTCCCTCTATCATTCAAAAATTGAATCCCACAAATATTTGAGATAATTGCCTTTTGCCAGGCTCTGCTGACCTGGAAGAAGTATTATACCACCCTGGGAATTTCTACTCTTGAGGAGGAATCCAATGCTCACTGCCAGTCTCCTATGTGTCAGTACTCTTACTCAGCACTCCATGCATCTGTACAGCGTCCATCTGCTGAGGATGAGAAGTACTGTCACTGCTCAGCCAAAGGAACCAAGGCACAGAGAATGCAGGAAACTTAACTAAGGATGTGCAATGGCAAGCAACCTCAGAATTTGGAATGCCTCAATCTGAGGTGCACATTACTTTCTGTTCTGTAGGTCACATTTGGTCATGAACAGATCGACATACACATGTGAATGATGTGCAAAAGTCAGGGAAATGGGTGCTCCATGAATGCTAATTGCAATGGGTGAGCCAGAAGTGAACACTGGAGAGACAGTCTCTTTTGACCAAAGTCCTTAGAACACTTCCAAGGAGGGAGCCCTTGATAAAGAACCTGGCAAGTGAAGATGGAGGCCGAACTGTCCTACACCACTTAGATTGCCCCACAAGTGTATTGTTCTTCCAGGTATTGAAGATGCATGGACAAAGCACACAAAGATGAGATCTTTGTTTTACTTTTGTATTTCTTGTAACTTTTGCATGCATAATGTTTCCCTTCATTTTTTCAATGGGAGTCTTGCCACTTTATTTTAAATACCTGAATTGCTTATCAAAAATCATTATTCTAGAATAGGATATAGTAAATTATACAGTCCTATTTTATTGAACTAGAAGTCCCTTGAGACCTTTCACCTTTATTAATCAAAGTAAATTAAATCGGTGTAGAAGTATAGCCATCCTATGCTACCTATGGCTTATAATAAAAAACAGAAAGAACTCAGTGTCCACGGCTTTAATAGTGCTATCCACCTTTTCTCCTCACAAGCTTTGATGTCCTATAAACATTTCAGTAAGCCCACATCCTGGTTGCTGGAGAAGTTGTTACAAAAAAAAGAGAAGTGTGGAATAGAAGAGAGGCTATCATCTCTGTAAGAGACGTGTGGGTCAGAAGTTAAGAGATCCCAGATTTCTCTTCCAGCCTTGTTACTTGTAGCTCTGGTGTGCCTGTGATACATGGTCCTCAGTCCTCATCTGTACATTAGACATGAAGACATTGTTCTCATCATTAGTTAGTTATCAGCAAGAAAGCGACTATTGTCCGTGATTTTTAAACTGACCATATCTTAATCCACTGCACCTCTGTGATGGAGAAGCTCTTTATAGACTGAAGCTATCTTGCGACCTCATATAGGTTCCCTATAGCTTCTCTCCCAGTCTAATCAACATTGCTGCATCCTTCTCCTAGCAACAGTGTGTGGAGTCCTCCATTTTAGAGCTCTGTGTCTTTCCAACCTTGCCACCCTGCTGGCTGCCACCTGTAAGTGTGTTCTATACTAACCCCCTCTCACCTGTAGGTTTGCTTGGGAATTCTTACTTGATACGTGTCTTCGAAGGTGTATCCACTCCTCCTTGTGTTCTGAGAAATCACGCAATGTCACTACATTTAGGGGATGAGATCCTTTAACCGGAGGATGAAAACTTCTTGTTACTTCCCAACCATCTGTACTTAAACTGCTTGGTTCATTTATCTAGTCAACAGGAAAAAACATTGGTCACTCCTTTGGCAGAAGTAAGTCTGGCAGCTGATACACACAATGCTTGAGTTATGGCTGGCAGGCTACCTGACCAGTAAGCAAAATTTCCCCACATCTCTAATCATCATCTGAGTGGTTTCCGGGTGTTGAAACATTTTTCTCAAGAACCAGGAGAATGCCTCTGACTTCTTCAGTTAGCAAATTTGTGTACAAGTTGTTGGACTAATTTGTGTACAAGTTGGTGAACTTTTTGAATATCCCTTATTAAAGTAACAAAGAGGCTGTTGCCATGGTGAGCTACATAGAGACCACAACTATGTGGCAAGTGATCAGTTCCAACCCTGCCCAATTCTCATCCACTACTCCAGAGGTTGTTTTTTGTTTTTGTTTTTGTTTTGTTTGTTTTTGTTTTGTTTGTGTGTTTGTTTGTTTTTTTGGATTTTGAGGCTTCAAACTGGACCTGCCGGCTACATAGCAGGGAATACCAGGATGAGCAGGGAGCTCTCACTAGATGTCTCTGAGTATTAGTTGGGCTTATGGACTGGTTAGGGTCCAGAATAAAGTCATGAACTTGGAACATATCTTTGGCACTTTACTGTGAGGTCATTTAATTAACAAGGGCATCGTGTCCTTCTCTCTTCATATTAGGAAAGTAGCTACCAAGTTCAGCATAATCAATGTTTATTCGCTTGTTGCACATTCAGAGAGTATTGGGGCTTTGGTAATTGCTGAATTCAGAAACTGTAAAGTAGGTTTTGTGTGAAGTTTCCTGAAATACATTTACATCATCAGAATCCCAACCACCATCCCTGAGCAACTCTGTCATCTCTTAAGTTTCTAATGGCTCTTTCACCCAGTGCTATTTTTATCCTGCACAGAGGAACAAATTCATAAAAGAAATCTCAATTTGTTCAAGCCTGATATTATGTGTGTAATGACTAGATTCGACAATGAACTGACTTGTGAGTTTTAGTGAGCAGTAAATGAACAGAGAGGAAACCGTTGCTTTTGGAAACGGGCTCCTTCTGTTCACAGCTCTAAATTTCCTGTGGGGAGGAAAGAGAATTTGTAGGTATAGTCCTTTTGCCTGGAGGTTGATTGTAATTTACTTGAAATGGTGGGTTTTTTCCCTTCTTCCTATTAAAACTCTCTCTCTCTCTCTCTCTCTCTCTCTCTCTTTCTCTCTCTCTCTCCATTTAAGTTCAAAGCACTGAAAAACTGTAGCATTATTTAGACCCTTTGTGATTTATATGTTTTCTGTTTATTTTCAACCTGAAGTCAGCCTGCAAGTGTTCCCCTACCCAGGCATGAAGAAATATTGTCTAAAGGGAAATGAAATGCCAGCAAGGGATTAATGAATTCCACAAAGCTCTGGAAAACAAGTGCGCATTTCTAACTCTCTTTCTGACCAGCCCCTCACAGGACCTAAACAGAACAAGTCGGAGGGACATGGATGGTCACCCCTTCACCCTCAGACCCCCCACCTTACAGACTTGAAGGAGGTTTTTTTTTGTTTTTTGTTTTTTTGGTTTTTTTTTGTTTTTTTGTTTTTTGTTTTTTTAATGGAACAAAAGCCTCCCTCTGTCTTGCAATTTTGTGCATTAGAACTTATATTCTTTGAATCTCAAGAGCAGCAAAAGTTCTTGACCAATTTTGTTTGACTTTTTATTAGAAACACAAGACTGTTTGCATTATGGGTTCATCACAGAGTCTCCCAGAAAGAGATAATGGCATTACCAAAAACAAACAACAACAACAAAAAAAAATGTCTAATCCAAGAAAATGGGCTCTTATCTGGATCCCTGCTCTTGATAGCTGTGTCTCCTTCTATGATTCACTATAGTAATGAAACTAACATTTCATCAACCTTATAATCCACAGAAGCTGGGAATATTAGAATTAATGTCTTACAAACACACATGCACAATTTTTATGGACAATTATCTAAAATTCTCAGTTTTTCTAAGAATCAAGATTTTTTTGTAATATAAAGATTCTTACTCAAAATATAAAAACTGATAAAAAAAGTTTAATAGTTTTATTTCAAAACATATTTGAAAATAGTCATAAAGTTGAAGAAAACACTGGGCGTTTTCAACAATTACTAAGTGAATATGGCCCCTGTATTGGTTTTTATGCTGCCAGTTCTGTGTGGGTTACTGTTTCCAACTTGCTCTTTCCTGCTTCTTTGTAGGTAGTCTGCAGAATGGAACCTCACTCTTTTTAACATTTCTTACAGCTAACTTCTGCCTACCTAAGATGGACTTTGCCACATGTTTGATCTACTAATCACCTAGATTAAGGATTTAGAGTAACCTCAACTCATCTGTTGTTTCTCTGCATCCACCCCCTCCCCTGCAACTCAGCTGGACACCTAGAAAACAACAAGCTGTCTAATTACTGTTCCAGTTACTGAGGCTGCGTAACAAATTATCCCTAATTCATTGGCATAAAACATTTATTAGGCGCATTGATTCTGTGGGTTGGGAACTCACACAGGACATGGTAGGAACAGCTTGTCTCCAGTGCATTGTCTGAGACCTCAGCTGGAAGACTTGAAAACTAGGAGCTTGAGTCATTTGAAGATGGTTCGCCAAGATTTATTCAAGTTAATGCTATAAGTTAGCTATAAGCTGAAACCTTACTGGGACGATTGATCGAAACACCTGTATGTGACTTCTCTGTGTATTCTGAGGGGAGAAGGGGTGGGCACAAGAGCACGGGGCAGAAACTATAATGTCACTTAAGACACTTAGCTGAGTTTTCTGAGCTATTACAAGCCTCCACAAGTTCCAACAAAGGGGAAATAGACTCCATCTCTTTACAGAGAATGAAAAGATTCTGAAAAGGCACGCAGGACATTAAATATCTCTGTTGTTATTTCTGGAAAATGAGATTTGTTATAATTATCATTTTATTATTATTGAGATCTTGTAAAATGTGTATAGATTATTAAATATTCAAAACAAACAAACTTCTATTCAGCAGGAACCTCAAGTCTACTTATAAAGAAGGGAAGAAAAGAAGAAATAGTTGTAACCAGACAGCCATCTATAATAATTTGACCAAAAAAAAAAAAAAAGAAAAAGAAAAAAAAAACCTTGTGAATTCTAAAGTAGTGGTCTCCAGTGAAGTAAAAAGACCAATACTGATTTATTAAAATGAGATTTATGAGACTTTGGATGGATTGATTTTCTGGACTATTCATGACCTTTAGATTACTTTGATAAACTGGATATTGTAAAAATAGAAAAATAAGATGTAGTGACCATATTCTACTTTCACTCTAGCTTCTCACTATGTGGCTACTCGAGGCCAGAAAAATCCACTGGGTCATTTATTCATTCATTAATTCATTCTATCATTCATTCATTCATTCATTCATTCACATTCATTCATTCACATTCATTTATTCACATTCATTCGTACTGCTATCCAATACATATTTGTTTCATTCCTACCATGTAAAGGCTAGCTGTGTGTATTTGCTTGTTTAATGAAGAAGATTTATAATTAATAGATTGATCTGGTTGTAGCACTGCATACCTTTAATCTCAGTACTGGGGAAGTAGAGACAAGGGATCCCTGAGTTAGAGGACAGCCTGTTCTACAGAGGTAGAGGGAGTTCTAGGACAGCCAGGACTACATGAGAAAACATGTCTCAAGTAAGAATAGTAACAATATAAGTAAAATATGCAAGAACCTAGGATTGAACCACAGCACTAGACAATTGAAGCAGTGTTTATATAGACACTTGGTAAAATACCTTAGCATCATATTTTGCCGTGTTAGACTGAATACTGTGGTTTTACTGGAGAACTACACCACTTCCTTTAAGAGTTAGTCCTAACTCAGAGTGTGATGCAAGCCTTTAAGCCCAGCACTCAAGAGTGTTGAAACAGGCATATCTCTAAGAGTTCGAGTCCAGCTGAATTCCAGGCCTACATTGAAAGATACTGTTTCAAAAATGCCAAAACCAAAAACAACAAACAAACAAACAAACAAAACAATAAGAAAAAAATTAGTTCTAACAGGGTCAACTTTTATAAATAATTTTAATGCTGGATGAAATTTTATTAGTATTTTTGAAAAGTCTAGTGGACTCCGGTATACTACTTTTCTTATAATAATTAGTGGAGAACATCACAGAATTGATAGGCTTTGAACGGAGACTTTAAAGAACTCATAGGGTTTTAATATGTCGAGGTGAAAAATATCAACAAGATTAAACAGAAATAGTTTATTCAGCCTCTAATTCCAGATTACAGTTTGTCACAGGGGAAGTTATGGCAGAAACTTAAGCAGCTAGCTGTATCACACACATAGTCAGTCACAAGCAGACAGGGAATGGATGCATCCTTGCTGTCTTGCTCGCTGCTCAGCTTGATTTCTTCACATTTATGTATTTCAAGGTCTAGCCTAGGGAATGGTGCTGGTTGTAGTGGACTGAGTCTTCCTACATCAATCATCAACCAAGACAATCATGTGGGCAGATATGTCCACAAGTAATTCTGATCAAATAATTCCTTACTAAGACTTTATTCACAAGTGATTTATAGGTTATGTCAATCTGACAACTAAAGCTAACTATCCTATCTCATCACAAGGCATCTATTACATCAGTTGAAGGTGATTGAGTGATAGGGATGTGGTGTGGACAGATGTGGCAATCGAAGGAACAAATACAGATGGGCTACCCAGGATGGGATGGAGGGAGTTGGAGGGACAGAAATATGCTAGGAGACTTGCAATAGTCTGGAAGACGGTGATGATGGCAAAGATAGGATTGGTGACAGGAGCTATAAAGAGAGAAAGAGTGAAATGTGTTGACATTTCTATAAAAAACTGGCTGCAAGTCTGGAGCAAAGAGACAAACCATTTGTTATTATATCTAAGCTTCCTACCAACTGACCAATTGCTCAATTAACAAGCATTTTCTACTATTCTCAAATTATGTTTTTTCCCCTACTTTTATTAAGTCGTACTCTCCAGGGGCCCTTCTGAGCACCTGCATCTAATTTGGAGGTGTGTTGTCATGGCTCCTCTTCTGCATCTGGAAGTTCATTTTTTTCTATTCTGCTTATTTCATTTAAATGCTTGGCTATTAGGCTTGTTACAAGACATACCCCTGAATACAAAGTCAGAAAATAACCCAGGCCGTGCTGAAAGGGCTGAATTGCTGGTCAGTGTTGTCAGGAGAAAGAGGCATGAAAAGATGCCAGTGTGTATCCTAAGCAATTTTGTAGACGAGATTTATCCAATTTTTGCCTGGAAATTGTATTTTTGTTGTTGTTGTTGTTGTTGTTTATTTTAAAAAGAGAAATGATGTTACCCGCTCAATCTGTTAGCATCTCCCTGTCCCCATGTCCCTCAAGGTGGGTTTGTGCACATGGAGAGGTTAATATTAATATTGCCTTTTTACAGCTAAATTATCTGGCTCTAGAACCATTCACAGATTCTATTAAAGACCCCTATGGAGGATTGCTTCTTCAAATAGGCATTTTAATTCACCCGGGTACAATAAGGTGTTGCCTTCCTTTCATTAATAAAATGGGAACTCATAAAGAAAACCAGATTATCTTGAATTTATGATCAAGTAATTTTGTTTCTCTTAGCCGGGATAATAGCTGTGAAACATCATTTCCCTTTCTTCCTCTTTCCCTTCATACACTTCGACATTCTTAATTTCTCATGTTTATTTATCTTTTTTATTTTAATTTGACAGCAAAAGCTATCTAGGACCCCAGGAGGCAAACACTGTGACTCAAGAATTGGTCCTTTCCATCTTCAACTTAATGAAATAATAAGCCAGTAATTGATTTATATTTATATTTACATTTGCCTTACAAATTCTGAGATTTTTGTCACCTTCATTATAATTCTGTAAGTAGTCACTAAATTACTTCCAACGAACTCTGTTTTGTCCTCCCCTACCCAGTGACTGAAGCCAAGGAGTTTTGTCTTCTCTAGTTTCCTTTGCCCTTTTTAACCTAAAAAAATAATTTTCATCGCAAATCACTGTAGAATTATCTGGGTGGGGGTGCTGAACCTCATTGGCCACATATTAATAAATAATTTCCTTAGGACAATCTATCCACGTGACCTTTCCTTTATCCACAGCTCCAAATCCAGTATTCCCAGGGAGCAGGTTTCTGGAGCTAACAGAGCACAGTCTGGTAATGGAGAACAAGCCAGCAGCATTTTGCGGGTTACAATTGACATTGACAAGACGTTTTCAATCAAACCTCTGTTTTACTGGGTCTTTCTTTCTTTAGAAGCTAGTTTCTTTATCTGTGGTTGTTAAGGATAATCTGTTATCATCTAGTAATTTAAGATTACATAGTGCCTATTTGAAGGAAATTAAAGACAGGAAGAACCTGTGACATGAAGGCCAGTGCCATCAGAAGACACAGGATATCATGACCTTTTAGGAAAATATGAAATGAAAATGTATAACTTTATCAATATCAATGCAAGTAGTCCATATCTGTGTGTTTTGTGTGTGTTTGTGTTATGTGTGTGTGTGTGTGTGTGTGTGTGTGCAAGTTAACACCAAGTTGTAGAAAATTCATTCATTGTAGCCGATCTCTAATTTGTTTTGCTCCCAAAGCCCCAATGTCGTTCTCTTTCACTGTACTGACTGTGGATTCTTCAGGGAGTGTGCATGAAGTCTATTCTTCCAAGTAAAGAAATTAGATTTACTTCTGTGGCTTCTATTTAAAAAGACCATAAAGCAAGGTGTCTTGAAAGAGTTACACTTATGAGAGTGCAGGCATCATAAACAGAGAGGATGTGTATACTAAGTCAGTATAGGGCACTGCCCAGTTGGAAACTTGCAAACAAGTTTGCATCCTTAGAGTTTGGACAAGATAGAGATGGGCAGTGCCTGTGCTCTCATGTCATGGCAGGCTTGTTGGTGTGGGGACAATATTCTCCTGGGAATACCTAGGAAGCTGCTGGAGGACTGACTGTCACCCACGTGAATAAGATCAGACACAGATGACTGAATAGCAGTGTCACAGTGCCAGTTCATTGTATATGCCTGTCTACAGTAGTGATGTTGGAATCCTGGTCAGGCCAGGATTCCCGGGTCTTTAACAGAAGCATGTCTCAGCTTGATCCTTAGCTTGCAGCCTTCTGATGCTGACGGCTCGAATCTCCCAGATTTGGATTTTATTCCCTACACTATTATTTCTTCTTATCCCAACTTTGGTACTCTTAGCATCCTTAGCAGTTTTGGAAACTCGAAGGAAACCTGATTTTCAGAATTCTCTGCTCTCTTTGCAAGTTCCCTCTTCCAATCTCTGCGCAGGGCACTCTCCCATGAACTGGTTTCAGTTCTCTTGGCACTAATTGTCCTTCTTTATTGTCATCCAGATCCTTACTGCCATCTTAAGTAACTTGTCTGGTTCTATTGTCTATTCCCTCCAGTCATTGTGTATACCTGTCAGATTAAATGTTTGCAGTTGTTGCGTCTTAACACTTAAGTCTATGCCTAGTGTGTAGTAGCCTTTAATGCATATGTTTAATAAGTTAGTGAATAAATGAATGTCACATATCCATGAATCCTTGATGAAATATTCTACCCTCATTAGAACGTACAAGCAGTTCCTACTCTAGTATTGATCAAATTTTCTCGCCCCCAGAACATAGAAAATAAAATATTTGCTTGATAGCATGACATCCTGCAGTGGATTTATAGACCTCTATATAGAACTTACTTAAAATAAATTTCATATATGTGAATTGAGCATATGTGCATTTTACATAAATAATTTAATTATAATAAGCCAAAGAAAATAAAAAAAAACATTAAGTAACATTATATAATGGTTTCTTTCAACCAAATTTTTCTAAAAGTTTTTCAGCCATCTTACCTTATGTCCCAGCTGTAACATGTTGGCTGCAGACCAGTAGGGTGCTGACTCCTTTCTGTTTTTTTTCCTTTTTTTTTTTTTGGTTTTGTTGTTGTTGTTTTCATTTTGTTTATTGTTTTGAGTTTACCTTTGGTGCACAACTTGTTGGCAGCATGCCATCTTTATCCTTATCCACACAAGAGCTGGCCTGCTCCACCACAGCATCTATAGACACCAAGACTCTTGTTCTGAAGAGGATGCAGAAGGACAGTTGTCTGTCTTGCCAGCCTGAAGGAGTCACCAGGAAGGACTGTTGTGAGAATTTGGCCTATTGGAGATATCCCTGCTTAACCACAATGAGCAGTGCCATCAGCTTGTAATTAGCTAGTTTGTTTATTATTTTACACTAAGTTTATTAAAGTCATCCAAGGGCAAGGAGGAGGAGCCTCATTTGGAAGCTCATTTACTGGAAAATCAGAATGATTTAGTGGTGAGAATGCTAGAAAAGTCTTTGCAAGACCCATGTTCTAGTGACACCGGCAGCTTCAGCAATGTGACCTGATAAATTGTGGACACTTGTTGGCTTGATGACCTCAGATATGAGGTGGACACAGTTCCTTTCCTGTTGGTCTCAGGATGGCTGTGAGAGCCACATCTTGTGGGTGAATATCAAGCTACTACTGCACCCCCCAACGTAACATGTTAAGTAAACATTCCATAACATGCAATATGCTAACTATGACTAATATTGGTTTTAAGTTATTTAATAATCCCTCATCGAACTCGAATAGCTACAGAGAAATTAGGTTTGTTATCATGGACCATCCCAGTGGGGCTGTTGCCAGGGTGATTTCTGTGCACTTGAGCGTACCCAGAGTATCAGTCCTCAGAAGCTTGGTCTAACATTCTTTTT
Organism: Rhabdomys pumilio; assembly: GCA_030674055.1. Lineage (NCBI taxonomy): Eukaryota > Metazoa > Chordata > Mammalia > Rodentia > Muridae > Rhabdomys > Rhabdomys pumilio. Next base: position 72,690,428 of record JANHMN010000007.1, on the reverse strand, counting down.
CTGGAATCTTCAAAAGCTTCAAGGTTTATCCATTAAAAAAATAAAAGATGAGTAAGATACATGTTCCTATTTTAAACATGACAACTTGTTAAGTTATATATCCCTAAAATGAATTTATTGGCATTAAAGCTTGTCTACATGAAGATCTAGTTATACATAGATTAAGAAAATCTTATTAAAAGGTTAGCAGTACCCACAGTGAGGCTAGATGTATATTTCTCATTTCTTTTCCAAATTTAAAACCATATAATCAAAATAATTAATTTTCTTGTCCAAACTCCAGGCACAAGTAGAAACTTATTTTGCTATTTTCAAATGCTCCAAGGCTACTCAATTTAATCTGCTAAAATGATCTTTTGTTTAATTCTCAGTGGCAAGATATGCTTTGCTAGCAAAATCTTCCAGAGAAGGCTAAGTTTTTCATTTTGGATACCTGTGTGCTTTATAATTAGGGAACGTAAAAGGTATTAAAATATATAATGTTTTTCAGCATCATGTGTTGAGTAGTTTTTATCAGTTTGATAATTGCCATGTAAGAAGTCATTAACTCTGGTTACTACTTATTTTAAATGTCTTAACATGTGCTTTAGGGATATTCTGCTTCCTTTTTGTCTCAGGGAAACATTCCACACATGTACTTCATAAGCTTTCTAAGGGAGAGAAATGTGATTTAAAAATTATCTTAAATTACTCACATTTTTCTTTATATACAAATATTTTCAAGTTGGTGTTTTGAGTCTCAGGTGAAGAGTGTAAAAGAGACTGTAGAAAACGTCACTTTGGGGAAAAGCTCCTATTTTGGATCCACAGATTGAGAATCAGATTTTTCCTGGGATTCTGCAGCATATGGAAATTGACATACTCTGAAATTTGGAGGTACCAAAATAGAAAGTGAGGCCAGATTTATTTTCTCATTCAGTAATCTGGCTCTATTACCTTGAATAAACCAGGCTTTAGGGAGTGGTTTTTCTCATACTGTGACTTAAATATATTTGTTACAGAAAATATAGAAAATTTGGAAATGTAGAAGTAATAAAATAAAATGAACACTATCCAGATATAATTACTTCTGATATTTTAATGTACTTGCTTCTAGTATTTCTCTGTGCTTTCTAGTCCTATATGCTTTCAAGAACCAAGCCCCAGTTTGTATTCATGTGTTTTTTTCCTTTATCATTACATTATGAGCATTTGTTGGATGAATCAGCCAAGTAGAAGGCATTAAATATTCACTAGAATATTAGAAGACTGTATATTATTCCGTATGTGGACATGACATAATTAATTATCAACTTTGTATCATTAGGTAAAGACAATTCTTAAACCATTAATAGCCCAGAAATGAACATTTTCATCCACATTTTTTTCTTTCTAATTGTTTCTCTGGCAGCATCACTTTCTGCTTGTCCTTTGAGTTTGGATTCTTTTCTCTCTCACAGACATTAACCTCTGTCAACGCTAGTCTTCATTGGGGGTGCTAGAAACAGCATCCCTTAGAAACTCTAATTAGAATATTTTTCACAATTTTCTTAGCTATTCTTTATTCGATAAATATTTATGGAGTTCCTCCTCTAGGCAAAGGATGCTGGGCAAGATAGATATATTCTCTGTCTTCAACAGACACATAGCATAATTCTAAGGTGGGTATATATTTCTTCTTAGACTCAACTCTAAAATAAATTTGTTAAAAATGTGAAGAGCTTTTAATTGTAATAGCCTTAAACCCATAAAATAGAAGGCTGATATTCTCACAAAATTTAATCTTCTATATCTGAGACATGAAAGGCCTCTTTATGTGTTCTCATTACTTTTAGTGAATGTCTGCAGTATTTTTCACTCCTCCCTGCATATTACTTTTGCTTTTGCTTTCTGTGTATGGGTAGTTTATCTGTATGTGTGCCTGGTTTCTGAAGACACCAGAAGAGGGCATCAGATCACATAGAACTGGAGTTACAGAAGGTTGTGGCCTCCATGCCACCTGGGTGCCCAGTATTGAGGTGAGGTCTGGTAGAGCAGCCAATGTTTGTTAACTCCTGAGCCATCACTCCAACCCACTCTATTTTCTTAACTGCAGTCCTCTCTGGGTACTTCTTATGGTTTCATATTGAGAGATATCTCTTTTCCCTCATTTTTGTATTAATAAAACAACCCTACTCATTTTTTAATACCAAGTTTATATTTGGTCATTTTCTAAACTCTTGTTTTTTGTTTGTTTTTTTGTTTTGTTTTGTTTGTTTGTTTTGTGTTTTGTTTTTTGGGTTTTTTGTTTGTTTTTTGTTTGTTTGCTTGTTTGTTTTTTGTTTTTTGTTTTTGTTTTTGTTTTTCCTACACTTGGAGGCAGGTACTGCAGCTAAATTTTACAGCTACCTTACCTGCCCTGTGAGGTTGAGCATGACCCAGAAATCTTGATTCTTATTATTGTGTAAAAAGAAGAATACTGCCATCCTAACATTAACAAGTGTCGCACTAAAAGCAGGCGCTTTCACCTGAGAGCATAATTTTGAGTGTAGAACACATAGTGGGCTCCTATTGCCATCTCTGTAATTCTAACCATTTGTTCATTTTTATCCGTTTTTATCCATTTAACCGTAGGTCTGGTACCTCGCTTAAACTTCCCCTTTTAAATGTACATAATGTATATATTTTTTCAGATAGTAAACCTTATTGAGATTATTGCATAGTATCTTTCAACTATGCTATGAGTTTGCTGTTCAGTCGCTTTTGAAATTCCAATTCTTCTGCGACTGATGTTACAGTAGAAGTGCCTGCTTTGTTGCTACTGTGATTTTGCAGTATTTTAGGACATCAGCAGCATCTTGTCCTATCTATGTTTTTATTAGCTGTATTTATTACAATGTACTTATCTTAATGTTTATTTCTTATCTTAATGTTTATTTGATTTGGTTTTTTTTGTTGTTGTTGTTGTTTTGTTTTGGTTTTTGGTTTTTCGAGACAGGGTTTCTCTGTATAGCCTTGGCTGTCCTGGAACTCACCCGGTAGACCAAGCTGGCCTCGAACTCAGAAATCCGCCTGCCTCTGCCTCCCAAGTGCTGGGATTAAAGGCATGTGCCACCACTGCCCAGCTGGTTTGCTTTTCAAAATAGTATTTTATCTTCATATTCTGTATCATAACTGATATAGTTTGTGTAATTTCTTTTTGTGTGAGAAGGTTTTCTCCTCCTGACCTTTTTTTATGTTAGTAGCTTTATAGATTTTTCTTTTTATTTTCTTCTTTTCTTTCAAAAAGTACTCTTTTCTCCAAAAGTTTTTACAAGGTATATATACTATATACTTATTTTTTAACATGATTGATTATTTTTACACTAAAGTAGAGCTTTAATTTTTTTAGTTTACTCTTCTCTCAGTTATTACATCCCAAATGCAGTTTCTCTTTCCTCCTTCCTCCCAGTCCTACTCCCCACCTTACCCTCATCCACTCCTGTTTCTCTTCAACAAAGGGCAGGCCTCCATGGATAGCCACCCAATATGGCATATCAGATTGCAATAAAACTAGGCACCTCCCTTATATTAAAGATGGGTGGGGAAGCTGAGGAGGAGGAAAGGGTCCCTAAATCAGGCAAAAGAATCAAAGACAGTCCTTGTTCCCAGTGTAAGGAGTCTCACAAGAGGACCAAGCTACATGACTGTACCATATATGTGGAGGGGCTTGTTCATACCCTGGTTGGCAGTCCAGTCTCTATAAGTCCCTATGAGCTTAGGTTAGTTGATTCCCTTGGTTTTCTTGTAGTGTTCTTGACCCCTGGCTCCTAAAATACTTCCTCTTCCTCTTCTGCAGAATTCTTTGAGTTCCACCTAATGTTTGACTGTGGGTTTATGAATCTGTTTCCATGAGTTTCTGCATGAAGCCTCTCTGATGACAGTTGGGCTAAGAACCATCCTATAGCAGAGTATCATTAGGAATCATTTTATTGACATTTATTTATCTATTCACTCATTCATTCATTCATTCATTCACTCACTCATTTATCCACTCATTGCCAATTGTGTATCCTATGTCTCTGGGCTATCCTGCTTCTGGGTCCTGTCCCTCCAGACCATGTCAGGTGTGGGCTCCCTCTTGTGGCATGGTTCTCAAGCAGAACCAGTCATTGGTTGGCCACTCCCACAATTTCTGTTCCACCTTTACCTGAGCACATCTTGTAGGCAGGACAAATTGTAGGTTGAAGGTTTTGTGGCCAAGTTGGTGTCTCAATCCTTCCACTGGAAGTCTTGCCTCATTATAGAAGATGGCTAGTTCCAGCTCTATATTCCCTATTACTAGGCATCTTAACTGGAGTCACCCTTGTAGATTCCTAGGAGTTTCCATAGCATTAGGTTTCTATTTCATCCCTGAGATGTCCCCAATTCCAGTTGTCTCTCCCAGTTTTTTCTACCTCATCCATCCCACATCCCCACACCTGACCCCACCTGTTCCCATCCCCTCTGAACCCCGCTCCACCTTCAATATCAATTCTATTTACACTCTCCAGGGAAATTCATGTGTTTCCCCACACACACCCCTTGAGCCCTCCTTGTTACTTAGCTTCTCTGGGTCTGTGGAATGTAGCAGAGTTATCTTTTACAGCTACTACACACTTGTAAGTGAGTACATACTATGTTTGTCTTTCTGGGTCTCACTCAGGATGATTTTTTTTCTTGTTCTATCCATTTGCCTGCACATTTCATGATGTTATTGTTTTGAACATCTGAGTAATACTCCATTGAGTAAATGTAGCATATTTTCTTTATTCATACTTTGGTTAAGGGACAATTAGGTTGTTTCTAGTTTCTGGCTATTATGAATAAATCTTCTATTAACATAGCTGATCAAATGTCCTTGGGATAGGATGGAGTGTCCTTTGGGTATATACCCAGAGAGATATATAGCTAGGTATTAAAGTAGATGGATTTTTAATTTTCTGAGAAACAGCCATATTGATTTCAAAAGTAGATGTACAACTTTGCACATCCACCAGCAATGGGGGAGTGTCCCCCTTGTTACATTTCTTCACCAGTATGCATTGTAACATGAGTTTTTGATCTTAGCTATTCTGACATTTGTAAGATGGAATCTCAGTCATTTTGATTTACATTTCCCTAATGGCTGAGAATGTTGAACATTTCTTTAAGTGGCTTTCAGTCATTTGAGACTCATTTGTTGAGAATTCTCTGTTTAGTTCTGCATCCCATTTTAATTGGGTTATTTGGTTTGGTGATGTCTCCTTTCTTGAGTTCTTTATATATTTTGAAAATTAGAACTCTGTAAGATGTGGGGTTGGTGAGGATCTTTTCTCATTCTGTAAGCTGCTGTTTATTTTTTTTGATGGTGTCCTTTGCCTTACAGAAGCTTTTCAGTTTCACGAGGTTCTATATTTTAGTTGTATCTCAGTGCCTGTACTATTTATGTTTGATTCAATAAGTTGTTTTCTGTGCTATAATGTTTTACCTAGTGACTACCTGGTCAAAGCAGAAATAAAGAAATTAAAGACATCCTAGAATTAAGTGAAAATGAATGCCCAATATACACAAAATGAAACCGGAGCTAAGAGGAAAGTTCATAGCACTAAGTGCCTTCATAGAGTAAAATGAAGAGATCTCATACAAACAACTTAACAGCACACCTGAAAGATCTAGAACAAAAAGAAGCAAACACACCCAAAGGGAGTAGACAGCAGAAAATAATGGAATTCGGGGCTGAAATCAATAAAATAGAAACAAAGAGGACAATACAAAGAATCAAGGAAATCCAGAGCTGGTTCTTTGAGAAAATCCACAAGATAGATAAACGCTTAGCCAAACTAACCAAAAGACACAGAGACAATATCCAAATGAACAAAATCAGAAATGAAAATGGGGTCATAATAGACACAGAGGAAATGCGAACAATCATTGGGTCATACTTCAAAAACCTGTGCTCCACAAAACTGAAGAATCTAAAAGAAAGAAAAAACTTCTTTATAGATAGAAAAGAAAGTGGGGGAACAGACCTTCTTTGTGTTGTATGTATGGGAAGAGATGGGTGCTGACATCGTCATCTAAGACAAGAAATTACTTACAGTCTCACAGCCAATCTCGGCTATTTACTTTGAGAGAAAAGGTTTGAGAGGTTGGTTTTCAGCTGACATTCATTCTAAAGCCTAGAAAAAAAGCCAGGTTCAGAACTAAGTCTTTTAGTTAGGAAAGATGACAGAGGTTCTGGTTAGTCAATAAAATGATGGACTGGGTATTAGGTCTTGTACCTTACTGACACAAATTGGTATAGATATGCTCTGAATGTATTTTAAGAGAAAAGTTTTATTTTAACAGGAAGGGTGATATGTATGAGGAGCTAAGGTGGGAGGAGTAAGGAAAGGAAGAGGAGGAGTAAGGAGAAAAGGAGGAAAAGGAGAGGAGGAGCTAGGTGACGAGAGGCGGGGTGGGGGTTGGGGGGGTGAACATGGAGGTGGATGTTCGCATGTCTCTGCCAGTCAAAGATAGTTGATATATCTAGGTTGGGTATTGGGTTGCACTTCTGATTGTATGGGCATCTTGTTGTTGAGCATTACCAAATTTATAAAGCCTTTGATTAACATTAAAAAAAATGTATAAAAGCAAAAAGGAGAAGGGGGATGAGATAGGGGTTTTCTAGGAAGGGGAAATGGGGAAAGGGGATGGCATCTGAAATGTAAATAAAATATTCAATAAAAATTGAATTCATGTATTAAAAAATAAACATAACACAATTTGGGGAAAAAAAAAGAAATCACATGTTCATGCTACTTTCCTTCTTTGTTTACATGCCCTTGTTGACAATACACCCTAAGATGTTAGGACCAGGTAATAAATGTCAAAAATAATACTTTCTAAATCTTATTGCTTTTGTAATGAATAATTGTCAACTTTTAATCCATTGCCATACTCGTATTTAAAATTGATTTAATATTGCATTAATTAAGGTTCTGCCTGTGCCTGCAGAGTCCTGTGGTAGCAGAATCACATCCCTCAGATCTTCTATACAATCATGTTCATACAAAATTCTTGGGTCACTACCTTTATCTTTAGAATTGTTTAGCTTTGGCTGTTACCTAGGTAAGACAGTTAAATCCAACAGATGTAAGACCAACCCGCGTCTTTGTGAGTACTCTTTCTTTTTCGTTCCACATGAGACACTGTCATATGTTTACTCACATGGCCCTCCTTTGCACAGTTTAGGCTGGCACTCTGTCCTAGGTCTTCCACCATCTTGGCTCCTTGCTTGATGGCTTTTGTGTGCATTTCCTCTACCTTCTGAAACTTCTATGTAGGTCATCAAATTTCTACAGCACAACCTGTGCATCATTTTTAATGCAGATTGTTTAATGATAAAATTCTAGAGTTCTTTTCCATCTTTTCTTAAGTCTTTCAACTTCTTCATCACTTGCATAAACATAAACTTTTCACACACTGATATCCTTCCTGATAATCATTTCACTCATTCCTAGCTTTACCAAAGCACCAAATTTAGTGTGTGTGTGTGTGTGTGAACATCTATGATTATCTATCTATCTATCTATCTATCTATC
>JANHMN010000007.1:72668213-72682877 GCA_030674055.1 Rhabdomys pumilio | reverse complement strand
TCTGCCATCTCTCTATATATCATATATCACATACCACATGTCACACATCACATATCATATATCATAGGACAAATTTTTGGAACCCATTTTTTTTTTCAAACGTTACATGAGCTTTATGCATCAAACTCAGGTAGCCAGGCTAGTGTGGTAAGTATCTCTGCTTTTCTGATTTGTGTGTGTGTGTGTGTGTGTGTGTGTGTGTGTGTGTGTGTGTGTAAAATATTTCCCAATATGAATAAAGTATGAATGAAATGCCCACAGTAGCCCCTGTAATAACACAGAAATATGATACAATCCATAAAGAGAAGGATTTTTGAGGCTGAGCAGTTAACATACGTTCAATTGAGAGTTCTCAAGGAGCCCCAAATCTCAAGGCTTCTGTATAATACAGAGATGTGAATCTCAACACTATTCATGATAAACACTTTTTTAGTTTGTTCCTATGTAAGCATTCATTGGACTTATGTACAATGAGTAAAATGAATGTAGGAGAGAATTGCCTAGATGTTAAGAAGCCAGAGATCTGGATCTGGGAGTTTGGATCAACCGATAATATTTTAAAGATCTTTGCAATTCCATTTATTAACCTGCTTATTACCTAAATCAAATAATCTATTCATTGAAGTCTCAGCTGTGTATTGAGAATAATATTTCAGGAAAACTATCTTTCTATTCTCAGGTTTTGAGCATCCTGAGGGAGCAATCTTTAAAGACATCTCCCATTCATGCATGCAGCTTTTGAATTCCCACTCTTGTCCCTGTACAGAATAGCACAGCTGCTTCTGTAACTGCAGGAGACTTCACTACTTAGAGTGGGGTCTGTCACTGTCATTTTATGGCAGACTGAATCGAATGGCAGTTGTTAGTTTCTGAAATAATTAAATATCGCTTGCTATTGTGCATCTTTAATCCAGGGCTCAATCGAAAAATACATTTGGGGACACTGTTATTTCTTGGGCTCTTGACATTCCACAATCTACCAGTATCTCACTGACCTCCCATCTTGAAAAAAGCCTTCTTAAATGCCTAGAAACCTGGGACAAAATCTGGAATGTTGCAAAGTTATTTCCTCTGGATTGGATAATCATTAACATGTTGAATTAGGCAACTCTAGTCACTTTCAAGAGATTCTGGTGAGATAAGACTTGTCATTCCCTTATGAAAGGAAAGCAGATCTTCCATGGTTCGTGAGACCTGTGAAGTTCCAAAGGCACAGGAGCCCTTAGGACCTACTAACAAGGTTTCTCTTCTTCCCTAGAGCATCAGAGGGCAATGGACTGCCAGGTGGCATGCTCCAGCAGTTAGTGTGCCTGTGCATGAGCAGCCTGGGGGATTGTACGGTAGTGCAGCCTTTTTTGAATTGTTCATAATGTGGGAAAAGACTCTTTCATGGGGTTCTTTCCATGTTTATGTGATTAATTCCTGTAAAGTCATTGCTTCATCAAACTAAACTGGGACACAACTTTTTATTTAGGATACAGATGACCTTCAGTGAAGAGATGATTTTTTCACTTCTCCCTAGGAAACATACCACAACCCAAAACTAGGAGGAAGAGACAGAAAGAATGGTAGAGAGACAAGGTCTGGTGTCCAGAACCAGAGAATATGGAATTACTTAGGATCAGAGACTGGGAAGACAGGAAGTTGAAAGTGTATTCAAAGGACTGCTCAAGATTCACTCAGAGACCTAATCCCACAGAGGATGGGTGGTCAGGAGGCTTACACAAATCTGATCTAGAGAGGAATGCCAGTGACAGGGGACTTAAGTTTAGGACATTAAGATTTACAAATGAATCCGTTTGAAAATTCCACATTTGAGAGAACACTTTGCTTTTCAGTCAGTAACCTTACGGTTAAAAGGAGGTCTTTGTTCACTCCTGGTGACTGCAGTTGAGCACTTTATACTTCCACATGCTGTCCCATTTATTCTGAATTAGCTTGTTCTCACTTTAATGGATAAAAATTTCCATTTTGGGTTTTTATATATGATTATGCATTGCAGTTAAAGCCTCTTTTTGGGAAAGGTTTTACAATGTGATTTTATTTGTTTGCTAGTAAAATTTATTACCATAATACATTTACCATCCTCATTTAATCTTCAGACTTCTCCTTTAAAAAAAAAAGTCAATTCACCATTATGTTTAGCTCCTCACACGGAGGTTGGGGGCAGTTTTGCAGTATATTTGTTCTTATTGGCTTTGTTTTGGATATTTCATTCTGAGGATAGTGAAGGCAGTTTTTACAGAAATAAATCATTTAGCTATATTAAGATTTGAAAGGGTTATAAATGGTTTCTTTTCAGCCATTATTGTGAAAATAGGCAAAGGGGGAGAAACTCCCCACGCTTTCATTTAAACACGTCAATTCTTCAAAGAGGTGTTAGGAGAAAGCTGCTGCCTTTCCATTTTTGAAACAAGATTGGATGTAAAAGTTTTATCTGGTTTATTTCCTCCTGATCTGTTCTCTCATAGTCACTTTTAATATGAATATACATTTCTCAAGTTGTAACTTAAGGCATATATGTGAAAGTAAATACTCTTTGCATATGCATACCTAGGTAAATGCTCCTTTTAGATGATATATATATATATATATATATATATATATATATATATATATATATTTCTCTGAATTCATGTATTTGTTCTAAAAGTAGAAAATAATTTCTGAAAATTCCAGAAATAATGCATACTTTCGCATTTTTTTCAAGCACCTCGTATATTAAGACCCACTGAGTTGTTGGTATTTCCTCCTCTGTGTATACCTTAATTCACATCTCCATGTGGATGCATGTGTTTTACGACTCAGAGTGTGATGATGTGAACATCACTGCTGAGGATGAGCTTTAGTGGGTCAATGATTTCCCTCAGTTCTCAGATGATTTTTGAAAACTATCCTACTAAAGACAACAGCATGAATTCTGTCATGAATTTATCCATCACCGTGGACTGTCTGGTCACTGGCTTTGTACAACAGTGCACATTAATTGATTTTCAGTATTTAAAATATTTTGTTTCAAAATAATTGCCAAATAATTTATTTCAAAATAAGTTGGTCTTGGAGAGACAAAGAAACATTGTTAGTATTCAATATCTGGGCAAATGCATCCTTACATTCTATTACAACAAAAGTTTTCAGAGTTTTTAATAGAGGGTGGCTCTTAATTCTCATGTTTCTACCGCACGTGGATTCTTTTATATTAATTTTTATGCTTGGCTTTAAGATATAGTTAATTGGAAGGTGCTGTGAAAATAAAACTAAATTCTACATACTACAGCACATCCATATATATGTATACAAATCATCAGTCAAAATTCATATTCCTCAAAAATATTTGTAAATGTTACTCCAAATACACATTTGGTAGAATCATTATTGAATCTTTATATAAAATTCATCTTGTGTAATCTGTTCAGAATCTTTAGAATTCTTCAACATGTCTTAATAATTGTGTTTGAGTAATGTTCTACATTTATAGGAGTTTTTAAAAGGCAGGTGCAATGTGACATATCAGAAGAAGCAAATTAAACTCTTGTAAAGCACAGCTGGAATGCTAAAAATGTGTATTTGTAATTTAAATATGTGACACCATCACACTGTAAAAGCAGTTCATAATTAGAAAACATCTGTTTTTTTCCAATATGATGCCTAATAGTATATTTAAATAATTTAAAATGCAATAAGAAAGAGAGAGTCAAGGAACAATAAGTGACTCGTGGACATTTCATTTCTTTGGTTTAGTGCCCTGTATGAAAGCCTGAAGGAACCTGTCATTTGAAGCTACTTTTTGCATAGACCATAAACATCACTGGAAAAAATACATATGCCAAGCATATGTGCTGTTCTGACCTTAGTGTGTCAGTCAAAATAAATAAATAAATAAAACCAGGTTGCATAGGTTACGGCGTTAACAAGGATTTATGCACTGCTATTTCTTCCCCACCTTCTTTTTTTTTTTTTTTTAAATTAATCAAAAGACACTGAAGCAAATGTAAGCTGATGGTTTTCACAGGACATTTTTTGTCAATGTGTTGCAAATGCAGAGGGGCTGTTGAGTTGTATGAATTCTGGAAATATACTTGAGCCAGGTAAAATATTGAGTTAAAACTTATCAGGATCAATTTTAGTTTAGCTAATAAAGTTTGAATAAAACCACAATTTCTCAAATGAAGTTAACATGGTAGACTAGCCACACATCTGTCATCAGTGTTCACATAGGAAGGTATTTATATATGTGTGATGAAAACTCAAATGGGTATTTTTATTCTAGCTGAAGTGTGCATGCTGAATATTGTTTCAGATATGGACAAACCAAATGTGACTTGGAAGGTTCTGGTTTTGACATTACCAGCCTATGTCTGGAAAGGTTAATGCATCCAAAAATAAATAAATAAGTAAATAAATAATAAAATAACAACAGAATAAAGCACGAGCATTAGCGATCACGAATACTGGCCAAGGCTTTCTTCTGAAGCTTAGTTACCAAGATGGTGTGTGCAAATTAAGCCTAGGGATGCAGCCTGACTGAGCCGGAGCAGGAAGCATTGCTGGGGGAGCAAGGGCTGCTGCGCCACATGAAATGGCTGGCTTACCTTTCTATTTTAAATGCTGCATTTTCACTTTAGTTCTTGGGTTGGGGAGGGAGTGAAACCTCGCGCTTTTTTGCAGGGTTAGAGTACACAAAGTTAATCTGCTCCATTCATATTCATCTACTTGGAGCCCCCTTTATCCACCTTTGCCGCTATAGCCCACCATTCGCCATTCATCAGTTTCTGCATTGTGCGCCAGGGCAAATAATGACAGAATATCTAGCTAAAGAAGGGGTACTTAATCAGCAATCAAGATTCAATTTGTTTTAATTTTAGCAGGTGTTTGTGAGGTACATTGATGGGAGAGATAATATGTGCCGCTTTCATTAGCTCTCTTGTTTTTGTGCGTGAACGTTTAAGAGCCAGATGTTTGGAGGTGAGCTGATCAGAATATTAAGTCTCCAGAGGTTGGTTCCCATAGTGTTATACATTCCTTTCTTTATCTCCCTCGATTCACCCTGAGCTCTGAGGTGCAAGTGCTGGCAGGGACAGACTCCATTTCCACATCCTGTTCAAGTAGGGCTTCAAATTAGTGCCTAATTCTTGGTATACAATGCGTTAGTTTAATAATCTGTAATTAATTCTTGGACTTTGGGTCAGCCTCGCTTCTCATCCAAGCCTTTCAGCTGATAATCTACCTTGGAAATTATTTGTGTAGTAGCTGGTATTTCATCCTGATATTTTCCTGAAGCAAAAGCACAGGAAACATGTTACTGACCTAGATAATGACCCCATCATCTTGTTAAATCAATATCCGAACTTGACCAGTGCTCTGTCATCAGCCAGTCAAAACTCAGTGGTGCTGACAGCATCTCAAGGGTTCCAACACAGGCCACCCAGAACTGGGAGCATTGCCGAGTCTTGAAGTTATTCCCTCTCTCAAGAAATTATTTTAGAAAGTAATATAAGACTATTCCCATTTTACAGTTTTCCACAAACCAATATTAAATCTTACAGGAGATCTGATCAGTGGCCTAGGTGTTGCTTTGCAGTTTTAACTATATTGTAACTGATTTTTTAAATTTGATTTATTAGATTTTTCTAGATATACAGTGATTAACTTACATATTTTCTTAAATTTTTTTTTGTTCTGCCAGATATTAGGCACATGATTCACTTTTCTACTGAATAACATACTTAACAATAAAGAGTTAATTTCAATTGGCTTTGGCATGAAGGGATCTTCTCCCTCTATTAATTGTTCTCTGTTTACGTCGATGTTTAAGGATTGTACTGTTTTACAAGCGTATCTTCTTAATTGTGTCACCTTGTACTGTAAGTGTGTCAGAGGGGAAACATTTGCAAGTGATTAGATACGGACCTGTGTGTCATCAAATGTATGAGGTACATACCCTTATAGGATATAATTGTGATCTTTTAATATGCGGCCATTGACCCAGGCTTGTTATTATCTATTATAGTTTATAATAATGTATCTCTTTATGATTAAATGATGATGCCCGGCAGAACACTATGATTAGCATTTCAGTTATTTATAGATTATGTCAGAACAGTAATAAACATAAAATGCTGTTAATGTGTGGCTAATGAAATCTGGACATGAACAAGTTTATGAATTGATATAATTCATTTGAGTGTTCTAACTGAGCTGCTGGTTCTTGTCATAATTCAAAAGCTTAGCAGGGTTCACCGATTAGGTGGTAGACTAATTTGCTACAAAAAGTCAATGGGATTTCATCGTCTTGGGCCATCATGCCCAGCATGGCTGATTGCATAAGGACTATACAAAGTAGTTCTCATAAATATATTTATTAAGCTTAATATGTTTTGTAAGGATAGGACAGAATCTAGCGTTATACCGTATATGCAGAACAAAAGATCACACGGTTAATTTGATACTCAAAAAAAGATATGAACAGCTAGATCATGAAAGCCTAAAGAATGGTTTTATTATTGACAGAGGAAAACAAGAACGACTCAGGAATCAATGCTGGAAGCCTGCACAACGATAATACCTTCTTCCCACTGGAGTGCTTATCGCATGTCTGCTCCATCTGCATGACCAGGAGTGATTCATAGTTGGAGGTCACATATTGCAGTTTTTTTTTTAAAACTATCTTCATGTCTATAGCTGAATTAGCATCCAGGGAGAGTACCAACTTTTGTGGTCAGTAGGAATGATGCTAATATATTTATGGAGAGAGTCTGGTATTTGACTAAATGTGAAACTATGATTTCTTCTCAGGAAATGGGATCTGAGGATGCCTCTCCATTTCTTAGAGATCAATCTTTACTACTAGAGAGCGACCACCCACTCTCAGATTATGGAAAACACATCCTGAACTCTTAGGAAGCAGTGCTTGACTTCCTGCCTTGTCACAGTCATATTGAACCCCACAGGATGGCAGCTTTTACAACTTAACTCAGGTTTGGACATAATAGTGTAAAGAGAAGCAATCCTTTGGTTTCCTAGCTTCAGCTTGAAAAAATGCCTTGTTTCTCTACTTCTTCAGTTTAATTTATGCACTGAGGATCAGAGCCTGTTTTTAGTATTTCATCAAAATTGTATAAGAATAAGAATAACAATCAAAGGGAGAATGGCTCAGGTTGGCAAATTGGGGGTTAATTAATTATTAATTAATTATTTTCAATTATTAATAATCCTAGTTACTAGCACTGTTAAAACCAACAATATTGATAATAACAGCTTTCCAATAGTGAAGAGCTATACTTGCTGCCCATGAAGCAAGTTGCTTATTATGATATGTATGTTCCTCTGACATACACAAGTAGAGTCAGGTGATTAGAGGAAGGTAGACACCTATCACCCTCTAAAGTGTCCTTCCTGTAATTCTGTACCCTGAGATGCTCTAGTTTTAGAATATTTTCCAATTTATGTAAGTAACATTATATATATTATTTTTAGTAAAATGAAAGTATCCAGATAGCTATTTTGACCATTTTCTTGAAATTTCTTAATAAGTTTTAAACACCTTTTAATTCAAACCACAATTTTTGCAGGTTAAATAGAGCTGGTTTTTCGTAACTGCCTTGCAACTTTAGCACAACTGTAAGATATTTTTGGTGGCGATGGTGTTTTTGTTCTTGTTGTGGTAGTGGTGGTTTTATTTTTTTGTTTGTTTTATTTGCTTTTAAGAAGGAGAAATATACAAAGAGTTGGAAGAATGAAATCTTTTGCTTAGTGTTGTTTTGTTTTGCTATGTTTTGATTTCGTCCTACTTTTTGTCCCCAAAGTATGTATTTCAATAAGTTTTCTTGGTTAGGCCCTCTGAGAGTTCTGTAAGAAGAGGGTGGAACCCTTTGTAACTGGAGGGGTCAGAGGAAGGACTGGAGATTGAGACTACATTATATTAGGAAGTTATGCTGAGGGCTGAGGAGGGATGGGTTGAGGACACCCCATGCTATTTTCTCATGTTTTCTTCCAAGATCTTTTCCTTTTTAAAATTCACTTGCTGCCAAGCCTGGTGGCACATGTGTATAATTCCAGCACCCAGGAAGCGGAGGGAGGTGGATCTCTGTGGCTTTTAAGTCAATTGGTCAACATAGGAAATTCTGACCTTTCCTACTGATTTTCTCATCACCTTATTTTGTAAGAAAATTTCTTTATATTTCATTGTCAAGAATGTAACAAATTTCAATGCTTATGTGAAGATTTTTCTCCCCCTTTGGCATGCTGGAACTTCATAGATACTGCTACCACTTTATTAGTTACAGTGGCTCTGTGATTATAGATATGTCTTGAATAACAACTGTGCCCTATTCTGCTTTGTATGTATTCTAGCCTTTGTTGTATTCTAACAACCAACCAACCAACCAAACAAACAAACAAAAAACAAGGTAGAGAAGATACTCAATAGAGACATGGTTCTTGGAGCTGTGATTCCCACTTTTTGGAGACCATCTGGGGGTTGGGGTAAACTATCCAGAGCTCTCAGAACAATGAGACTAGATGCTGTTATCAAATGTCAACTTATTTCTGCCACATAAAATCTACAAGTTTGTATTTAGAAAACAAACAGAAAGAACACAGTATAGATACTTGTCCTGGGAAGAGAGTTTTATTTTAGGCCTTGAACATTGAGTTTTCCCATGAAGAAGTCTAGATGAATATAGAAACCTGTGGAAAAGTAGGACTCACCCTACATGGTTTTGACTATGTTTATCCATAATACCAAATGTTTTTAGTTTCTTTAAAGGAGAGAGAGAGGGGGGGGGCTAATTAAGAAATAAACCAGAATATACACTCACTTATACACAAACACACACATATTTGCATGTTCATATATTTTGTAAATATCTTTAATATATCTTATGTACATATATGTAATTGATAAAATATTTATCTTGTCCCCAATTCATATGTTGAAATTCTAATCTTAATATGATAGTATTTGGATGTGTGGCCTTTAAAAGGTGAGTAGGTAATGTGGGTAGCATCCTGAGGAATGTGATTGATACTCTGGTAAGAGAAGACCAGAAAGCTAGTTAGCTGTCAATTTTATTATGCTATGACACAGTGAAAAGATGGCAGTCTTTGTCCCACAGAGACCCCTAAGATATCCTAATTTGTGAGTTTCAGCTAGTAAAACTATGGGAAGTGTGTGTGTGTGTGTGTGTGTGTGTGTGTGTGTGTGTGATTGTGAAATCTTTATGTGTATGTCTGGCTGTCCTGGAGCTCACTCTGTAGGTTACTGGAATCAAAGAGGTGTGCCATCACTGCCCAGCAAACTAAAATTCTTTATTTGTATGTTTTCTTTCTTTCTTGTTTTCTTTCTTTCTTTTTCTTTTTCTTTCCTTCTTTCTTTCTTCCTTTCTTCCTTTTCTTCCTTCCTTCTTTCTTCTTCTCTCCTCTTCCTTCCTTTTTTTCTTTCCCTCTTTCTTTCTTTCTTTCTTTCTTTCTTTCTTTCTTTCTTTCTTCTTTCTTCCTCTCTTTCTTTGTTTTGAGAGAAGGTTTTTCTGTGTAGCCTTGACTATCCTGGAACTTGTTCTATAGACCAGGCTGGCCTTCAACTAATAGATGCCCCTGACTTTGTCTATCAAATACCAGGGTTAAAGGACTGTACCACCACTGCCTGGCTCATTTTTGTTTTGTTGGTGAGACTGTATTATATGCATTTTACTAATTTGTAGAAATTCTGTGGTGACTCAAACACAGTGACAGAGATGAGGCAGTTACTAGGTCTACATCAGAGAATGTAATTGAGACTATAGCTAACTGTGCTGGGGCTCTATGTGTTGATTTCAGCAAGTTTCTTGCTTTGGGGTGTTTTTGGAAGTCAATTCGACATAGTGTTCTTGATCATAATGCGCTGCACAGGAGAGAGAAGTAGCTGTACACGTGTCAGTGCCTTCTTACCTGTCTCAGGTGGGAAAGCAAGTTGTCCACATATTGAGAAAGTTCATGAAATCTAGATCATAAAAATAAATTAAAACTCAATGATAGAGAGTTTATCTGGGGTCCCTTTATGAAGTTTGCAAGCGATCTCATATTTGTGACTTTAGTTTCAATTTCTTTAAAGTGAAATGAAAATTGGAGACATGTTTCAAGAAATCTGAAAGGAGAACCCTTCATTTGTCTTTTTTTTTTTTTTAAATTCACAATCTATCTTTTTGAAAAACTGATAAAAGACTGCATTGGTGTTTTTGTATACCTGTCTGGACACATTTCCCTGTTTATATGTAATATTTGGTGGAAGATATGGTAACTCATCTTTACTTACTTTTCCTAAGCTTTGAGTATATTTTCAGAGACATGATAAGTCTTTGCCTTATATCCTACTGGTTTATTGTACTTTAAGAGAGATTGTACAATACGCATGTGATATATTTGATTAATAAAATATTTAAAATGAATTATTAGTTAATATATGCAACTTGTTCAAATGAGAAGGCCTTCAGGTGAAAACGCAGTCAATAAGATCTTGTGTAAAATATTCTTTTTAATGATTCCTTTCATTTCAGAGTCTATGTTTAATAAAAAATATTTTCTTCAGGAAGTATTTGACCATCTTGTATGACCTTAGTATCTGCATGATGACAAACAGATAACAATCAAAATTTATTTCAGAGTCTAAGTTTAATGAAAAATATTAAGTTCCTCAGGAAATATTTGACCATCCTGTATGACCTTAGTGTCTGCATGATGACAGAGTTATAACACTCAAAATTCTAGTTTTCCACATAGTCTCTATTTTTTCAGTGAAAATTTATTTATATTTTAAGGTTTTATTTCCTGTCTCTGTGTGAGTATACCATGTATAAAAAGGTGCCTTTGTAGGCTAGAGAAGGGAATTGTAGCTCCTAGAGGTAAAGTTACAGATATGTATGGGCCACTGGATGTGGGTACTGGAAACTGGACTTGGGTCCTCTACATGAGAAATATGTGCTCTTGTCTACTGAGCTGAGGTATTGTTCCAGCCCCTCCAGTCATTAGAATGGCCAGGGATCCAGGTCTTACCGTATTTTTCAGAATATACTGTACTATAGTAACAGTTTTGTATTCACCAAATAAATGTTTTCAACTTTTTGGTCAGAGTCTTTAAAAAATCCTGTCTTTTTCTTTTCACAACCTATGTTAAAAAGTGACCAAGGATCTTTATTAGAGGTATTGTTGAAAGTTTTCTATATCCCAGTATCTTCTTATGTACTCTGCCCATGTCATTTCAGGAATATTCAATATGTTTAAAATAGGGTCCAAGCCTAGATCCCACCATCTGCAAAATTCCATCCTGTACTCTGGTTCAGAGATCTTTAACACAGAACTAGCAATTATGCTGTAATAAAGCACAGAAAAGAATGTTAGTTGTTTTATCATGTAGCTCAGAATTTCTTTGAATATGTTTATGAAACTAATTCTTACTGAGAGGACGTAAATGGAAATGAAATGTAACTTCCAGCCTGAGGCTGTTAAAAATAGATAGCTTTCCCTATCCTTGCCTTTTCTGTATGCCTCTGTTCTTTTCTTCCCTTCCTTCTTCTCTCCCTTTCTCCATTTGTGTATTAGAAGGATGGGAATTTACAAGATAAAAGTACCACAATTCCTGAGTCATTTGGGAGAGAATTGTCCAAACCACAAAGGAGCAGCAGGGGACAGGTGGAGGGATGTCCTATTGATATGGAATGAGTGGTGTATGTGAGGAATTAACTTGTTACTACAGTATGTATTAGTTGTAGCATAATTCCTTAAAGGAACCAGAATTTCAGGTCACTATCATATTGACCATGCTTCTGAGCAGTATTTTTCTACATGATGAACAAGAATCCATTTTTGTACCTGCAAATACTTGTTGTGATCAAGCACATGATCTAAGAAGAAATAAAAATAGAGAAATAGTGCAAACTCTAGCAGTGCTGTTTTTGACACTCTCCTGCCTCCCCTCCTTACCTCCTACCATTTATCAGAAGCCTATCTATTTCCAGGTACTAAGATTCTTATTTGCAGTATCCAAGTTAATCATTGCAATAGCTCAGTGAGGTGGGTAGGATGATTTTCTACCTTCTACAGATCAGAAAAACCAGTCCCCCAATGCTAACCTACTCTGGTCACATGGCAAGTGAATCATGAGGAGGAGAAATTCTGCCTTGACTTCTCTTCTCTTTAGATCACATCACTTTACCAATCTGAAAAACTGGTACCCTCCGTGTCTCAAATACATCACTTTGTCAACTTGGCAGATTTTTCCAACTGTCTCTACCACCCATGGTTCTCACTCCTCCCACATTCTTCCTTTTCCCAAGACCTGAAGAAGTCAGACACTAATTAGACATTGATTTGTATCCGACCTACACCAATGGATACAGATTTGTTTTTGGCAAACTGAAATCTCTCCCAGCCCTATATCTCTCAGTTATGAACTAAGAATAATCACACTTACTTAGCACAAATTGTCTCTTATCAGACTCTCAATTAGTGTCGGCTTTCTTCACCTTTAAGTTTCTATTTGTCTGAACATTTGCCATGTTTCAAAGCCTGGTTTTAACTCCATCTACTTCTTGAAGCTTTGTCATATAGATCGAACTTACATTCTGCTATCTACCCTCCAATTGTTTTTACACTCTTTCTCCTGTACTCTAAAATTCACCCTTTATTATGATTGACAAGTAAGCTGACATCTATAATGAAATCTTGTTTAGTCATACTTGATGACTTGATGAAGTTGAGCTTGATGTTCCCCCTGGTGTACACATTGACTGAAAGATGGTCTTTCTCTTGCGTTTCCCATTTTCCCACATAGAGACAGCCAACCTGTATTTCTTTAGATTGATTATTAACTTTTTTTCTCTGCTACAACCAGCTCGAGGAAAAGGTGGCAATTCAATTGAGGAAGTGCTTACCTATTTTCTGTTAGGTGTTATGCAGACAAAGGGCACCTCAGATAAGGAAAACACTGATTCAGAACCGAAGGGAGCATAACTCGCTAGTGTTGTTTAGTATGAGAAATAAAACCACAGGCTGTCCATATGATGGGAACACAGAACTTCTGGTTTGGGAAATAAGGCATGAATTGCCTGACTTCTGTTATGATGGGCACTGTCCATTGAATTTTTCTTGCCTCTATTTCAACTACTTCCTTATGAAACACAAGTGAAAATATACCAATTCACAGGGAGATGGGTGGTCAAGTGACATCCATATTGCTTTAGCAGACTATTCCCTCCCTCGGTCCCACTTGCCTACAGACATTCATTCTGTGGGTCTCAAGTAACATGGGCATCTTTTTATAAACCATGTTTCTTTCAAAATGAACTCTTAGGATGTTAGTATATTGGTATGAAAATTTGGATATACAAATGTTTTGGTTTTTAAAAGCTAACAGATGTATGGTGTGGGAAGTGAGGGGCATTTTGAAGATTCCTATGTGGACATGGTGGTGCATGGGTATTTAGTTTTCTCCTTCTTCATGGTTCTCTGACCCAGCACGTGACCCTGTGAACATCTGTTCCCTTATCTCCCCATCACCTGTGCTCTGTTAGGTTTCACTATCATTCACATGCCATACATTCTTTTACTAAAGAACAGAAATCTTTTCTTGTCTCAACAAAAAGTGTTGCTGTAATCATGTACCAGCAATTGCAGCCATATTTTACCAACCCTTTCTTTCCCCCCTTGAAAAGTTATTTTAAAAAATGACTCGTATGAATTAAATTATATTTTGCCATCTACTTCCTGAAAATACAGTTCTCTTTTCTTTGAAAATAAACTATACCATCTCTATTTTTTTTTTATTGAATTAAAAGGAGAGATTTGGAAAGATAAGTTAAACTTATTGACTTTAATTAAATAATCTACCAAAATCACCCTTTTACTGAACTTGATGTCTGGTGATGAATTAAAACTTTGCTTCTGTGCGGCCCTTCATTTTTTCTAGGATCTTCTAATAGTTACTGAGAGAACCAAAATAATCAAAGATTCCTTGTGAATATAATTAGCATAAATGTTCTGAATAGCTTGAAAACACCTAGATTTTGTATTGTGCTGTACATTGTCTTATTATCCATCTCTTTGGGGGGAGGGGAGTGATTGGACACAAGTCAGTACATCACCCTATTCACTAACCTTAGGTGAGATGCTGCTGGGGGTTGGGGGGAGTCATTGTACACAAGCCAGTACATCACCCTATTCACTAACCTTTGGTGAGATGCTGCTGCTATATGTCTAAATGCTTATCTCATCAGCTCCATAGAATCTTCACCCACGTGTTTATCTCCTACATTCGCCAGCTTCCGCACTTAGTATAGCATGGAAAATTATAGCTACCTTCACTCAAATGCTATGTGTTTTTCTGACCAACCAGAAAAATCTACTGGCAACTTGAAGGAGTATATAGGAAACTAAAAGAATAAAGCTAACTGTTCCAATATGTTTTCATATTTCAGGCATATTCAATATATGAGGTAGTGTAATTCTTGAAAAAAATTAGTTACCTCGTGTACTTTACCTAGAAATCTACCCAGTTCACAAATACTTTAACATTTCTGTAATTCCAGATCTTAAGGTGAGATAACACAACTCAAGGGCTGGAGGACAAGTGTTGTAAGTAGATAGAATGTCAAAAGATAGTTGAAAGCTTGCCTTTGTCCCAGCACTCCACAG
>JANHMN010000007.1:72643770-72668203 GCA_030674055.1 Rhabdomys pumilio | reverse complement strand
CCAGTCACTGGAACTCCTTTCCCTCAGTCTCTTCTCCATTTTTGTCCCTGCAGTTCTTTTAGATGGAAACAATTCTGGGTCAGTTTTTGACTGTGGGATGGCAACTCCATCCCTCTACGTGATTTCCTGTCTTTCTACTGGAGGTGAACTCTACAAGTTCTTCTCCCCACGGTAGGGCATTTCATCCAAAGTACCTCCCTTTGAGTCCTGAGAGTCTCTCACTTCAGGTCTCTGGTACATTCTAGGGGTCCCCCCCACTCCTACCTCCCAGTGTTGCCTGATTCCGTTTATGCTTCTGGCCCTCAGGGCCTCACTCCTGTCACTCCCAATACCTGATCATGTTCCCCTTTTCCCATCTCCCTTCCCTCTCCCATCTAGGTTTCTCCCTCTCTCTGCCTTCCATGATTGCTTTCTTCTCCCTCCCAAGTGGGATTGAGTTGTCCTCACTTGGGCCCTTCAGGTTGTTAACCTACCTGAGTTCTGTGGACTGTATCCAGGGTATTCTGTACCATTTTGACTAATATCCACTTATTAGTGAGTATATACCATGCATGTCCTTTTGGGTCTGAGTTACCTCACTCAGGATGCTATTTTCAAATTCCATCCATTTGTCTGCAAAACTAATGATAGTTTTCCGTTGTGTAAATGAACCACATTTTTTGTATCCATTCTTCTGTTGTGGGACATCTGAGTTGTTTCCAACTTTTGGCTATTACAAATAAGACCACTATGAATATAGTGAAGCACATGCCCCTGTGGCATGGGTGGCATCTTTTGGAGGCTATGCCCAAGAGTGGTATAGCTAGGTCTTCAGGTAGATCTATTTCCAATTTTCTGAGGAACCTCCAGATTAATTTCTAGAGTGGTTGAATCAGTTTGCAATGCCACCAGCAAGAAAGCAGTGTTCCTCTTTCTCCACATCCTCTCCAGCATCTATTGTCACCTGAGCTTTTGATCTTAGCCATTCTGATTGGTGTAAGGTGGAATTTTAGGGTCAGTTTGATTTGCATTTCCACAATCACTAAAGAATTTTAACATTTCTTTAAGTGATTTTTGGCCATTCAATAATCCTCTGTTGTGAATTCTCTGTTTAGTTCTATATTCCATTTTTTGATTGGATTGTTTTTTTTTCTTTTTTTTTGGATATTAGCTTCTTGAGTTCTTTATATATTTTGGATATTTGCCTTCTATCTGATTGGGGTTAGTGAAATTTTTACTCAATCTGTAGGTTGCTGATTTGTCCTATTAACTAGGTCCTTTGTCTTACAGAAGCTTTTCAGTTTCATGAGGTCCCATTTATCAATTTTTGATCTTAGAGCCTGAGCCATTGGAGTCCTATTTAGGAAATCTTCTCACCCCCCTCCCTTGTGCCAGTGAGTTCGAGGAAATTTCCTACTTTCTCTTCTGTTAGATTCAGTGTATTTGCAAGTTTTAGATTGAGGTCTTTGATCCACTTGGACTTTCATATTGATCAAAGGAAAATCTACCAAGAGAAAGTCTCAATTCTATGCCCCAAATGCAAGGGCACCCACATTCATAAAAGAAACTTTACTAAAGCTCAAAACACACATTGAACCCCCACACAATAGTGGTGGGAAATTTCAACACCCCACTCTCACCAATGGATAGATCACTGAAACAGAAACTAAACAGAGACACAGTGAAACTAATAGAGGTTGTGAACAAAGTGGAATTAACAGATATACACAGAACATTTCACCCTAAAACAAAAGAATATACCTTCTTCCCAGCACCTCACGGTACCTTCTCCAAAATTGACCATGTAATTGGTCACAAAGCAAGCATCAACCAATACAAGAAGATTGAAATAATCACATGCATCCTATTAGATCACAATGGACTAAACACAGACTTCAATAAGAACAAAAATAACAGAAAACCAGCATACCCATGGAAACTGAACAACTCTCTACTCAATGATAATTTGTTCAGGAAATAAAGAAAGAAGTTAAAGGCTTCCTGAAATTCAATGAAAATGATGACACAGCATACCCAAAGTAATGGGGCATAATGATAGCAGTGCTAAGAGGAAAATTCATAGCACTACGTATCCAAGTTTATTCTATTTTCAGTTATTATTAAAAATCTGCTAATAATTATTACCCAATTTATTATAAATTTATGAGATGTTGCTCTGACGTGTATAGCATAAGTGTATAATTTTTCATAAATCTTCGGATTTATAGCAAAATACTTTAAAAATTATCTTAAACTTATATTGGCTTCAAGATCTGTTGTCTGTAAGGAATCAAGGCTTGTTAGGTAAGGGTAGAGCTTGAGTTTTTCAAAGCAAAGCTCCTTTTCCACAGAATAATAATAATTATCAATAGGCATGTGACACATGTACTGAAGGATGTTTATGGACATCAAAAAATGCTGGAGAATACAACTTCTTATCATTAGACTTATGGATTTATATAGAAGAAATACTCACTAGCTGTGGGTAATAATTGTGGTGGAGATGACACATCAAGCCAAATTTGAAATGGGAATAATAATTTGTATAGATATGTCAGAAAATGAGATATTGTGGAGGAAAGAGAATGAATTAGCTCAGAAGAAGTATAATGAAACCTCATGGAGGAGATCAGGGGAGTGACAAGGATTAGTCAGCATCAGTGAAGGGGTGCAGGCATGGTCGTCATGGAAACCAGGATGGTCAAAGCCCTGGAGCATTGGTGAGAAGGAAGTTTGGAATATCAGTTTTTGCCCTTCTGCCTTTTCATCTATAAAGTCACTATAATTGTGCCTACCTTAAACTCTCTAACAGAAGAGTCGATACTAGGAGGAGATGGCACAAGGGGGAGGCACTTAGACACTGCAAAGCGTGGTTTCATTGTTGGGTCTGTCCTTACATATGGAGTTTTGTACAATGAAACAAGCTGGGAAAGAAACAGGAAGCCTTTGCTAGGAGACGGGACTCTCACTTTAGAAGCAAAAACAGAATAATTTATGAAGATCAATTAAATTTAAAAACTGTTTCTTGATATTATAATAAGTGCTCATTGTGGAGGATGAAGGATGAAGATGAATATGGCAGACACAGGATACCCTAGCTAAGCTTGCCATCTTCTCTAAAGAGATCTATCTTTGTGCCAAAACTAGACTTTTAATCCTGACTACAGTATTAACCCTTTACTTCTCTTGCAGCTTGGAGTTCTGTGGTTGAGAAGGCAAATATAGATGTAAACAACTTGGGTGTTTGAATCACTCAAGATCCATGGAGATATGTTGAGAATTTTAGCAATCTGAGCATAAGCTGAGCAATTGGCTTTACCCAATTCTATGCATTTCTAATTTCTATGCACGCTTAGAGATTGACATGATTCCTGATGGAAGGTGGGGAAATCTAGGTGTGAGATGAAATAACCTTGGGATTGAGGATATTTTTTGCCATTTTTCTTAAGTGATATTCTATTCAAGCTCTTGAATATTCCAAGGATGCTGAAAAGCATAAAAAAATCCATTTTTTTGTCAGTTATCTTAAGATTCTATACAAAAATTACAGGAATTAAGAAAGCAAACATGCTGAGGACCAAACCCAAGGATGATGGTTTGGTCCACAAGGTTGTGTTCACTGTGGGGAAATCGGAATGCTGGAGAGTATCTATGAGCTTTTCACTGGAGCTGTCTCAGGTCCAGCTTCGTTTCTGATGACAAAAAAAAAAAAAAAAAAAAAAGCCCAATATGACCCAGTATGGCAGGAGACCTGCTACGTTCTGTGAGCTTTGTTTACTGTGTCTTCTCACTGAAGAGAGACGTTTTAATTATTCCCAGGAGCAGTCTTCATACTGATACCTTGATGCCATGGAGCAAAAAACTCAGTGAGCTTTAGTCTAGAGCTGAACACATTTTATTGGAAAGAGTGTCAGCAGTTGGCTGGACTCTGTTCCTAATACTTAAATTTTGTTGTCTCTCAAGGGCTATGTAATTAAAGCACATGTGTGTCCTCTTAAATTAACAGTGTGGCTACTGTAGACATAGTAAGTTCTAGCAAGAGACCCTAATGACCCATAGATTTAGTAATTATCATGAAGCCTGTGGGAATGTTCGGCCAGAAAATGTTTCAGAATGGTTACTCTACTCTACTAGCTGAACCAAAAATGATTTTAACCAAAATTATAAAGATTCTTCCCTCTTTCTTTTCTCCCTCCTTCTTTCCTTCTCTTCTGACTCTTTCCCTTCCTTCCCCATCTCTTTGTCTCTTACTCCCACTTTCTTCCCTTTTTCCTACTCTCTTTCTGTCTTTCTTTAATTTTAGAGTCAAGACAGAGTTTTAGTCCCATAATCAGTGTAACAAGTAAGAGAGATCTTGCTGTTTAATTGCTAACATTCTGAAGATCAAATGCTGCAAATTGTTTTAATAGAAGTCTGGGGGTTAACTTTTATGTCTTAATTCAATAATGACATGTCCCACAACTCCAGAAATTTGTAAGAAAGTAATGGCCACTGTCAAAGTAAAGGGAAACTTTCAAAGTGAAAAGATAGTGTTTTGTGGAGAGAACAATGAACAGAAGGTCATGCTAAGTATCTCCAGTAACCAGGAGAGGTGATACAGACTTTCCTCTGTATGTGTTTGCAAAGGTTATTCTACTTCAATAAATGTAGCACTATTGCTATTTAATATTCTCTCTCTCTCTCTCTCTCTCTCTCTCTCTCTCTCTCTCTCTCTCTCCCTCCCTCCCTCTCTTTCTTTCTGTGTGTGTGTGTGTGTGTGTGTGTGTGTGTGTGTGTGTGTGTGTGTGCATGTCTGTGCCACAGCATGCATATGGAAGTCAGAGGGAAACCTTGGAATGTGGAATCTCACTTTACATCTTGCTTGAAACCAAGTCTCTCTTATTTACTGCTGCACCTGCCAGACACACTGGCCTGCTAGCTTCCTAAGTTCTGTGTCTGCCTTCTAGAGCCAGATAGGAGCACTGGGATTACAGATGCTTGCCTCAGTGCCAGACTTTACCCAATTTTGGATGTGCAAATCTAGGTGCTTGGTGCTTGGTGACAGACACTGTACACACGGAGCCATCTTTCTAGCCTCTATTTACTTGTGAGCAAAATAAAATATTCTAAGCCTGAAACTCCTCTCTGCTTGATCTCCTCAACTGGAACAGGCAGTCCAGGTGATGCTCTTGGTGCCCATCTCAGAGCTCTTTTAGCTTCCCTATTCAGAGTGTTGTCTGCTCATTAAGATAGGGCTGGTGGGTTAGGGAACCTTTGAAGGATGGGCCCTGGAAGTTGCCCAGGCCAGGCTACCTGTCATTTGTGAAATGGGTTACAGAGAATAAGTACCATCTATCCTTCAGATTGCCATTTTAACTTATTTTTCTACTTGATTCCTAAGTAACATGGGAAGGAATGAGTATCACAAGCTTACAGTGATGATCAGGTCAAAATTCATAGAACCCTACTTCACTTCACTTTTGATTCAACTTTTCCTTTGGGGATACACACACACACACACACACACACACACACACACACACATATATATATATATATATATGTCATTTCTATCAGAAAATGTTTTTTCAAAGTTGACTCTTATTTTTTCAAATGTTTTGGAATGTGCTGAGTTGAAATATATTGAGAAAGATACACAGATCCAAATAAAATGAAAATTTAAATTATGGATATCCTCGCCTTTCCTTTCTTATCAAATTTTTATTATGAGGCAAGCTAGATGTTTACTAGTGCTTTCAGGGCTATTATCAGAACTGCTAATTGGTTAACACATAACATAATGTATTATAGCGTTACAGAGGAAAATGCTAAACGGAATGTATTATTTTTATTTCCTTTTCCTCAGCCCCCACAACTATTGAGAACCATTTAACCTCTCAGTTATTAAGGATTTTTTTTTTTCTGTAGAGATGACAATGGCTGATGATTTCTATGTCCTTAGGGCAAGGGTAAATCTTGGTGTGCAGCCTGAGCCAAACAGATAAATATAATTATTATTTCTGTATATTTGATGATGAAAGGGTTTCCGGCTCCGCGGACTGATCTTTCTGTTGCCAACCGCGTTCTGCAGAAATTTTGATTAAAGGCTCACAGAAGTAGTTTATCAGTATTTGTTTGGTTTCAGGAAGTAAAATATGTGAGCTCAATATGAATGACAGACCACATCCATCCAGAGCATGTGTCTCCTCAGTCTGGGAACCTCAGAATCCTCACTGTGGAGAATGCAGGAGGAAGATATTTTTCCCTTCCAGATTTGCATGCGCTCAATAGACCCTGATTCCAGACACATTATGCTCAGTGGCCGCTTCCTCGTCTCCATCTTCCTCCTGCAAGTGCAAAGCTGCTGCACCACAGACATCATTTGAGAAATAATTTAAGCCCTTCAAATTCCCCTGTCTGGAAAATGTTTATACAATTTGTAACAGAGAAGCCCAACGTGCTGCTGAAGAAAGCCAAAATATTTTGCTGACTTTTTGAAGGGATCATTTTTAGACAAGGAAAAAAAGAATAAAAAAACTGATCTTGATATTTAAAAAAAAAAAGGGGGAGAAAATAAAGTAAAAAAAAATAGGTTCTCATTTTTAAGTCTGTGTCATGAAATCATGCAAATATTTGAAGAAATTCCTTTTTCAAATACCACAATAAAAGAGGAGGAGAAAGGCTTCAAGATTGCTCTTCCATTTCCTTCATCATAGGAAATTAAGGTGAGGGCCCTTTCATGGGAATCTAATGTTCTCTCTATGTCTGAGAAGAGTGTAGGGGGAGAGTGAGAGAAAGGGGTGGGGCAAAGGAGAGAAGGAAAGAACAAAGAGACACACCCACACAAACAGGCACACACACACACACACACACACACACACACACACTCAAATACATTTAGTGACTTAAGTGACTTTGTGTTGAATGTGAACTCCTGAGCCTTTAAATAGAAAGCATTAATAAATACAAATCAACTCTTGGGAAGTCTCAGCCTCCTACACCTGTGTATCAGATTGGAGGTATTTATCACACTGAAGACTTTATGTACTTTGAAAATCTTTTTCAGTTTATTTATCATGAACCTGAGCCTGGATCCTCCTGTGTGCACCACACACACTGTGCACACAACAATGACAGACTTATCAGGAGGGACACTAGAGTATGGCAGGCCATTGCTGTCCTTGACGCAAGATAGAAAGAAGCAAGACCTTTCAGCACCTCTAGAGACTTCAGTGGTTGTCTGAATAGTTTGGAGATGAAAACTTCTGTGTTCAGAGTTTTTAAAATAACGCATGCAAATGACATACAGAATATTTAGCATGGAGGTGAGCAGTTTGTTTTCAACTGCTGGGATTTGGGGAATAATAATAATAATAATAATAATAATAATAATAATAATAATAATAATAATAATATACAAAGCCACTCAGAAGTATGGATCAGAGGAAAGCATTTGTCTCTGCCTTTTAGAGTTTGGCACTTTTGTTAAAAACTTTTGCAAGGTATCTTTATATTTTGAAATAGTGGCTGTCTTCTTTTCCTATTATTTTCTCTCTTCCTTTTCTTGAAACATTGTCCCTTCTGTGTAGAATAAGAGGAAGCACATGATAGGTGCTAGAGTAATTTTGAAAATGTCTATTATCTGCAAAATAGCTTGCAATGGTTCGAACCCATTGTTGACATCTTTATTTGGACACTTCTTAAAGAGAATTTTGATCTGATGGAGCATAAGAACATGTACAGTATTTCACACTTAGATGGTGAATTATTGGACCTCCGCCACAGTTATAGTTTATTGGGTACATAATAGTCTGACTGTACTGAAACCAAAGTTATGGATGGTCCAATGTACATGATAGCTGCCTAAAAATCTCTCCATAGTCTTAATAAAAACAGTTTCCAGAGCATATGGGCTAGTGTTGGGGGGTGTCAGGAATCCCCAAGGATAATTTCATTATCATGTCTGATGCCATGTCCAAGGCCTCTGCTGAGTTCTGAGTGAACTGTATGAAAGCCTGTGTGTCTTAAGTGTCTCACCAGGTCTGGCTGTCTAGTGAGAAGGTGGCTGTGATGGCCACTTCTGTGGGTGCTAGGCTGCTTTCTTATGGCAAACTTTCTTTAGCAGTCACAAAACCAAAAGGTGTAAGTTTGAGAAAAAGATAGAGCAGTACTTCAATGCTGGGCCTACTCATTTGGCTCATGTTTTGAGCCCAGATAAGATAAAACATTTGGAGAAATTGAGTGGTGGACTGGGCTCAGAAGAGAATGGGGGATGGTTGTCAGGAGCTGAGCATTGAGGTTGGGTGTGGAAATGTAGGTAGAAGAAATCTTCCTTGTAACTACAGGTGTAAAACTAGGTGACAGTTCGGTGTCCTAGGATTTTCAGCAAGTAGTCATGATTCCATGTCTTGGTTTTTTTTGTTACATTATCGGCTTACTTATTTATATGTGTGTATGTTCATGCCATGACATGCATGTAACTTGTGATGTGTGGCTCTTTCCTCCATGTGGGTTCTGGGATTGAGGTTAGGCCATCAGGCTTGGGAGGAAGCACCTTTACCGTCCTGAGTCATCACACCAGCCTCTGCAATTGGATATTTCTTCAAATAAGTTTAACAACCACAAGAAGCTTTCAAAGTAAAGTTTCTTCTGGGGATTTACACTGGATTATTTTATGGTACAGCAGAATGTGACTTTATAGGAGCCAAAAGATTAAAAAAATTTCCAAAATTCCAAAAATTACCAAAAAAAATTTGGGTTTTTTTTGTTTTTTTGTTTTTTTTTTTTGTTTTTGTTTTGTTTTGTTTTGTTTTGTTTCAGATACAGGCCTAAAGAAAACGCACTCATTGTCCTTTATATTGCCTGTTTGTTGTCAGTGACAAGATTACCTCCATATTTATTCGTTATTAAGAGGGATGCTGAGTACTGATCCCAGGACCTTGAACAGGGTAGACATGTGTATTAACCAAGTTCAACCTTGGGTTTGGGGGACCAAGGCTTAACTCTGTAGCTCACACTGGGAAGTTTTCCCTGCTTCTATCTCCTGAGTACTGACATTGGAGGCATGTATCACCATACACAACTCAAAATGTTCTTCTTTTAACAGTTTCTTGTAATAGGGTCAGGCCCAACTAGTTAATCTCCCTTTCTAAATGTCAACTACTTGACAAGCTTAATTCCACGTGTAAATTTTTTTTTTTACAGCCGCAGTTAGATTCGTGTCTGAACAACTTAGAAAAGGCATGTGTATACCAGAGGTCAGAAATCATGGCTCCATCTTGTGCTTTTGCCCACCATGTCTGCCACAGGAAACTTTAAATGTCTCTAAGAAAGAAAAATCAAATATGCAAAGACAGAGGATTTCAGGCAGAGTTATAATAGGTATAAAGTCATGACTTGGAGATCATAAAGGTACTCAAAAGACAGCAGAAACACTTTTGTAGGAAAACCTATCTCTATAGGTCACACAAAAAGTCACTGAAGACTGGACAGGTTTTTGGTGTTTCTAAGGGTAAGGAACTGATGCTCCATGCAGAGATAGTGGCTCAATAATGACATAGAGAGGGCCTAGAGAGGCATGCTGGGAAGTAATTGGCATTACTGGACAGTTAGAGCAGGAGAAAAAGTAGTAATCCAGTCAGTTTGCCTTTAGCTTGGTAGAGATCACTCCCACTGACTGAACATAGAGAAGGTGGAATGGAACATGATAGCAGAATGTGACACGGTTTAGAGTTGAGTAGGGATTTGGTTGGTCAACTCTCTGTTGCTGTGATAGAATAACAAACAAGTTTATTAAAGAAAGAGATTTATTTTGTTTCCTGGCTCATGTTCCTGCTTACTTCACCTCATTATTAGTATTCAAAGCATGGCTGAACATTGTGGTGAAGAATGTGTGGTGGAGATCACCTCATTTGGGGCCTCAAAAGCAAGAGATCTCCTTCCTGTGGTCTACTTCCTCCATTTGGACCTACTTGTCAGGGTGGCCATCAGTGGGCCTTCAACACATAAGCAATGGTTCTCATACAAGCTTGAATCGACTTCCAGTGCTGGCTCCAGCAATACTTTAAAGGGAATATGGACCTGAAATGCACCGTGGAAAGTGTGGATGGGAGGAGAAGGTGTGCAAGGGATGACTAAGTTCATAAACTTAAAAACAGAAGGGATATTTCGTGACTGAAGAGCAGGAAGATGACTCCACATTGGGTCAGCTCTTGTAAGGAGATGAGGGGACATTAGAAAGATTCATTGTCACAAGAGAACAATAACGTGATGGGTTACATGTACCATAGTTTATGTTGAAAATAATGTTGAAAAGATACTTTGATGTCATCATCCAAATAAAGCTATCGGAAGAAGGAGGCTGTGGTTATGATGAACAATAAGCTTGTGAGACCAACTGTGCTGTAAGATGGTCACAGGCAGGTCACTTATGGAGCTGATCGTTCCAGTGTTGGAAGCAGACCTATCTGGAAGACCTGCTAGTAGAGATGTTTACTGGACCTAAAATGCTGTTATTTTGAAGGGTAAATGGCTTCACATAGAATAAATAATTTACTTCTAACATAGGGATAATTAGTAAGAACTATTACATGTACAATGGACCAGCACACCTTGTAGGAACTGGAAGCATTTTTCAGAAAACATTCAGGCAGACTTCTCAGATATTTAGGTAGCATGATTTGGAGAAAGGCGAAAGTCTGGCAACCAATAGTTTCCAAAAAAAAAATTACAGTAGATACATTGGAAGGGGATTTTGTGGTCTAGATGGTGTCATTTATAATGATGCATATTTGCTGGTTTGGCTAATGATACCATCTATAAGGTAAGAACATTACTAACTTATTTATAATGAAAAAGGGATAGGCAAAGCTACGGTTGTTAAATTAACATAATGACTTCAGGAGGAGAGTAATCAAAACTTTCTGGCAAGCAAATAAGAATGGGTTCTGCCCCTCAGAAAACTGAGTTTCTTTATACCATGGATTTCCAAGAGGGCAATAATGAAATTTCACATATATGAAAACCATTATGAACTACTTGGTGGAGAGAAAGCAAAAGAGGTAGCTTTGTGAAAGAGCAGACATGCTGGTTTCTGTGCTTATTTTAAAGTCTTTACCACCCACCCCTGGGCTTGTTTGTATATGGAACAAGAATCAGTAAAATTAGTGAGGATTCATATTAATGGTGATTAGGTATATATAATATATGGAAGCCCAGAAACTGGGCACTAACTGTGAGCAGTAAGGAGGAAATGGGTGGGGTCTTCCTTTGAGGAAAAGTGAGGTTCTGTGTAAGGCATTGTCAATGGCTATAATGATGTTAACTGTCATCATGTAACTGTTTTCCTATAACAGGCTTATCCTCTTACATATTCACTTGGAACTTAGGCCACTGGAATTTCCCTCTAGGTTCTGCACTGCCTAGAGCTCATTTGGGAGAGGTTGGATAGACAGCATGAGACTGTCCTTATGTCTCCAACAAATAGCTTCTTGTTTATGGCATTGAGTGGTATAGAGCAATAGACTGCAGCATCAAGTCCTGCCCATTAAAATTCCTAGTAGTTATCATTTGTTGAGTCAGGCAAAGGAGAAGGAGATACTGGAGTGAATCTGAAGTACAGGTTAGGCTCTCCGGTGGGGCAACACAGCTGGAGTGTGGAGCAAGTTGCACAGGTGTGTTGCAAGAAGAATACAATGATATGAATAGCTTAGGCCCAGCAGAATGGGCAGACTGATTTTAGACAATGTGTATTAACACATGGAAAACTTACTCTTATAGGTGTGCATCTCAAATGTACCTACAGAAAGTGTATAGGAGCAGTCTTCCTTTACATACTCTACGGACATTTGTACCCCAGTTTCTCTTCCCACCTTTTAACATGGCATATTTCGTTATGCAACCAAAGATGGCCCTTCCATTTCTTGGCATGTTAACGAATGGCTTCCATTGACACTTGAAATTATCGCTAGTACACTTCTTTGTTCACAAATTCTGAAAACGTATCTTTCCTGTTGAATATGTTGGCAGGATTGCAGAACTTTACAATTTTTTTTCTAATCTAGAGATCAGGAAATCCCTTGTCCCCTGCAACCTGAAACAGACACTTCTTTCTCATTTATTAATGATGCTAATAGTCTTTCCATCACTGAGTACTGTTAAATTTTAAGTGTTTGGACTATACTTAAGGCTTTTGATCTTAGGTAAACTTGGTGAAGTATGATTTACTTAGTTAATATATCTAAATCTATCTAAAACTATCTATCTATCAGTCTATATGTCTATCATCTATTGGTAGATGTGTTGAATGTTCTGCATTTTCCTGAGGTCGTAATGTAGCACTGTATGGGGGAGGCATATATGTGCATCTATGTTTATATATGTTTGTGAACTTATGATGAGATAAGGCCAGGGGAAATCACATTTTTAAAAACAAGCATGTTTTCAGAATTTGTGTAGCCATGCCCGTGTCTAGAGCACAAAGTGTAAAGGAAGATGCAGAAGGCAAACCATGTGGTGATGGTGTGTTGAATAGGAGCTGAGTCCTTCTGAGATATTTGAAGGCATTTTCACAAGGCATTTGGATATCTATAGATTTCCAAACAAGGAAGTAAAGTGACTTTGATCTTTTGTGAAGACAGGGTCTGATTCATTAGCAATGTCCCCCAGTCTCTGATGCTGCAGAGTAGTCACTACAATTACTTGCTAAATTAAATTAAGCTAACTTTACACAAAGTAAATGGAATACAAGGTCAATATTTCAGAGAGACACATCCTAGACAACCATCTGTGTGTGTTTAGTGTTTCACAATGAATTATGGATGATTTTTCATCTTCATATTTCTGATATTTAAGACACCTTAACAAGAATATACATTGCATTCAACATTGTAAACACTCCATGGATCTTATTATAAATGGAAGTAGAAATGATGCTACATCATCCACTGGAGTGGGAGTGGAAGAAGGAGAACAGAGTTGACGGTTATCTTCAAAACACTGCACATGAATAAAGAAAACTGTTTCTCGTGCTTTAGACTTAGCCAGTTGGGTTCTATAGTGTATACTTCAGCCTCATCTCATTGCTAGGAGTGAGGGTGGGTTCTCTAATAGACATGTGGAAAGTTGAGTGTCTCATGTCTGAAACACAAAGTTTCTAATAAGGACCTTACCCAGGATAGATGACTGACCCCACGAGCCCTTTGTCAATGGCCTCAGTACAGAGACCTTTTGCTAGGTCCTCCAAACATAGAAGTAGCCCTACCACCTTCCTGGCAACAAGCTGGAAACCATTATATCTCACTGGAAGGTGCAGGCTGTAGGTGGCTGAGATCTATTTCTTACAACAGACTGTAAAGTTGCTTTTGTTTCTCAATTATTCTTGTTTACTGTAATTTTGCTTTCTATTTTGTCTGACCTAGACTTTGAGGAACCTAAGAAAAAAGTTGTTTCTATGTTTTTACAACATGCAATGGAAGCCACTCTTCAAAGCCCTTACAACAGTTCTTAGCACATGCTCCCAAAGGAGAGGGATATCTCAGGGTGTGGGTGGGTGGGAGGCTGTGACTTCCAGATCTCACTCACTTCTTGTGATTCTTTCCCTTACATTATTGTGAGTGATTGTGCATTGAACTTCTCAAGGGCATCTGTACAGAAATTAATGTATGCTGCAATCCCAGAGTAAAACTGCAGTTTTAAGTACAATGCGATACTTCTTTTTGTCCAGCCAGAAGAAGCAGTTGTGTCAGGGTTTGAGGTAAAACACTCAGTGACCATTTTTTTAAAGGGAACAGCCTCACTTTGCACATGATGGGGAGGAGATGTAGAGATTCAGGGTGCAGTTGTTCAAGGATGGGGCCAAAGATAGTACAAACTGGTTTAATATAATGATTGACAGATCATGAGACAGCACTCAGGACACCATAGTCAAACAGAGAATGAGTATACCAGCTATCTGCTGCATGACAATGCCATGGGAACAAAATCAAGGACCACAAAGCTATTCATTGATTGTAGAAGAATGCATTTATGTTCTGAGTGAGTAATAAACACAAAGGTACCAGAATGCATGTTACTGCTCCTAAGAATAAGACCTGATGGCTCATTCCATTCCTCTCTCATCCTCCCGTCCCTGCAATGTACTATTACGTTTCTGTTCTTAGAAGCATTGTTGATTATGGTATTGTCAAACCTAAAGCAAGGATTTATTTGGAGGAGCTCATTGTCCCTTAATAAAGAGCTTTTTAGTTTCCCGGGAGAGTTGTATTTTGGTTGTAATGGCGAAAGCTCAAAAATAGTAAGATATCACATGTGACTAATATCTGGTTCAGTCTTTCAAAAAATGTCTTATTCTTTAAAATCTAACAACTTTTAGGTTCATTGAAGACTGAGAAAGCTATTCACATTTGGAATTGGAGGAAGGAAATAATTTCCCTTTCAATACCACAAAATCCCTGAATATTACTAATACTATAAAGCTTTTTTCCCCCATTCAATTTATCTGGAGAAACCCCAATTTGCATATGTTTGCATCCATTTGCATGTTCAATTCAAGTGACTCCCAACTCCAAGTATATAAGAGAAATAAATTATCTCTTTGTTTTAACCCAATGTGATTCTTATCTAACACTAGGCACTAGGCTGGGAATTATTAGCAGCCTCTGAACCTGGAGAAGATGTTAGGAGGTGCAGAGGAGGGCAGTTCGGTTCTTGGCCTTGTAGAGCAAAGGCTGGAGAGTGTCAAATAAGGTGTTTCTGTCGCTAACCATGAGTTTTTATGCACCCCATAATTAAGTAAAGGGTTTCACTAAGGGGATTTGGAGAGCTGGCCATCTTCTGTGCATGTAGTTGGTCCTCTGCATGGTAAAACAATTGACTAACTACTATCGTATACAATACATTGTTTATTTGCTAGACATATATTGGAAATGCCCAAAGGGAATTTGTCTTGTTTTTTCCTGTCTGGGATAGAGAGGTCTTTGAGCCACTACAACTGAGCCTTAACAACAATTGCTTCTAGACCGTCTTCTAGGGCCAGCTTCCAGGAGGGCTTTACTAATGCTGTAGCCACTGGCAACATGTGGATGCTGTGTTCATACATTGATGCTGAGCTTTGGGAACCTGCTGCTTAAGTGTAGACTATACATTAATCTGGAAGCTTAGAACAAGAGTGTAAATTTTCTCGTCAATAATTTTTAAGAAACATTGATTACATGTAGAGATTATATTTTGGGAATACTAGGTTAAGTAAAAATATATTATGTAAGTGATTATCTATCTTTCTATCTATCTATCATCTATCTATTTATTGCTACTTTTAAAATTGGCTACTGATCATATCTGTGGCTCACAGAACATTTCTGCTGGGCAAAGCTGCCTTTTTTCTTTCTTTCTCTGTCTTTTAAATTTATTTATTAATCCAATTTACATCCCAGTATCAACCCTTTCTCTCTCCCCAGCCCCCACCCCTCACAGTTCCTCCTCTATTTCCCCCCTCCCCTTCTCTTTATAAGAACTAAAGTTCTCTGGGCTGGTGGGGAGTGAGAGCCAGCTCTCCACAGAGCTAGGAGTGTTTTCAATGTGAAAATCAAATGTCTTCAATGTGTTTCTGTGAGGTTGCCTGCCTTCCCCTTCAGCTTCGGAATGTATAAATGGGTTTTGCTTGAAATACAGGTAAAATTCCCTAGGATTGGTAAGAACTAATTAGCTTTTGTCGTTCACTCACCTCAAATTTTTTTCTCACAGAAACCTTAATGCTCCATTTAACCTACTTCTAGTTGGCAACTACCTGCTGCCATGCCAGCTTTTGCTTTTTTGCTAAAATTAATGTCTAAATAATACAACATAGAAGATATAGGAGGGTGTGCGGGAGAAAAAGTTTTTTTATTTCCTTTTTTTTTTAAATACAAGACTGATTTTATTATATTAGCAGAGAAATAAGTTAGATTGCTCTGGCAGTCTCAATAAATCACACATGAAGTCATCTTTTTTTTTCTAAATTAAATTTTTATTTAAATAAAAGTGTTATGTTTGTATTTGAGCTGACAGCTAAATCTGATAATTAGAGAGCATGAAGTTGGCTTTGATTGGCATTGTAATTGGATTGTCATTGGGCTGAGAACCTATTATCTTTGGATCATGCCCCATGAAATCTGTTGAAGAAACTTTGCTGCCAGTCATTAGAGCCACCATCTTGGCTTACAAATTAGGTTTGAAAGGCTTCTTACCACTGGGAATGTAATTTAAACCACTGCAATTGCACTCCCATTAATTAAAATTATATTAAAATTATGGTTCATTTTCTAAATATTTTTTTTCATATTTTATTAGACATACTTATTACTAAATGCTTAACAAATTACGTAGCAGTGGTTAGTGAAATTGTGTTTTATAGGTAATCCATCTCTTCAGCACATGCTACTCAGTACCAGTGGAATTATCAGTGTTAGTCACTGAAAGGGACTATTTATGTTTTTCATTATGAGTTTCACAGAGAAGCTTTGCAGACTCAGTGATGTCCACTGTAAATTCAGATGGGCCCTGAAGATAAGAAGATATGCAGCTGGCATGAAGGAAATGTCTCCTGTTCTTCTGCCTTAATTTCTTTCCTTACTGAAACAATAAAAGCCTATAAAAGAGAGGAGACTTTTTCCCCTCTCTGTCTTTCTCTTTCTGATGAAAGATTAAGGGGAAAAAGCCATACACATGCCAAAATGCATGCAGCTCTTTATTCCCTTCATTGTGTGCTAAAAGCAGATCAGAGCCGATTAAGACAGAAAAGGAGCTTGCTTGCAGGGACTGAGAAAGAGAGAGGCACAAGCAGGTCTCCTCTGCCTGTGGGGAGAAGGGCTTTGCTGCCAGGATCCAGAATTCATCCGAGCATCTCTGGGACAGACAAGTGTGTGGAGACAGGAAGTGCTTAGGGTTATACTTCCTGAGACCCAGGCACAGGCAGGGACTCTCCTGGTGATTTCTCGCAGCTCTTTCCACTTTTTCTTTGTTTTTTTTCTTTTTCCTTCTTTTTCTTGTCTCTTCTTTGTGATGGATGTTGTTCTTTTCAGTTTCTTTGCTGCAGAAAATCTTCATGTGAAAGTTTGGAAAAGAGGGGAAAACGGTCTCAACGGAATCTAAAAGTTTAAAAAGATACTCAAGA
This sequence comes from Rhabdomys pumilio, assembly GCA_030674055.1. Classification (NCBI taxonomy): domain Eukaryota; kingdom Metazoa; phylum Chordata; class Mammalia; order Rodentia; family Muridae; genus Rhabdomys; species Rhabdomys pumilio. The sequence goes on along the minus strand of JANHMN010000007.1, from coordinate 72,651,096 downwards.
AGTTAAATTTACTTAGATTCTATTTAATATCTAAGCTCTACCCTTCCCTCCGCAAGATTTGTTCCCCAGCTACCTTTGTGTCTGCCTGCTCCACTGCCTCTCTTGTTTCTGGCATCCACGTTTTATTGAGTTCTGACACATCTGCTATTGGTTGAATTGAATTACATTGAAAGTCCACCTACTATCATGAGATTCCATGAGTTGTTTGTATCAGGTCCCAGATGGGAGCCACATCTGCAGTGAGGGCAGCTACAAAGAGCTGGAAAAAGAATGCTTGTTTGGCTTCCTACTCTGTCAGGCGTTTTATGGTGAATACCTATTCCTATTCCTTTTCCTTAATAGATGAAGTCATTGAAAGTCAGAGAACTTCAAGTTTGGGACAGCAGAGTTGCCAGATGAATAGCAATGTTGGAATAGGCCTGGGAACTTCTGTCCCCTGCTGCGGTTGTCACAAAGGGCTCCACCATCCCAAAGGAGGTAATCTTGCTCCCACCTTTATTCATTGTGGAAGAGGAAACTGGTAGATGGCAACATGGATGAAAATCATGATAGGATTTGGTACAGGTAGCTGCGACCCTTCACTTTTTTTCTCTCTCGGAATGTGTTCTTAAGAAACAGTCATATGAGGGGTTACTTAATCAGCCAGCTTTTATGAGCTGCTCAAAAGAAGCCAGTAGAATGCTTATCATTTTTTCACACATTTTCTTACCACCGTCTCAGAACAGCCTGATGAGATTCATTCTTCCAATTAGTCTCCACGGAAACATGGTGAGATGAGGCTTGGGAGGATGTTAGGAAATCCACTGGAAAGTCCAGGTTTCATGCCTTGGCAGTTAAAATCCATTTCTGAACCTAAGCTCTACAACTCCAGGGCTGGGCTCGTCCTGCAATCACTACAGAGCTGCACCAAGCTAAGGTTCATCTAAAAGCTCGAAAGAAAAGTTCTGTTGCATCTCGTACTTGATGCTTTGGTATCTATGATGAGTGCTGGTTGGTAGTTATATAAATCAAAATCTATCAAACACTGTTCCCTCGCTCTGTAAGCATATCTTCATGAAAAAGTATCAGGAGACATTTTCACTTAGGTTTTTCATCATCTGTCCTCATTAGACTTACCTTCTGATTTTGTTTCTTTGTGTGTGTGTTTGTTTGTTTGTTGATACAAGACCTTGTACTAGCTATGGTTTAGATTTGCCTTTAGTTCAGGATGTTCATGTCAGCTTGGACAGCTGACTGTTGGGATTCCAGGCATGTGGCCCACACATGGTGATTTAGAAGTTTTGGATCACTCAGGCAGCATCATTGAGTTTTCTAGAGCTATGTATGGCCTCACACAGAGAATAGATTTAACCCTCTGGTATATTTGCCTCTGGTATTGGTGCTAGCTCAAGGCTTTTGACTGGCTCCTTGCCACATGCCTGGGAGAGGGTTTTTGAATGCAAAAAGATAACAGGAGAGGGAGCCTTGTTGTCACATCATGCTTGGAATGCTGGCTGTGCTGGTATAGTAGAGCGAGTTGGAACTTGGTGCCCCACCCACTTTCTTGGCAGTGGTATGACTTCAGCAGAGGAAGAAGGACATGTAGGTTTGTGGTAGCTTGGCACAAATCTGAGTGTCAACAGCTTGAAAAATGTAAGCAAAGAAGTTAAAAGTTGAATGAAGAATAATAAGAACCATTCTCTTGGGGCAACTTGTCTTCTGTCCCCCTTGGCAAGTTGGTGGACAAATGATTTGTAAACAAGGTGTGGGTAGCAATGAGGAGGACCACTCCAAGGCATATTGAACTTTCTTGGTCGAGACTCTGTCTGAAGTTTCTATCTTTACAGATGCTTCTAGTGTGCATGTGTGTCTACCACTAGAACTGTCACTACGAATACAGGGCATACATTTGGGTTTACCGTGGTTTATTCTCTGCTTAGTGTCCCCAAGACTTTGGGATAAATATATGAGGAGTACCCAGAAAATACATTCTTGCCCTTCTGGACTTCATTCCATATGTTTGAGGTTTGGGGTACTAAGGACAATCTTACCAATCTTACTGTTCACCTACAGAAGATCCCAATAGTTAAAAGTAAGACACGTACAACTAAGACACCTGGAATAGAGGATTTAAAGAGGAAAGTATTGTTCGTTTCATGGATCCTGGGATGGGATAGTCATTTAAAGAAAGGACAAATGGTTGACCAAAAGATGCATCATATTTGTCCAATATTTCCCTTGTCTGCCCATGTATTTCCAATTGAGAAATGTCTAGAAATGTTGAATTGGCCTAATAAGTTCTATAATGTCAAAAAATTAAATTTCTCAGGGCAATCATTTAAAACTAAATGACATTACAATATTACTACCATCTAGCTCACTCTCTCCCTCTGTCCCTCTGTCTCACTCTATCTCTGCCTCTCTTTCTCTGTGTGTGTGTGTGAGAGAGAGAAATATCATGCATTTCTAATTATCATAAACTACATAGTTTATGTGCACACTTTCTTGTGCACATCATGTATATTTTACAACACTTCACATTGCTGGTCAGAAAGAATTGATTCATCATCAATGAGATTCCTCAGTCCTGTCTTTTCCTTCCCTTCCCTTCCCTTCCCTTCCCTTCCCTTCCCTTCCCTTCCCTTCCCTTCCCTTCCCTTCCCTTCCCTTCCCTTCCCTTCCCTTCCCTTCCCTCCCTTCCCCTCCCCTCCCCTCCCCTCCCCTCCCCTTCCCTTCCTTTCCTTTCCTCTCCTTTTCAGTGTGAAAAGCAATTTAGCATATAAGGTCTAAGAACCCACTTTGGGGACAAACCCCTTGACTCTGATTCTCACTATGCCATCTACTAGTCATGTGGCCTTAGTCCAGTTTCTTAAACTCTCTGCATCTCAATTTCTACAAATTGTAACGTGGAGACCATGACAGTACATTGTTATTGTAACCTCTTATAATAAGGAGTGGAGCACTGAAGTTCACGTTACTGTGTCTTCCTTACAAAAGTTCCATAAATAATGATTACTGCTATACTATTTAGGGACATTTATCAGAGTTCATATATGTGGACATATACACACTGCAACAACAGCAGCAAGAAAACAAAGCTTTCTTTTTCTTTAATTATCTCAAGACTTAGCAGGCTCCCTTCTGTTTTGTTCCTTTGTTTAGGTTATTAGAGCCATCGGTATTTTTTCTATTATCATTACTGAGTTTTACAACTATATTTTTTTTAAAACTTGAGTTTTCTTATATTTTTTTAGGTCCCTAAGAGAGACAGTTACCTCCATCTCATGCAAGTCAAGAGCAAGGAGTTTATAGTCTCCAAGGTGAAGCAGCTCTTCCTTACATAAACCACAGGGATTACAGGGAAGTCCTCTGAGTATAGACTAAAGGCCCTACTTGCTCCACCCTCGACAAATGAAGTCACTGCTGCCTTTAGACTAATATATCTGGTGTTGCTGTATCCAACATTCACATGCGGACAGGAGAGGACGCAGATCTAATTGTACACCTGCAATAGGGACACTCGCTCGCTGACAAACCTTACCACACAAAGCTGAAGCCTCACCTGCAAACTTGACTGTTTTCTCTCTTATTGAATTTCATACTCTTCGATGAGAACCAAAGATGAGAGCAGAGTCTTTTCTTCTTTTTAATATGTGTTAATGTAGATGTGAGCTTTTATTGGGAGAAGGAGAAAGCAAAGTGGCTGGAACTTGGACAGTTTCCAATTGAAAATAAATTAAGTTCAGATGCTTTCCGTGTTGGTTTTTTGCCTCACATGCAGATTGTGCTGTTTGGTGAGAAGTCTAATTAGTCATTTATAGGTTCATTGTGTCGTGTGGTTCATCTTGACCTTCTCTTCCTTTTGGCTGACTGGTGAGAGACCTTTCTCAGTAGGTCCAGCTGGCTAATATGACCTTAAATGTATAGACCTATGTAGCACAATCTATTATTTTTTCAACTCTACCACAAGTCTCTTTGAGATCCTGGTTTTGCATAAAGCTAGAAAGAGCTCACATGTCATTTATTTTTCAATTCTTTGTACAAGATCTCTAAATGGACATCCATTCTCCATCCTACCTCCTACAACAAAACCGGCACGTTGTTATTTAAAGCAAAGGCTTTATAGATTAGTTGGCGAATGCGATATTCATCTCATGAATAACTAATAACATAAAATAAAGAACAATGAAAATGCAAATTATCTGCACATGTACAGTGGCAGTTAGCACCACGAGTAATCCTGAATTTGTGCAAGATAGGTAAAAGCCAGTCAAATTTTTTTACTGCGCCTAGGCCTTCGAGTTGTGGAGACAATATCAGAATTCATTCCTTTTAGGACTCATTATTGAGGCATGAAGAAGAGATTGAAATCTGGTAGAATTTCAATTCTTTCGTTAGCATTATTAATAAGCAAGAATTGGCAGGAGCTAAACTGATTGGCACATACATCTGGAATAACAGAAATAAAGTTTCAGAATTGGAGGAGGAGTTGCTGCCCGGAGGGTTTGGTGTAGAAAATAAGTATGTGAGGATAACTCCCAATCTATGAAAGCCTGAAATAACTCCCTGAGTAGTGCTGTAGAAAGGGGAAAGGAATCAGTAGGCATCTCTCTCTCTCTCTCTCTCTCTCTCTCTCTCTCTCTCTCTCTCTCTCTGAAAGACATGCCTTGATTTTTTTTATTTGGCGGAAGAGGACAAAAAATTGTTAGATTATTGGAGGTGGTACCTTGGTTCTGACAGCTATGCAAAGGAGCCCGTGAACGCTCACCACAGCAGGCTCTTATTGTTTGAATCGTCAAGCAGGCTAGTACAGTATTTGCTGGGTGAACTTCTAGGAACACATAAACTGTAAAAATAAAAATAAAAATCACTTTCTCCATAGTCTGCCACTAGAAAAAAAGATTCCTTGTCTTAGATTTGCTCCAAACTTGTTCTGGGTCAGTTTGTCACAGTAATCAGCACTAAGGTGTGGAAAACAGAGAGATGAGCTGTGTAGAGTATGTTTTCTTTTTTTTTAAATAAACATATTAAATCACTTTTAAAAATTAATAACTTTTGAAATGAGATCTCATATGGACCAGGTTGGCCTTCAACTTCAGATGTAACCCAGACTTGCTGGGTTTTCCTTTGCCCTGTCATAATCCTGGGAATGCTAGCGTTACGGGCATAAACCAGAACTAGATTCCTTAAGCCAGAACTCAGGACTGAATTCTTTTCTTTTTTGAGTTGAAGGAGAAAAATGAGACTGAATTCCCAAGAGGACAATTTAAAAGTAATAGGCCACCCAGATGGCTGACCCAGATAACAGATGGCATGGCATTACTGTCCCCCCTCTGTGGTGAGTTCTGGCAAGTGAGAGCCCTGGATATCTGCCACTAACTGCCAAGTTGAACTGTGCTTCCTGACCATCTTAGAGATGTCGCTGGCCAAATGGAGGGCCTTTCCATTCTAGATCCGGCCTCAGTAGTTCCTCTGAGTATCCTAAGGAGAAATTCACTGCACTGTATATAACCAGTAGAGACTGTGAGACTCCATTCCAACACTTACATGGCCTCTGTCAGGCCTCTTCACCCAGTTGCTCTTAAGACCTCTTAATGAGAGTGGAACTCTTAGTGCATAATGAATCAACCACAGCCAGCAAGCCATCCCTTTCTGTTTTAAAAATGCATGGGAAGTTTACATTACATTCCATAACATGTCTGTGTTTCTAATTTCTCAAAAACACTTAACAACCATCGCTGCTTAACATGCTGAACAACCATGACTGCAAGATTTTAGAGAAAAAGTGATGTTTAGTGTGGTCCGTAAATCAACAGCACCAACATCATCTGCAAGACCGTTAGAAATGCAGATTTTTAGACACTTACTGAATCAGAAACTCTAAAGGTGGAGCCTAGTGATCTGACTTTTAATAAGCTCCCTAGGTGGCTTGGATTCCTGTTAGAGTACGAGAAGCATAAGCCAAAATATTCAGATACATACACAGGAAAGCAAAATAGTACTAGTTGAAGGAGAGGTTTTCTAGTTCTTCTGTGTACGGTACTGATGGGCGTGGGAGTGTTGATGGTACTGATGGTGGTGGTACTTGTGGTACTGGCAGGGGGTGGTGCTGATGGTGCTGGTGCTAGTGCTGGTGGTGCGAATGGTGCTGATGGTACTGGTGTTATGACGCAGACAGTGCTGGTTCTATGATGTTGATGGTGCTGATGGTGCTCACATTGGTATTGATACTTAGGGTGCTGGTGTTGACGCTTCTAGTGCTGGTCCTGGTGTTGTTAATGAGATTACAGATGTGTGCCACCATACTTGGTTTGTGATTTTCGTAAAGGTATGAGGTAACATATGGACAATTTTAAGCACTCAGACTTCATGCAATTGGCCATTTTACTAATATTCACTGAGGACTTGCTATGCATCTATTCCTCTGGAGACCATAGTGTTCAAAGCTAACATGGAGCCTATGCTTTAATGGAAGAGAGTGGGAGATAGTAAACAACGCACAGGTGTAGTATGATTCCACCAATAGTACCTGGTATAAATAAAAACACAGTAGGATTTAAGTATTGAGAATATTTGAGTTGGGATTAGTGGTTTAGGTAAGATGATCATTAAAATGATGATCTTTAGCCTTTCTAAAGACTTTTTGTATCAAAGGATAGGTAAAATAATGGAATAAGTTATGGGACTATTGGGGGTGGCAAGGCATGTGAAGGCACAAAGCAAACATTTTAATTTAATTTAATTTAATTTAATTTAATTTAATTTAATTTTTGGGCAGGATTTTTTGTCTTGTTTTACATGGGCTGTCAGTCTCTGAAGGCTAACTTCTATTGCCCAGAGAAACCTCAGGCTAAAGGCACCCACTGTAAGAAGAGATAGTTTAATTCTCTTGGTGGCTATTTTTGAGTATATCGAGGTGTCTGGCCTGAGTCCTAAATCCTGAGAAAGCAAGGTGCCAACTGTCTCTGCAACTGTGTGTTCCATCTTCACAGATGAAGATGTGGGCTGCAGCCTACCTTGTTTGTACTCTGAATATGGCTGTGAGACCTCTTACTTCTGTGTGTAGGAATGTAACTCCCTTACAGACCTGGTGCTTCAATGGTAAAAACACATGACTCATGTCGACCTTAACTTCCAAGTATTCTGAGCTCAGCACTGTTAGAGGAAAAAAAAAAAAAAACCCTTGGGATGAGTAGTACTGTGGTAAGTGGCAAGAAGATAGGACCTTCTTCCAATTACAGGAATGAGCCTTTAGTCCTACAGACTCCCAGTTCTCCTTCTTCAGATCACACACACACAGACACACACACACACACACACACACACACACACACACACACACACACA
>JANHMN010000007.1:72631514-72643370 GCA_030674055.1 Rhabdomys pumilio | reverse complement strand
GCCACCAGCGTCTCCTTCCTCAACCTACTGAGAATGCGACTCTAGTTGCCTGGGTCAGAGTGACAGTGACGGTTTCAGCCAGCACTGACTTACCTTTGCAGTGAGCATTCACCATCTGTGAGACCCATTGTGTTCAAGATCAGAAAGACCGCTGTAAGTGAAACATTTCAATCTTTATGGGAATTTCTAGTTATTTCCAGAAAAAAAAAAAAAAAAAGCAAAACAGGAACCAAAACTGTATTCTTCTCCCACCTAGGACAGAAAGTATACTCTTACCATGACCCAGGGTCTGGCTCACTAGCTCTCTGTCTCTCTGTGTGTGTTTCTCTGTCTTTGTCTCTGTCTCTATGTCTCTCTGTCTCTCTCCCTCTCTCCTCTTTCTGTTCTCATTCATGTTTTTGTGCTCTCTGCTGCTTGCTTTCTCTGCATTTTATTTCTCTGGTTTATCACTGGCTCCTTTATTTCCCATCCTTTGATACATTATGAAGTTTGGAACCTGTACCAGTTGTCTTCTTCAAAGAAAGCCCATCTCCTCCATATCGGAATGTCTTTGAAACTGTGTGCATAAATCTGTTGAGAAGGGGTAGATGGTTTCTAGGTAATTTGTGCAGACAGAACTGCAATCCAATTCTGGATCTTCAGTTAAACCATCTGCAGAGAGAAACATCAGAAGCAAATTTGTATTTATGGGGAAATTGTCCTTCACCCCCAACACAACATCAAATTTGAAAACTCTCCAAGCTGTATCACACATGTACAACTGGCTTTTGATGCTTTGAGGTGTGTGTCAGAGTAGGAACAGAGGTGATAAATATAGTTCCATTCTTTCATCCATTGGTGACCCAATTTTCCTCAAAGTCATTTTGCATGTAGAGAAAAAGAATGATAGGCAGAATAAAATTGTGTCATGAAAATTATTTTTTTAAAAAAGACATTTCAAAGACGGTTGATACTAAGCAATGACTTATCAAAAATGCATTAACTACCATCTCCAATTCTAAATATTGATAGTAAGAATGTAAGTTATCAGTATTAAAAGATTTTGTGTGTGTGTGTGTGTGTGTGTGTGTGTGTGTGTGTGTGTGTGGAGGTGGATCTAGGTGCAACCATTCACTCTGGCTTGTCCCAAGATGAGTCCCAACACAGGTGGCATCCAAGGAGCCATGAGAAAAAGTGGCATGGAAGTCCTTCCTTGCTTGGCAACAGTGGACCTTTTCACAAATGTAGAAGCAGAGACTATCAATTCTGCCCAACCCCACCCTGTACTCTTATGGAAGAAATCTCCACTCTCACTTTTCTGCATAGACTTGGTGTAGTTCATGCTGGTGCCAAGTTGGACACAAGGGGGCACCGAAGAGCCACGGATTTTGCCCTGGGACCTTTCCATATGTACAATTTCCAACAGCAGCAAAGGCCAGGAAACCCTGGCCTTCCAGAATAGAACATCTTCTTCCCAAGAAGCTGGCAGATCCATCACCATGGTGGAACGGGTAGAATCAGCAAACGCCACCCACAGCTTGTGTTTACCCCAGCTTCCATCATGGCGCTAATGTCACTGTACCCCATGATGGTGGAAGTAGCATATTAAATTCCCCTCCCTCCTTTCTCTGCAACCTCTCCAGCCTTCTCTCTTTCCTTCCTTCCTATTTTCTTTAACCAATTCAACATTGCATCATGCTGTTTTAGAGAAATTGCAACAAAAATCTATTTTAGAAGAATCGCCTGATATTTTTTAAGAAAAAAATGATAATAGGCTTCTCAACAATGCATGTCAAGGATTGGCATCCTGACTGCATTCTTAACAAAGAAATTATTATTTTTCAATCCATCTGTTTGCCAAAGGAGACAGTTGCTTGTTGATTTCTTCCCCGAGCTTTGTCTCCCATCCTTACCTGAACAGTGAAAAACTGGCAGGGTTCTTGACACAACCCAAAGAGCCACGGGGTAATTCGTGGGGCAACAATAAAGTTATATGCTAGTTTCTCTTATTGAAAAGGAGATGGAGAATTTGACTATTGATTTCAATTTTTCTCTGTCTGGGCAGGAGAGCTTGAATTTTATTAAATGCAGTCAATTTGTGGTGAAATATTCTTTTTATTTTTCAAGATAGATTGCTGATTTACTTTAAAATGGTGGGAAAATAAGTCTGTACCTGCTGAGTGCTGAAGAGAGGCGCTCATTTGCTTTATCGATTTGGTCCATTTTTGTGAGATGTTTTCTATGTATTTTTTATTTAGCTACAAAACCTGCCTACAAAAGGTCCTGGCTCTTGGACTGCTTCAGTCTCCCGGAGAGCAGTCACGAAAAGAAAAGTTTGAGATTTACAAATAATTCTTTTGTCAGAGAACCATTTCTTCAGTGGAAACCTGTCCCTCCAGCGTGAATAGGCACAGGTATAACCACCGTACTTTCTTGATTGGTTAGGTTTTCGTGCAGTTTGAAAATATGAATGAAAGAAACTTTTAGTATCCCAGGTAGGACCTGCAGCTCATTGTTAAGAAAGAAGTGTGGAGGATCATGGGTAATGTCGTGGGTTTATTATTATTTCAAAAATAATCCTCTGGCCTGCACTTCTTTATTTTTGTATCAGAGGATTAAAAATCTCTTCTTTGAAAACAAAATTATGGTAATACTTCTTTGATGAAAAAAATCTTTATTTATTGAAAGATGTGTTTTTAAAGAGCATTCAGTCACAAAAGAAAATACTTGATCTGGGATGCTAAGACGGACATGAGTTGTGCAGGCTCTCAGTAAATGTATGTATGCTTATGTATGGAAACCAAAGCATATTTTGGAGTAAAAAAGATAAATCATTTTCTAGGAGTTGGAATGGTAGGTGACATAACAGTTGGATTGTTTATTTTATAACATGTTTTATACGGAAAGGGCATTGAGTATTTTTGTCACAGTGATTCGTTTGGGTACGTTAGACTAATTATGTTACATTTTAGGGAATGTTGGAATTAAATCATTTGACTGTTGGATTTTTTCCAAGTGGTATAGAATCCCACTGATGATAGCCACTCCCAATCTATGGAGAACATCAGAGTGAGCATTTTCTATGGAGACTGGAAAGATAAAAGGCAAATTTTGTTGCCATTTAAATTGTGAATAGTATCTTCAGAAAGTAGACTCAAGATCCACAGCACTTTTGATTTCCTGGGTTATCAGGTAGGATTAACAAGTTCTAAAGAACTCTTAATAGTAGTATAGGGACCTAGACTGGAACCAGTGTTTGAGGTGTACAGTAAGATTTTTGTTAACTGAATGCTGGCTCCTGTAGGGTGTACATGTGTGTGTGCATGTTTGTGTGGTGTGTTTGTGAGTGATCATGTTTGTGTGATGTGTGTGTGTGTGCATGTTTGTGTAGAGGATCTGTGTGTGCATGTGCATGAACATGTGTATGGTGTGTAGTGTGTGTGGTGTATGTGTGTGTGCATGTTTGTGTAGAGTATCCGTGTGTGCATGTGGTTTGTGTGCATGTTTGTGTAGTATGTATATTATGTGTGTGCATGTTTGTGTAGTGTGTGTACATGTGTGTGTGTAGTGAGTGTGTGTGTGTGTGTGTGTGTGTGTGTGTGTGTGTGTGCCTGCCCTTACATGGCAGGATTATAAAGCGCCCACACCTCTGCCCCTTTATCTTTTACAAGAGAACTGGTATGTTGTAAGTTAGTTCATATTCATAGGAGGTCAGTTAATTTTCTTCAGCTTTTAGTCATGCATAGAAGACAGCTAAAGATAGCAGATCTAAACCATTTCTTCTCCAGTGTGTGCCTAAAGGTACTGATGCTGGGCTTTGAGAATACATTTGAATATTAGAAGAAGTAGGATTTCTAGGCCAGTGATGGAAGTTAAACAGGTCCTTTTGTTTTGAACAGGGTGTGTGGGAAAGACTTTCTCTTTGAATAAGGATGAAACTAAAATTCTTTTCTAGGGCCCTTTCCAATTTTAATAATTCTGGCACTCAAGAAATTCAGTTTTCCCATCAATGCAGTGATCATCATTTGCATATCCCACATGGTAACCCATCCCCCATGGCTTGTAGCTGTGCTTGTTTGGGGCAAGGGCATTTGACAGGTGTTGGCTATGGTTGTTCCCATTGCAGGTTTTCTCAGGCAGTGCAGATGAAGGCAGTCTGGAAACATCACTGGCAAGGGACAGCAGTTGTAGGTGAGGCTTGGGTGGCAGGGTAGGAAGTAATGACTGCAGCTTGCAGACAATAAATTTGCATCAGAGCTTTGCCAATTTGTCCATTTTTGAATTGTTTTGCAAAGGAAAAGGAGAAAGAAAAATAACCCAGTAATGACCCTAGACTCCCTGAACAGCACCTTTCCACGTTTGCACCTCCATCAGGGAGAGCCATTAGTCCATCTCCAGTATGGCTCTTGTCTATAGTCACACACAGTTGGTTGCTGTTTCTCTGTAGTGAGCAAGCATCCTTATTCACATGCGGTTAGTTGTCTCCTCGTAGAGAACACGCTTTGCTACGTCCTAAAATATAGGCACACTTTCCTGGATGTGCTATGTCGTTGTTTGTTTCAGATCACCACTTTTTAATAAAAATTTAACTGTACTGATTTTTCTCTCTCACTTGCTTTCCTCCAATACAGCATGTGGTCAGTTTTATTATCCGTTCATGCTCGCTTTTCTTGTGGCCCCTTTCTCTTCCAAACACATTTCAAAATAAGTAAAGAGATAGAATGATTGTGGAATGACTTTTTGAAATGATTATGTGGCCTTGTAAGTTTTTCTTTCAGTGTAAGTCATATTTAGATGTAAAAGCTTTCAACTCCAGAGCATGTGCTATTCAGATTACTCCAACTCACTTCTATCCTTTTATTATGAAAGCTTTTTTTTATTTATTTGCATTTTTAGGGGCATTCTCTTGGATGGAAGGGTCTTGAACCTCCTTTCCAGAATATGCAAATTAAAATGGGAACTAGACAATTACCTGTACTTTACAGTCTTATTCACCTGATTAATATTTTATTGGCTTACCCTGTGTGTGCGTTTCTGTTTGTGAGTATGTGTGTCCCTGTGTTTGTGTCTGTGTGTTTGTGTGTGTCCGCATGTGTGTGTCTCTGTGTATGTACATGTATGTATTTGGTTGTTTGTATATGTTTATGTGTGAGAGTACGTGTCTTTGCGTGTGTCTGTGTGTATGTGAGTGTGTATGTGTGTGTGTGTTGTCTCAGCCACGGAGACCCTCAGTAAGCCTCCCAGATGTTTGTGTACAGGGACAGGGATGAAGACAGGGCTATCACATGGCAATGGCCTGCACTCACACAATACAGCAACCAAGAACCAGAAGCCCAGACAAGGGTCTGCATTTGAGGCTCACAGTAGGTCTCTGACTTGATTTGTGCTCTAAGAAAAATAGACTTAGCATGAGTCTTTTCAAGATATACTTTTTCACAGCTCCTTCAAAGCCTTGTTGTGTAGTATTTCTGCGTGCATTCTCTTCTGGCTTTCAGTGGGGGTTCTGGGGGGAGCACAGTTCTTGACAAAGGAGTTAGTGTGGCAAAGGTGACTTGGGACTGTGGTGTAAAGAAGTTATTAAAATTCATTTTCTATATGGTAAGCCATATCTAATTTTGGAAATTGATTTTTGTCAGCCAGAATCAGGAGTGACTTTCTGTCTGCAGTCTGCTGTCACACGGACACATTCTCCTTTAAGGACATTTGTCTCTCAAAGCTGTGAGGAACACCTGAATGTGTGAGGGACACACTCTGAATCCCATCCGCTCATCTACCTTTCAGACATCCCAGAGTCCTCCTTATTTCCCATTTTTTACTGTTCAGGCCCTCCACAGAACATTATTGTCCCAGCAGACCTTTTATCCAAGGACTGTTGATCACAGCCCAAGAGCTGTCATCTATTTGCATTCTCTGGATGCATCATTATTCACAACATTTGATGTCCATAAAAACACATTAAAACTATTTCCTTGAGCAAAAATAATCAGCTCTCTGATGTACATATCATTTGTATACTCAAATTGTAAAATGTAAATTGATATATAAGAAAATGGCCCATTAACTTTTTCATTAATGACAATACAACATTCTGGGTACCAGCTGTAGGAGGATCCTGCCTTCACGTTAGCAACCTGAAGGGTGAACGGGTCCTCCTCCTCCTTCCTTTCTAATTTCATAAAAATGATGGATGTCGTCAAGCAGGGATTCTCTTCAGGATCTTATTTGTCTTAAAATATGAAACCTTTGATTCATTTCAAAGATGAAACCACCCTGGTATACAGGATGTTTCCTATTTTTTTTAAAGGAGAAAAATAATTATTTACTATTGGAATATGCCTGGAGGACAAATCTGCCTAATATGTAATTGTTTTCAAATGTTTGTCATATTCCAAGTCGTTAATTATATGCTTCCATATTATATTGAAAAGATGAACAAAATCTGAAATTGTTATTTAAATGGATATATTATGGTTAGATCACTGTCGTGACATACAAATTCTCAGTTCTAAAATACTGGATAAAACTTTTTATTATGAGATATGGGCACTTTTATTAAATTTCATTTGGATTTGCTTTGATTGCTTTTCCATGAGAGAGTTTAATGCGTGCTGTTTATACAAGTGAAGTCTGAATGGATCACCTGTCCCATTTACTATTATTAGTAGACTTGTTCTTGCAGGGTACAAGATTTGACTCCTATAGAGCCTACAAGGCCAGTTGTTGGGCTGTAGAATTTGATTACAATATAGATTAATAATGTGTCCATCACAGATACATCATGCACTACGAGATAAAGAACATCTGATACTGAGAAATAAAATCTGCCTTCAGTAAATTGCATAGAAAAATTACACAGTACATTTAAATTACCATTTGCTTAGCAACATGCCCTTGTAGCCATTCCAGTGGGGCTATAAAATGATCGATTTACTTTAATTTTCTACTGAATCCTAAAAAAAAATAAAAAAATAAAAAAAATGGCTATCAGTAACCTATCCCTTCATCATAGCATGCTGATTCACTCTGTGTATTAAATTTACTGGCAAGAAGCAAGACGTTAAGAAAAAGTAACAGATAATGTGAACATTTCATGCATAATCTGTAATATGAGATATGTATTAATAGGGAAATTATGATGCATTCAATTATTCTGAAATGCCTTCCAGAGATGTTTTGATTTGGCTGCGCTCGGATAGTAGCAGCGCAGCAGGGAGCGTCTCAAGTGATGAATAACCTAATCTCCTAATCTCAAAATGGGCACTGTTCACAGCTAGCCCGGGAGAGGCTAGTGGGAGAAACTGCACTTTGCAGGCAGGGCCACTAAGACGAATCTAGCAAAAATAACGATCCTCACAACAACAACAACAACAGCAGCAACAACAACAACAAAATAGCCAGCAGCCCATTCTGCCACCTTGCCACCTAGCCTTTTCAAAATTAAGAAATGAAATGCATATTTCTAATGAGCACTCTTTCGTCCCTTGTGGTTGCAGGAGACTATATTCTGAGCGGCACCTCTCCACTCTCCACTGCAAAACTTAGAAGACAAAAGGCTATAAAAAACAATGGCACTCACATTAGTGCTGTTAGGACTTGGGTGTTTATGAGACATTATGTATGCACAAGAACCCGTACTAATTTGCCACGTTTTGTGCACACCTGGGATGATCTTTTCCACGTACACATTTGTTCTTTCCCCCTCCCCCTAATTTCGGAAGAAAGCCCATCACAAGAAACTGTTCATTTTCTATCGTAAGCCCCTGGTTCTGTAAGACTTCCTGGGTGTAATTAAGCGGCTGCGTTTACTTCTTGGTGTGGGGAACAATGGTCCGACTCCTTGGAGAGGTCAAGCGGGATTTATTTTATTGTGTACAGAGTCAGAGCAGTGGAGGAGGTGTCATCATAGTGTGGACATTCCTTTGCCATTTCTGTGCACCCAACCACCTACCCCCAATGTCAGGTCTAGGTTGTAAATTAATTTTTACTCTCTGATTTACTCTTCTTGGGATCACTGCTACAAAACTATTAGGCAATACCCTGCTGCAAGGAAAATAAGTACCGAGAAAAATATGCAGTGCATGTATGCCTTCCCCCACCCTCAAATTACTTGATTGCAGCAGGCTCACTTTTTGATTAATGCAATTTTGCATAAGGTAATATGACACGAGTGTATTGCTTTTCAGTAATTATTCAGTGGAGTTAATATGGCAGACTTCTTGAAGAAAAATTAGAACCATGGCGTCTCATTTCTCTAAATCCCCAGCACTGTTCAGTAGGGTAACAATAATAATTATGTATAAATAAATAAATTTCTTTTATCAATGTTCACTTGGGTTGGAAACAACGGGCAGCTTCATCCCCAACCAGAGCTCTAGCGGCTGTACTTTTTAATTAGCGGTGTTCCGAGGGGCAGGGATGATTCCGTGTGCAGCTTTGTCATGCTGCAGTTTGGGAGACTGACACAGTGGTTTTTTTATAACAAGGATCTTTGCAGTCTAATCATTGTGTGAAATTATATACGCACGTTGGCTTTCTCTTTCCCTGCTACCTTTGGATTAGAGCCTGAGACCAAGAAGCAAAGGTGGTAGAGCGCTCTTCCTAAAGCAGCCTGCTCTCCTTTGGGTCTGCTTTCCTGTGAGCATCACTTCAACCCAGCAAGACACTGTTCTGTTTAACTAGCCTTTGCTCACAGGTCCCACGCCTGCTATTACATTTCCTTGCCCGTGATACATGCTTCACAATGCATTTTTCTCGCTAATCACGGTTTAGCAAACAAGGAAGGAGAGGGCCCCGTTTTATGAAACTTTCTGATGAGTGATGTTCAGTTTATTTCAGTCTTTAGTGTACTAGAATGTACAATTGCTCTAAAGATAAATAAAAGATTCAGCCGAGTGCCACTGGAGAGCAGCGCAGCATGTCTCTGGCATGGCTTGAGACTTATCTGATTTGGATTTGTATACCTCATGGGGAATGGCAAAATATTGGAACAGACGGGTTGATATTTCCGAAGAATATAGTGGGCTTTATTAGCACCAGCTTCGCTCCCTGACTGACGGCTTTTTCAAATTTTTTATCTTATTAATCCGTGCTACTGTATGTAAATGTTATTCCTCTCTGCATAAGGGAGGCACCCAGCGATTTGTAATAAATGCCTATGAGTGCCTGAGGCTGCGCTTAAACTTTAAAACATCTATTATTAAGTTGCAAAAAAACACTGTAATGGCCAATAGTGACCTCATAGGAATTTTAAACTGTGGTCTGCTCTTCTGCATTAAAAACAAAAAAAAAAAAAATTGCCTCAAGTTAGAATTATGAGCAACGCTATTTTAACAGCTGCATTTTGATTATTAAAGTGTGTTTTACAACTGAATTACAATGCTTTTATGGACTCTAGGTATAAGATTTAAAAAGGTCATTAAACATAGTCGGGTTTTGTCACAGTGGGTGTCACTGTATACAATGGACACAACACAATCTATTTTATGTCACCACACTTAGGATTTCAAAAAAAAAAAAATAGGATGCAAGAACACTTTAGTTTGCTTAACCATTTAGATGACTACAGACCTCTCAAAGACAGGGACAGTTTGCAGTTGGAGATGACTACTTTCATTATTATTTTATTAATTTGACAAGAAGCCCTACAGATTTTCAGTGTATCACTGATCCATTTGTCCCAGAAATAATTAAAATCGCAGCCTGGAGCAACAGACAACAGATACACTTCTGGCAAATTAATGTTCAAAAACACATCGCTTGTACTGTAGCCAACTCTTTAGTCCTGTGACACTTCTACATTTTCTCCCTCTGATCATCTGTGGGCTCGTTGACAATAGATACTGACCTCAAGTGTAGATTTTCCAAATACAGGATCTTTGCACTCATTGATCCATTATGTCCTGTGCTGGCTACTGTATGCAATGTTTACATCTCTAAACACAGAATCCAGAGTGGAGTTGCAGAGATTTCTCAGGACTGCCACAGGCAGCTCAGCAAAGCAGGAAACGTAAACTTCAGTTTGCCTGGACCCTGCCTGTTAAGCTACTTCTCTGTCAATCTTGAATTTTGTTTTCATTAATTTAGCATCGTTTTATGCCTATGCTGAACTGGATGGAGTCTGTGCCATCGGTATCACCGGCTTCTGGGTGCCTGCTTGTCGATGGGGACACGGGGATGGGGTGTGATAAGGAGCACAGAATCCTCCAAATATTTGACAGAATGTCACAAAGGATTGTATTTGCATGTAGTAACCTGGGGAGGACATGATGATTAGTGTATGGCACGTTGCTGGCTCTGCGTATCCAGCTCAGACGGTTCAGGTCTTCTGCATAGCTTTGAATATTGTATATGTACTTTGAACAGATCTGTGACGAGCAAAGCTGTCACTCCGTTGGAAAAAAAATGTAGCTGCAGAATTGACAATACCAGCTTAATTTTTTTTTAAAAGAGGACATCTCCTAAATAATTATTATCATGCTAATAACATTTGTATTCTTTTGTGTATAATTAAGATCTGCCTGTCTAAGCATGAAATGGGGTTGAGATCGTGAATGAGGGTGCTATCCTCAACCTATTTAGTAAATCAGTTTTAATTTGGCTTTCTTTAGGTAGAATCATAACAATAGTCTGTTGTATACAAAAATCCACAGTTTCTGGCTGTAAACAGTCATAGAAATATAATATTTAGCAAAGCTTCCCATGAAATTAAAGAAGCCCCTCTTGTGAACACTGTGTTGAATAAAAAAAATAATTCAACAATTATAGATGTCTCTTATTTTATTAACCCTTTGTTTCTTGGAGTGAGAAATGCTGCAGCTGTTTTTATCCTGATCTCTTTAGCTCTGGGTTGTGATTCTTTTTTTTCCTTTTTATGTAATAGAAATTAGTTTGATATTCATATTCCACCTACTTCCAAGAGAATTTGAGGCAGAAAATAGGCTAAAATACAGAGAAAAAAGAAGCCATTTCAGCTTAGAGCATAACAGGTTATGTAATTTAATGATCACAAACTGGTTTGGAATACACCGTGCTGTTTTGTTCCCTTCGAAATAGTAATGTCTGTTATTGGTGCTGGTCCTTTCCTTCTGTACTTTCATGGTTAATACCTAGGCAGGCAATTATGCTAAAAGAAATTATCCTTGTCGTTTGGCAAGAGGTATTCTTTATTTTCAAGGTACTCAGGCTTCTTAAACCTAACCCATCTTGCCCCTAACCTGACTGGGAGCATTTCCATGCTGTGATTTAGAAGGTGATCAGAAAACACCTCCATTTATCAATGATGGGGGAGCACAGGCTGCTCAGAACCGATCAAGCAGCCTCCTTGGCAAGAGGCCCCTCTGAGGGGGCGGGGCCGGGGAGAGAGGAAGGAGAGAGGATGGTAACAGGACGGGAGTGGGAGTCTGCCTTGATGCTTTGTTTTCCCACTGAGGCCCACTTGCCAGTCTTCCCACAGCTTTCCTGGTGTTGTGCACACAGGCGGGCCCCTGCCATTTGATTTTTCCATCCATATTTTTGGTGATCACACTGTTTTTCTATGAATCTGTATTTGTTTTTCAGTTGTCAGCAAATGTGTTCTGAGTATCTGTACATTGTGGGCACTGGGCTGGAGGCAGTGATTGGGACACATAGAAGGGAAGCCTCGGAAGTACCTCTTTTTTCCTCTTACCATGAGCAAAGCAACTTCACCCAAGAGTATCAATTAGAAATAAATAGGAAAATATAAAATAAATGCTAAGTAAATGCTCATGAAATTATTGCCTCTATAGTGCCTAGAATATCATAATTTACTTAATAAATAATCTATAATCATTTCTGTTGATTATGAAGAAGAGATGATGATGATGATGATGATGATGATGATGATGATGATGATGATGA